>CM051238.1:261081620-261417971 GCA_027917425.1 Gastrophryne carolinensis
TACCCAGGCAATCCCTGCAATAGGAGTGACCGTGGATCCCTGTTCCAGCTCTACCCACTGTTTATGTCCCCCATGCAGACACCAATCAACAATCCTGCTGAGGTGTACTGCTGCATGATAGGTGACTGGGTCTGGAAAGCCTAGCCCGCCATTCTCTTTGGATCGCGTCAAGAGCTTCGTATTCAACCTGGGTTTCCTACCACCCCAGACAAACCTAGTGAAGAGCCCTCTGACCTTACGTAGGAAACTCTGTGGGATCTTGACCGGGAGGGCCTGCAACAGGTACAGCAACCGGGGGAGCAAATTCATTTTGGCAAACCACCTCCTTATTTCCTCTTCAAACTTCTTCAGTAGAGGCGGAAAGTTAAGGTCAAAGATTTTAGCCAGGTTGCTACCCATTTTAGTCCCCAAGTATGTGATACTGTCCACGGCCCATTTGAACGGAAAGGAGTCACGGATCGCATCAAATCTCTTGGCAGGGATGTTTACGTTCAAAGCTTCGGATTTTTGGTAGTTAATCCTGTATCCGGACATATCTCCGTAGAGTTTTAGCTCGGACACAAGATTGGGAAGAGAAACCTCAGGGCAAGACAAGCTGAAAATTAAATCGTCTGCATATGCTGCAACTTTATACTGTATTGAGTTACTCGTGAGACCTGTAATATCTGGGTTTCTACGGACTCTACATAAAAAGGGCTCCAGGGTCAATATGAAGATGAGGGGCAACAACGGGCATCCCTGCCACGTCCCATTCGTTATCCCAAAAGGACTTGATAGTACCCCGTTTACACGGACTGCAGCTGATGGAGCACCATAAAGACTACTTATCCATCCCAATGCGTTCGGTCCTAGACCAATATGTCTGAGTGTAGCTAGCATGAAATCCCAAATCACCCGGTCGAAGGCTTTTTCAGCGTCCGTTGCTAGTAGAAGAGTTGGGGTCCCCTTTTGTTGGGCTAGGTGTATCAAGTTCAACACCTTGATGGTGTTATCCCTGGCCTCCCTGTGCGGCATAAAACCCGCCTGATCCAGGCCCACGACGTGATGTAGGTGAGGAGCTAGTCTTGAGGCCAAAATTTTTGCGAATAATTTCAGGTCCGAATTCAGCAGGGATATCGGCCTGTAGCTCGAGCATTGAGCCGGGTCCTTACCCTCTTTCGGGATGACTGCTATGTGCGCTCTCAGAGTGTCTGAGGGGAGGGCCGTAACTTCCTTGACCGAGTTAAGGGCAGCCAAGAGCTTCGGAGCAAGGAGAGGGAAGAATTTCTTGTAATACAGAATGCTAAAACCATCGGGGCCTGGGGCCTTACCTCCCGCCGTCCCGAGTACTGCTTTATGCAGCTCAGTCAGGGTCAGAGGTCCCTCCAGGATTTCCCTGGGTAGTCTAGGAAGTCCAGATTCCAATATATATTGCTCTATAGGACCTCTTCCCCCCTGGCCTCTATCCTTAGGGAGGTTATAGAGCTGGTCATAAAATTTTCGGAAAGCCTCCCCAATTTCATTAAATAGATGCGTGATTTGGCCCTCCGGGGTAACTATTTTGGGGATATACGTTTTAGCCTGCTCCTCCCTCAGGGCTCTTGCCAGCAATCTACCGCATTTATCCCCAGACTCATAGTAGATTCTACGGCAGTTGCTAAGCTGGGCTTTGATTTTGTCACAGCACAACGTTTTGAGCTTCTCCCTTAGTGAGATTAGTGTGGGCAAACATTCTAACGCTAGGGTTTTTTTATTTTTCCTCTCGACTCTCCCGATTTCTGCTATTAAATCCTGCATTTGCTTAACTTTCTCTTTTTTAATTCTGGACCCGATCTTTATAAAGATGCCTCTAATTACGCATTTGTGCGCTTCCCATAAAGTCCCCGGGCCAACATCCGGGGAGGCATTGAGTTGGAAATAGTTTTTGATCTCTGCCTGGATTTCCTCTAAGATGTTTTGGTCCTCGAGCAAGGACGTGTTTAGCCTCCAAGACCAGCTCCTTGGGATTGGGGCAGGACAGGTAACCGTCAAGGTGATAGGGGCATGGTCCGAGACCGTAATACAGCCAATAGTAGCATCCGAGATTCGGCACAGGGAGGCCTGGGGCACCAGTCAATCCTGGAGTATGACTCATGGGGGTTGGAATAGAACGAGTAATCTCTCTCGTTGGGATGCAAAATTCTCCAGGGATCGATCAATTTATAGAGATAAAGTATTTTCTTCAATTTTTTCAGTCTCCTATATGGCTCATGTGGGCTTCCCCCTGAAGTGTCCAGAAGGGGGTCAGGGGCAAAGTTGAAGTCGCCACCCATGACCAGTTCCCCCTCTCTAAAAGAGGACAGGGCGCTAAGTACCGATTCTAAGAAGGCAACTTGGTTGGAGTTAGGAAGGTACACATTGGCAAACGTATAGCTACAGGAAGCGATCTTCCCTTTCAGAAAGATCCACCTCCCCTCCTCATCCGTTTTAAAATCTTCCAGTTCCCAAGGGAGGGACGCGCTTAAGAGTATACAGACTCCGCGCGATCTGGAGTCTGTAGAGTAGTAGTAATACCTGTTGCCTAGAGAGTGCGATTTCCCTACCTTAAAATGAGTTTCTTGGAGAAAGGCCACCTGAGCTCCCAGACCTCTAAGGTTCCTGAGGATGAGGGATCTCTTCTCAGGATTGTTAAGCCCCTTGGCATTGAGGGAGACAATCTGTATCTTCGTCATACTAGGGATCTCACAGGACTATTTAATTGGCCCAGAGAACAGCGAAAAATACCCAGGGGACCACCCTAGAGAAGAAGGGAGGAGGGGGGGTTAGGGAAGGTCTGCCTCTACTGTGAGGGGGGGGGGTTCGAGCTAAGTAGGGGGGGGATTAAAACTGGAAAGGGGGGGAAGGGGTTGTGCGGAGGCACTCGCCTGCGCAGAGGAAGAAACAACAACTAAGTTTCCCCACAAGCGGGGTAAATGCAGTCAACGTAGGGCACGTTTGCCCAGAAGACCGTCCTACTGCGGGGTGCTGCGTCCGGCAGGAACCGGGAGGCTCAATGAGGGACCAAATCCAGGCCCTCCCTGGTCATGCTGACACTACACACTCAACCACTAGGCGGTCAGGGGGAGGCGACCCCGTCCGCGCGACCCAGGGGGGTCCACCGACAGGGCCTCGGTCGCCAACACAAAAAAAAAAAAAAAAGTTCAGCAAATATAACAGAAGCAGTGTAGAACTCAGGGTAACGAAGCCCAACAGAGAGTAAACATATCACATTATCAAGTATACGTGAGGGAGCCGTTCAGAAAGGACTCAATGAGCAAGTCCGCCCTCCGCAGGCGGGCCCCGGCCTCTTCCACGCCCAGACGGGTGGGACAAGGCAGGGTGGGGTCCAGGCCGTTCGCTTCTTCTGTCGTCGTTGCGCGGGGTGCCCGCTGAGTTCTCCAGGCGGGGCGATGCGCCGTGGCCCACAGGCGGCCCCCTGGATGGGCCCCTTAGGCGCTCAAGGTCCCGATCGCTTCTAATTCCCCGCTTCCTCCCCCTGGGCGGGCCCACCGGCGGCGGACCCCCTCCCAGGGCGAGCCAGTCTGGGATGTCAACAGGGTCACACCGCAAGAATGCAAAAAGATCTCCGAGGTCCTGGTGGTTTTTCAAAATGAAGACCCCATCATCGTTCCTTACAATTAGGTGGAACGGGAAGCCCCACCTGTATGTCGCTCCCGTGTTGGTGATGGTGTCAAGGAGGGTCTCAGCACTTTGCGCATCTGAAGGGTCCGTTTGGATAAGTCCTGCAGAATCTTGATCGGTGTCCCTTTAAAACTAAGGGGGCCCTTGTTCCATGCCTTCCTCAGAATTTCCTCTTTCAAGGAGAAAAGGTGGACCCTGCAGACTATATCCCTGGGGAACGCCGGATCCGTGCTCTTGGGGCCCAGGGCCCTATGCGCTCTGTCTAATTCGATGGGAGTGGAGAGCTCTCTGTCCAATACTTCATTGAAGATGGCGGTGACCACAGCCTTTATGTCTTCTGCGCCTTGTGGTTCCGGGATCCCTCTAATCCGCAGGTTGTTTCTTCTGTTCCGATTCTCAAGATCATCGAGATGTAGGTGGCAGGCACTTATCATTGCTTCTTGAAAATCACATCTAGCCTCCAGGGCCCGCAAGCGGTCGGTGTACGAGGGTCCCTTCGCCTCCAAGGTCTGTACTCTGGTTTTAACTTCAGCCACCTCTCGGCGCACTGCGCGGATTTCACGCTTGTAGCTTGCCTCATATTTCGCTATTAGGTCTTCAATCTCGCCCCTGGAGGGGATGCCCCTCAAAAGCGAGATAGTCTCTAGGTGAATCTGACTCTCCGTGGGCCTCTCTTCGGGCGGGATCTCCACCTGAATATCCATTCTCCAGTCTTCCGGCACTGCCGGGGCATGTGTCTTGGGTGAAGCCGCAGGCGTCATGATTGGCGCTTTTAAAATGTATCTGTCACCAATCTCAGGGGATGCTGCAGCAAGTCCCAATTCAAATCAACACACTAAGCTAAAAAATCTTGGCATCCGTCATAAAATACTTTTCATAAAGTTGGTGAGTGGACCAGTTCTTCAGTACATACTAATCTGTTACTAGAAGTATTGTAAAGAAAAAGGAATACTAGGCTGTTTAAAATAGCAGTGTCAGCATGTTTCTTTAAAAACTCAGAAATGCATGGTTTGAGATTTCACTTGAAATTACTGAATATTTAGTGGAATAACTTGTGTTTCACATGAAGTTGACCAAGGTATGGCACTTCTGAACAGGTATTGAGTCAGGGATTGAGTTGACCAAGATGATTTTCGCTTGCCTGTGCCTCACGTCGCAGGCTGTTGGCACTTGTAGTCCACACCAAATGTGTTACATGCTGTACGCAGTGCCTGATGGTGCACTGGCTCTCGTAGTCCATTTCTGACCAGACCAATGCCTTTGGGAGGGGGCATGCTGCAAGGTGGAAAGGGTTTCACACAGCCTTTTATTCAAGGCCAGCCACTGGTCTCCCTCCTCACGGGCATCCCAAGTTGGGATGCTCCACTTTTTGAAACCCTTTTTACTCAGTAGCTACGTGCAGAAAGCCAGACTCCTTCTCTGAAAACAGCACAAAACCCAGAGCGGCCACTGGTCTTCCCCCTGGGTATCGCAGATCAGGATGCCCCACTGTGTGCAACCCTTGTTACTTAGTAGCAACTTGACAAATGTTGAACTCCCCCTTAAAGTGGAAATGAACCCAGAGCGGCCACTGGTCTTCTACCTGGGCATCCCAGATCGGGGCTTTGTTTCGCTTTAAAGGAGGAAGTTTGCCATTTTTCATGTTGCTACTGAGTGAAAAGGGTTTCACACATTTGGGCATTTCAATCTGGGATTTCCAGGGGGGAAGACCAGTGGCCGCTCTGAGTTTTGTTCTGCTTTATGTGAGGGAATCCGCAATTTTTCACATGAGTAACAGTAAAAAGTGTGAGCAACGCTGTGTTACTTTAATAATAATGTAAAGGAAGGGGGTTATTCCATCCTAACCTGATATGGTCATGATTTTTTAAAGCAGACCAAAACCCATGCAACCCAGCCCTTTGGAGTGTGAAGGAATCCAGGGCTGGGTTACAGGCATCATGCCTCTGGGGCATCCCAATTTGGGATGCCCTGCTGTGTGAGACCTCACTGGACACACAAAATGTGGTTTATTTAATAAATTACATTTTTTTGTAAGGCAAGCTCACTTTTTCATTGTTTAACTATAACATATACTCATACCAGCTTGTCAAAACAATGCTATTTACTGCTTTTTATAAAGAAATACAATTATATTATGCAGAATTTAGTTTTGGCCCGGCCCTCCGCAATATTTTTAGTTTCTTATGTGGCCCCATGGAAAAAAATAACTGCCCACCCCTGGTCCAAATGATCATGTCTAACAAACGTCTTTGCTGAAGACCAGGGGGGCGGCTTACAAATCAGTTCAATAGAGGTCCCAGCTTGCAGCCCAAGATGTAGAGGCTTCTCAGAGTGAGCAGTAATTTTTCCTGTTAGAGGATCCATTATAGACAAAACTGATTGCGTTCTTCATCCAACAGGCCAAGGTTGTATTAGACACCTGACGGCACTTTCTAGGACCTGAAAATTACATGAATAAGCTATCCGCCTTTCTCCAATCCTTTGCTTGATGAAGGTATTCTAGAAGACATGCTCTGACATCCAATGATTTGCCACAGAATCTTTACTATCCACCAACGGAAGAACAATTTCCTGTGTCCGATGAAAATCTTCGGTAGGTAGCAGGAATCTACCCTTAACACCACCCGTTTCTGGAAAAAGGGGTGATGGTAGGATAATGTTTGTATATCACCGACCCTGTGGGCAGAAGTAATTGCCACTAAAAATAGTACCTTCCATGTGAGAAATTTAATAAGCGAATCCAATATTGGTTCAAAGGGGGGAGCGGTCACTGCTGTCAGGACTCTAGCCAGATCCCATTGGGGCACTAGCTTCACGCGGACTGGCCTAGAATGCCTAACTCCCAGAAAAAAAATGTCTGACCACTGTAAATGATAATCTCTTATACAAAAATAATCAAAGAGCCACCAGTTGGACCTTCAGAGTACTGACACAGACCAAATTAACTCCTGGAGAAAGACAAGAATAACCGGAATGCTGGAAGCAGGTCTACCATTCTGAGTCTTCCATGTTTTAAAGGTCGTCCAAACTTTCAAATAAATCTTTCTAATCACCTCCCTCCTACTGGAGAGTAGGGTCTTGATAACATTGTCTAAAAAACCTCCTCTTCGACTCTGTGGACCCTGAAGTTCCCATGCTCCTAACGCCATTTCTAGGGATCTTGACAAAGCATTGGTCCCTGGGATAGCAGGTCTGGTCTCCCCAGAAGCTCATAGGGTTCCTGTATGGACGGCATTTTATTGTTGAGTACCAAGGTCCTTTCGGCCACCAAGGGGCTAGAAGCAGAACTGTAGTTGGCTGACCAGATAACCTGTTGAGGAAGTATTCAGACTGGAGGAAATGTGTAGACTAGACCGTCTATTTCCAGAGCCTGGTCGGAAGGATTTAGTATGTGGTCTAAGAACAAAATGCTGCAAGAATTCACCTCAAGTCAGCCACACTGGTCAGGTGCAGGCTAAGCCAGATTATACAGTCTGGATAACAATGAACAAAAAACAGCGCCAGATTTCCGGACCCCTGCCATAACAGCCATGCATTCAGTTGCTTCTGTGTTGCAATGCTCAGAGCTGCCCCCTTGATAGATGATGCAGTGCGTAGTCTCCCTGCCAGTGTCATGGCTCCCTGGCATTGAAATATGAAGTGGGATAAAAGTTTTGGGGAGTTTTCTTTCCCCACTGTGCAAGGCTTTTACAGTTTAAATGGTTAATCAGAACAACCCAATGTAATGCTGGATCTAACCTATATAAATATAGATCATGTAGGGATCTTCCCGGGGGATGGTGTGTTTGGACACAGTTCACGACAGACTTAGGTGTTATAAAAGCAGGTCTTGGCGTTTATTCACGGCATAAACAGTCCAGTAAACAAAACATACAGCAGCAGCGTGCTTCTTTAGTGTACAAAACAAAATAAAGACCTAGCCCGTCTGGGCGCTTACTAGCAGGTTCTTCTCACCTAGCTGACACTTTCAAAATACAGCGTTCGCCTGGACAACGCAGGGTGAGTTTTTAGCTCCAGCAGTGGCTGCGTTCGCAGCTTCCTTCACACACACACACACAGGCTGTTCATTTCAGGCTGAGAGCAATAGCCTGCAGTCTCTGCAGAGCTTTTACCTCCCAGGCTAATTAGGACCAGAGCTCACCTGATCCAAAACCCAAACTGGATCGGAGGGGTGTGGAATGACAGGTCCCTCTACCAAACCTACCTGCCATTCCATATAAATCCAGGCCCGGCAAAATTAAACAACACCTCAGCAGCATATCACTGCTGGGAAACAAATCAATCCTGGACTTACCATCTCACCCAGCGTAGTAACCTAGGTGAAATGTACACCCCCTCGATCACTTCTCCAGTGACATGTCTACATATCCCCCCCCTCTTCTTCAGACCGGAGGGCTGAGCATTTTGTCCCCACAGACAATGTACCCTCGACAATGCGTCAGCATTTGCCTGTAATTTCCCTGGCCTGTGTTCCACAATGAAATTAAAGTTTTGTAGGGACAGAAACCATCTAGTCACTCTTGCGTTTCTCTCCTTGTTTAACTTCATCCATGTTAGGGGGGCATGGTCTGTCACTAACTTGAATTTCCTGCCTAGCAAGTAATATTTTAGGGATTCGAGGGCCCACTTCACCGCCAAACATTCTCGCTCCACAATGGCATAATTTTTCTCGGCCGGGGTTAGCTTCCTACTCAAGTACATCACCGGATGCTCCTCACCATTTACTACTTGTGAGAGTACTGCACCTAAGCCTGTGTTAGAAGCATCTGTCTGAACCAGAAATTCTCGCCTGAAATCGGGGGTAACTAACACAGGTTGTTGGCACAAGGCAGACTTAAGGCTTTGGAAAGCCTTCTCGGCCTCTGGAGTCCACGTGATCATGGCTCTCTTTCCGCCCTTGGTCAAGTCAGTTAGGGGAGCAGCAACTGAGGCGAAGTTCGGCACAAATCTACGGTAATAGCCCGTAATACCAAGGAAAGCTCTGACCTGTTTCTTTGTCAGGGGTCTAGGCCAATTCTGTATTGCCTCCACTTTATTAAGCTGTGGCTTAATCAACCCTCTTCCAATAATGTAGCCCAGATACTTGGCCTCTTCTAGGGCTATTGCACACTTCTCGGCATTTATGGTCAACCCCGCATCACTTATGGTATCCAATACAGCCTGTACCTTACAGAGGTGACTTTCCCAATCAGGGCTAAAAATGACCACATCATCGAGGTAGGCAGCTGAGTAATCACGATGTGGTCGCAAAATCAAGTCCATCAACCTCTGGAAAGTCGCAGGTGCTCCATGTAACCCGAACGGCATAACTACATACTGGAATAGCCCATCAGGGGTGGAGAATGCAGTTTTCTCTTTAGCCTCATTAGTAAGTGGAATCTGCCAATAGCCCTTTGTGAGATCGAGGGTGGTTATGTATCTGGCATTACCCAACTTCTCAATCAACTCATCTACCCTGGGCATAGGATAGGCATCGAATTTTGAGATCTCATTCAACTTTCTGAAATCGTTACAGAACCTCCAAGTTCCATTAGGCTTTGGGATTAATACAATCGGGCTGGACCATTCACTCTGTGACACCTCAATTACTCCCAGATCAAGCATACGCTTTACCTCGGCAGATACGGCTTCCCTACGGGCTTCCGGGATCCTATAGGGCTTGAGGTTTACTCTGCTTCTAGGCTCAGTTTCAATGTGATGATAGATGAGGTGTGTACGCCCTGGGAGGTCAGAAAACTTGTCTTTGTTTTTCTGTAAAAATTCCTGAGCCTCCTGTTTCTGTGACACTGATAGGGTATCACCAACCTTGACTGGAGGGATTGGTTGTGACAAATTACTAACAGTATTTGTCGCCCCCAAGGATTCCCTGTCTTTCCAGGGCTTAATCAAGTTTACGTGGTAAACTTGGAAAGGCTTCCTTCTACCTGGTTGGTGCACCTTGTAGTTCACCTCACTGACCTTTTCCACAATTTCATAGGGACCTTGCCACTTCGCCAGGAATTTACTCTCAACAGTGGGAACTAGTATAAGGACCCTATCGCCTGGGTTAAATGTCCTGATTCTTGCAGACCGGTTGTAAATTCTACTTTGGGCCTCTTGCGCCCTCTGGAGGTGTTCCCTTACTAGGGGCATTACAGCGGCTATACGGTCCTGCATTTGTGCTACATGCTCAATAACGCTCTTGTATGGGGTGGACTCGCTCTCCCATGTCTCTTTTGCAATGTCCAGTAGACCCCTAGGGTGACGACCATAGACCAACTCGAATGGTGAGAACCCTGTGGACGCTTGGGGCACTTCCCTAATAGCAAACATGAGGTAGGGTAACAAATGATCCCAGTCACGGCCATCTTTTTCCACCACTTTTTTCAGCATATGTTTCAAAGTTTTGTTAAATCTCTCCACCAATCCGTCCGTCTGGGGGTGGTATACAGAGGTACGGATGGGTGAGATTTTAAATAGTTTGCATAACTCCTTCATCACCTTTGACATAAAGGGTGTACCTTGGTCAGTTAGGATTTCTTTGGGGATTCCAGTCCTAGAGAACATATAAAACAACTCACGTGCAATTGTTTTAGATGCGGTGTTTCTTAAGGGCACAGCTTCAGGATAGCGGGTCGCATAATCCATGACCACCAGAATATATTGGTGTCCTCTAGCGGATTTTACAATGGGACCCACTAAATCCATGGCTATACGCTCAAAAGGCACCTCTATAATAGGGAGCGAAACCAAAGGACTGCGAAAATGTGACACTGGGGCACTAAGCTGACATGTGGGGCATGACTCGCAGTACTTTTTAATATCACCATATATCGCCGGCCAGTAGAACCTCTGGAGAACCCTCTCCTGCGTTTTGTCAGTCCCCAAGTGTCCCCCAAGAACATGGTTATGTGCCATGTCCAGCACCTGACGCCGGTACGGCTTAGGCACCAGAAGCTGTTCCACAATCTCATCCTTAACCTTAGTGACTCTATAGAAAAGATCATTAGTCACAGAAAAATGTGGAAATCTTTTCTCAGCATCTGGTTCCTGAGGTACCCCATTCATGACAGCAACCTGCTCTCTCGCATTTTTGAGAGTGGGGTCCTGTAACTGTGCAGTCCCAAAATTATCCCTAGACACCTCTAAGTCGGGTATATTTTGCTCAGTGGGAGGAGCCTCCTCCTCTCCAGCCAGGACCTGCAAAGGAAAACAATTATTTTCATCCTGCACACTTTTATCATTTACAGGGGGTAACGCAACAACCTTAGGAGTATCCTCACTCCTTTCGGGGGATTTTCTTTTTCCCCAGAGAGCCCAGAATAGTGGAAAATCGCGCCCCAGTATTACGTTGTGCATGAGATTTTTAACCACACCCACTTCATATTGTACGGTGCCTTGTTTAGTCCCGACTTCAGCCAGCACTATAGGGTACACTTTTGTATCCCCATGTATACAAACAACACTCATATGCTTTTTACACTCAAAGTCCCCAGCCACCAGGCTGGCATGCACCAAGGTTACGAGGCTTCCTGAGTCCAGCAACGCCTTAACAGGAAAGTCATTAATTGTAATGTCGCAGATTTGCGGTTCAGTCTCTAGTCCAGGAACTGCAACACAAGATGGTTCCGCAAATAGCGACTGACGCCGACTAACCTCACATTCCATGGGCTCAGTGGTAAGAGGGCAATGGGCAGACACGTGTCCCGTCTCATGGCATCTCCAGCACTGGATAGAGCCTGTTCTCCTTGGCCAGGAGTCCTTTTTAGGGCTACTTAGCCACCCGGGACCATCTCCAGTCTTTTGCCCCTGAGACACCACTTGAGCCCTTTTTCCTCCCTCAGCACCCCTCCATACTCCCCCAATAGATGGAAGTCTCTTACCAGCTGATGGCACAGATCTGGCACTCCGGGGAGGTGAGGAGGCTGCAGAAACATCACGGAGGTAGTCCTCAGTCGCCTGGAATCTCTCCACAAGGTTGACAAGTTCGTTTGCATTCTTAGGGTCACCTTGTCCCACCCAGCGTTGCAGGTCAGCAGGAAGTGCTCGGAGGTAGCGGTCCATCACAACCCTCTCTAGGATCTGTGCAGGAGTAGAAGTGTCTGGCTCCAACCACTTCCTCGCCAAATGGATCAGGTCATACATCTGGGACCTCGCCGATTTGTCCAAACTGTAGCTCCAGTTGCGTACCCTCCTGGCACGGACCGCAGTAGTAACGCCTAGCCGGGCAAGTATCTCCGCTTTTAGCCGAGTATAGTCCTTAACCTCTTGCTCACTGAGGTCATAGTAGGCCTTTTGAGGTTCCCCTGTTAAATAGGGCGCAATTACCTCTGCCCACTCAGCGACGGGTAACTTCTCTCGCTCAGCCGCACGCTCAAACCCAGTTAGGAAGGCCTCAACATCATCCTCAGCAGTCATCTTTTGCAGCGCTCGCTGCACAGCTCTTTTCACATCAAAAGTCTCTGGAGCGGCTCGCACCACTGTGTGGGGGTTAGCAACCACAGGCGCCTCTTGTTTTGCAATCAGGTGTTCAATAAGTTGTTGTTGGGCAGCCATGGTCTGTTCATGGCGTCTATTAGCCTCTATCTGGGCCTGTTGTTGTTGCAAACTTACTTGCATAAACTGCTTCAGCATCTCCTCCATGTTGCCCGACTGTTCTTGGAGTGTAGTTGCAGCTTTCACCCAAGACATAGGCAGCTGTAGCCAAGTCTGTCCACACCGTTGCCCCTAGCAACCGTTTTGCCCGCTCCGCAGCACCAATTGTAGGGATCTTCCCGGGGGATGGTGTGTTTGGACACAGTTCACGACAGACTTAGGTGTTATAAAAGCAGGTCTTGGCGTTTATTCACGGCATAAACAGTCCAGTAAACAAAACATACAGCAGCAGCGTGCTTCTTTAGTGTACAAAACAAAATAAAGACCTAGCCCGTCTGGGCGCTTACTAGCAGGTTCTTCTCACCTAGCTGACACTTTCAAAATACAGCGTTCGCCTGGACAACGCAGGGTGAGTTTTTAGCTCCAGCAGTGGCTGCGTTCGCAGCTTCCTTCACACACACACACACAGGCTGTTCATTTCAGGCTGAGAGCAATAGCCTGCAGTCTCTGCAGAGCTTTTACCTCCCAGGCTAATTAGGACCAGAGCTCACCTGATCCAAAACCCAAACTGGATCGGAGGGGTGTGGAATGACAGGTCCCTCTACCAAACCTACCTGCCATTCCATATAAATCCAGGCCCGGCAAAATTAAACAACACCTCAGCAGCATATCACTGCTGGGAAACAAATCAATCCTGGACTTACCATCTCACCCAGCGTAGTAACCTAGGTGAAATGTACACCCCCTCGATCACTTCTCCAGTGACATGTCTACAATCATCATTATGTTCTTTATTCGAGGGTGCCATTAAGTTACATGGTGCTGTACAAGGTACACAGTACATGAGTGTATGACAAGTAATACACTATTTATGATTCATGCTATTCATGTAGTATTACAAGCCAGAAGTGCAACAAAAAAGGATATATATATATATATATATATATATATATATATATCATTAATACCACTGTGTATTTTACAGAGAGAGAGCCGAGAAAGAACAATGAAATACAGAGAAGCCATATAACTTACACCTATAACAAATAGGAGAGATTAGAACCCCAGGGATAGCACTGGTCAGCCTCATACAAAACTTAGAAGGATCCTAACTTAGCAAAGCAAAATCAAACATGGAAGCCTGTAGGGGACAGAAAGTTGCTGCACACTGGAATGAAGTAGGTCTTCAATGGAAGCGATGCCGCTTCTGTATGTGTGTGCTAAGATTCCCTGACTCCCACCAGAAGGGAGCTCTGCAAGAAAGATCATCTTCATGGAGTGAGGAAGAAAGTTGTATTCAGAAAATGTCCCAAAATAATCAGGACCCTTTCTAGCAGACAGTAGCAAGATCGTGTAGGTCCGCTTTAACAAAGGAAACCTGAGTGTTAGCAGAAGGTGAACAGCAATTTAACCATTCTCCTGACCCTTCTGTAGAATTCAAGGATCACGGAGGCAGATACCTCCTACAAGCAAGTTCCTAGATTTCACACCAGGCGATGAAAACACGCCAAAGCCTGTAGTAAATCTTGAAGACTGCCTTCGGGCCTGGATTATGGTGTCAATAACATTGGCTGATAAAACCTTCTCTGTCAAGATCATGGTCTCAGTAGCCAGGCAGTCAAGCCAACATTCGTAAATTGGGAACCGTAAAAAGGCCTCTGTGTGAGAAGATCTGGATTATCAGGAAGCCGCCATTGCTCTCCTGCCGACATCCTAACTATGGCTGACAGCCAGCTTCTCCTTGGACAGCGAGGCGCCATCAAAATGGTTGATGAGCCACCTTCCACCATATGAATGGAAATAGAGGGAATGCAGAAAGAAGGCTGGATGCTGACCAGGAGGAGCCATTGCTTCCCTTACCATAGCTAGAGGGTCCCTGGATAGAGAAACCTGAGAAGCTTCCGATTGTGTCAAGATGCAAAGAAATCTACATCCAGCCGACCCCAGGGCATGTAAAGGCCTGAAACACCATCTGATTGAGAGAGCATTCCCCCTGGTGCAGGATCTGCTTAAAAGTTGGCCTGAGAGTTGTCCACTCCTGCAGCGTGAATTGCCAAGATGCAAGGACATTCTTCTCGGTCCAAAAATGATTCGGCTCACGTCCTTGAGAGCTCTCTTGCTCCTGGTGCCCCCTGAAGGTTGATATAAGCCACCGCCATCAGATTGTCTGATAGTATCCTTACAGGATGACCTCTCAGACTGGGAGACCAATGTAAGAGGATCAGGAGAACAGCCCTTAATTCTGAGAAGAATATGGGAAGCAAGTCCTCCCCCGGACTCCTGTCCCTGGATTGTCTGACCTCCAGGCACCTCCCCAGGCCATTAGAGTGGCATCTGAGGTGACTATCCCCCCAAGAAGGCGGAAGAAGAATTTTCCTACTGAATATGTTGGGGATCCAGCTACCACAGAGGGGATTGTCTGACTGAGCGTGATAAAGAAAAATCCAGAGATTCTGAGGACTGAAGCCAGACTGATAGCAACTCAGCGTTTACAGAGGCCTTGTGTGAAATTTCTGCAAAGAGCACTACTTCGAGGCAGGATACCATAAGGATACCATAAGACCTACTAGCCGCATACCCTGACAGATTGCTGGCTGGAGACAGAGAGCCTGTAACCTGGTCTGAAGCAGGCATATCTTCTGCTCCGGAAAAAAAACAAACACCTTGGCCTCAAATGACATCTCCAGAATAAAACCTCATAGTTGATTGATTATCCACAAGTCTTAAAGGAGCCACAGCACTCAACCCTGTCAGCTTGCAGGCCAGCCTATAATCTGTCTCTAAACTTGGTTAAAAACAGAGGACTCGGTCACACACATCTGCAGAAGTATGCTTAAGCTGCACCACTACGCCAAAGTGCCTCTGTGGGGTGCAGTCCTAACTCTAATCTCTGAGAGCCCATCTGGGACATACAGTGCAATAGATAAATTGGGAGCAGGCTTACCTGAGGTTGCCCTAAACCTCTCAAGTGCAAGCCATGGGGTGGAAGGGTCAAAGACCTTGCAATACAGCCTAGACCCCACACACCATGTGCTTGCACAAATTCAAAAGAAACAAAGGGGGGGTGGCAGCCACTCAGACCATTTTATAACTAACCTGGGAGGTGCACGTTAGCAGGGCAATTAGTACACACAAGTCTTAAAGGAGCCACAGCACTCAACCCTGTCAGCTTGCAGGCCAGCCTATAATCTGTCTCTAAACTTGGTTAAAAACAGCATACTTCTGCAGATGTGTGTGACCGAGTCCTCTTTTTTTAACCAAGTTTAGAGACAGATTATAGGCTGGCCTGCAAGCTGACAGGGTTGAGTGCTGTGGCTCCTTTAAGACTTGTGTGTACTAATTGCCCTGCTAACGTGCACCTCCCAGGTTAGTTATAAAATGGTCTGAGCGGCTGCCACCCCCCCTTTGTTTGATTGATTATCCAGCCGAACTTCGCTAGTGTTGAAACACTGTGTATCCTACTCTGCCTCCTTAAAGGACGGAGCCCTGATCAGTAAATCGACAAGAAAGGAATTATGTGTATCCACTGTGCCTCCAGAAGATCCATGGGCCCTGCTAAAAACACAATTCTGTGAAACTCACCTGTAGAATTGTTTTTTCTGGGGATCCATTCCAGACCCTCCTTACACTTGGGGATTACTTCCTTGCCCGAAGGCTGTGACTGCAAGACAAAAAAAGGTGTGGCCCTCCCGGCCCATAAGTTGCAGCTGCCTTCAAATCAACACTAGTACTTAAAAAGCAGTAAATCATATAACCAGAGGCAGACCAGGAGGCCCCCTTATAGGAGACCAGTTACCTCACACCGAACTTTGCTTGAATTCTCTCAAAATATACTCTCTTATTTATTTTTTCCAATGCGATAATAAATGGACTAAACACCATCAAAAAAATCATCAAGATACGGGGGCGTGGCTTGACATGGCGCCGTGAAGACGTGCCTGAGCTGAGCTTCGCACACCACCAGCTGCAAAGCGCGCTCGGGCACACCAAACTTACCCGAGAAGCAGATGACCAGGAAGGGGAAGGGGAGAGGAGCACTCCAGAGGTCCCGGGACCGCTCGATTCCTGCTCTGTTCCGCACCCGGGACGGGGCTCTGCTGCAGGCTGCGGGACCCAAGATGGCGGCCCCCGTCGGGCGGACGCACGTGGGCGATGCCGGCCCTCCTGTGCATCAGATGCGCCCTGGATCCCGGTCCACCCGCGAGGGTTCCCCGCAGCGTGAGGAGGCTGTCAGCGATCCCCGAGCTGAGACCGCGGGAGGACGGCGTGTCACGGCGCAGGTGCACTGTGGGGAGGACGGCCCGGTGGAGACTACGAAGGTCAGTGTGCCCCCCCCAGACGCCCCGGCCCCCGAGCGTGGCCAGCGCTGCTGCCCCCAACCAGCCACATAGTTGCCAGCCTGGCCCAGCAATGGGGGACAAGGACATCAGCGCCATAGCACACAGGCATCCAGCCCCGCGGCCACAGGAGGGCATCCCGCATGGGGGGTCCCCCGCGAGGTGCATCAGTCCCATGGGAGCAGACCTGATCAGCCCGGATTCCCCTCCCCGTGTTGCGGTGCGTGGGCACATATACTCAGAGTGCGGCGCCCTCCCGCAATCCCCGCCGGAGGTTGTCGCCCTCTCCCCCGGCCCAATCTGCACCCCAGCCACCCCTTCCCCGCCGTCCAGCCCGATCGCGCAATGGTTGCAACACAACATACCCGCTCCGTGCAGTGCAGCGGGAGACGGGGCCCTGGGAGAGGCGGGGAGACCCTTGCTGCCCGAGGAGAGGGTACAGGAGCTAGCACCCGGGGACCATCATGTGAACCCCCTGCGCGGGCCACGAGAGGTGGACAAGTGGAGTGGTTCCGCCGGGCACACCCCCCTGTGATATGGCCCAGCGAGTCCTCACACCGACCGCCTGCCACCTGAGCACATCCTCACTTGTCCCGCTTGATCTCTTGACGCATGTATAGTAACAGAAGCTGTCAAAATCAACATCAATGATGCCCTCGGAGGCCTCCCGACTCGAGGTGATCTGGATGGATATGTATCAAGAATGGAGGGCACGATCAAAAGGGAACTCGCGTCCCTGCAGGGCGCTGTATCTGATATTACAAGGAGAGTGGATGAGGTGGAAAGCTCCCACAGCTCGCTGGCGACGCGGGTTGCTGCGCTGGAACAACAGCAGGAGGTGAGCCTATCAGAGCTAATCATGGCCCACGATGACGTGGAGAATCGCAACAGGAGGATCAATCTCCGCCTGCGGGGTATTCCTGAAACCGTCGAGTCAAGGGACCTAGCAGAGGCGGTAACCACAATCTTCAACGAGATGTTGGGCCTTCCTGGCACTAATCGCATCGAGTTAGACAGAGTGCACCGGGCTCTTGGTCCTTGTCCTCAGGGGGGAGATAGGCCCAGAGACGTTATATGCAGAGTCCACTTCTTTAAAGTCAAAGAGGAGGTCACCCGGCGAGCTTGGGAAAAAGGCCCAATCACATTCCGGGGGGCGCAAGTCATTATTCTGCAGGACTTGTCGCGGAGGACACTGCAAATGAGAAAGCTCCTGAAGCCTTTGTTGGAGATCGTGCAGAGCCGGGGGGCAACTTACCGCTGGGGGCACCCGTTCCAGCTCATGGTCAGGAATAACGGAAATCTTTTTCTGTTAAAGTCCCCGAGTCAGCTTCCGGACTTGTTCCACTTCCTGGAGACGGCCCGGGTTGACGTCCCCGAATGGACCGCTCCGGACTTGTCGATCTATGGGCGCCAACTCCCGCAGAGAGCAGGCGGTGGCCTTCGAGGAGACAGAAGAGGCTCGCGAGGCCACCAACGTTAATGCCCGCAGAAGAGGACTCTGGCCCTGCTGCGCGGCTTCCCGATCCCTCCCCGCACCGGTAAGTCCCACTACCCTGTGATCTTGAACCAGGGGGTGAGCGGCCGAGGCGGGCGAGACAGGTGGCGCTGAGGTGGGGGCTCCTTGATGAGAACTCAGAGAGTACTATAGTTACCCGGGCGCCCTGGCTGGAGACCTGTTCTCCACGGGTCACCAGCTGGATCCCCGGTGATGTTGTAGTAGTGTTTGGTTCTGTCCTCCTTTGGCCTAATAGGGTAGAGTAAGCCTTACTGCAACTAGCGAGAGTGACATCGCTGCTAAGCGAATGAGACAACCACCCTTGGCCCCTTTACTGGTTAACTGAAATAATGTTATGATGAATCTGTTTGATCGGTTACTGTTTAGTCCCCCATGTATGGGCGGGAGGGCTGGTCCCGACTCCGCGGCGCCTCCTGAGTGGAGGCTTGGCGGATCACTTGCCCCTTGACACGGGCCCCGCCTGCTGGTACTACACCTGCAGACTCCGCTGCCGTCCTTATCGGCGCTGGGCCGCTGACATGGGGTTGTGGTGACTGCCGGGCTGGGATGAATTGCTGACCGGACTGTCATAGATTGGCGACCCTGGAGTCCCGCCCCGTGGCCACCGGCCGCCCATCCTCCTAAAGCGTCCCTCCATAATTCCCATGCCCTAGAGTGCATCATATTGAGGATATATTACATTGTGCGGCTCATGCCTCGCGGATTGCGACCTCAGTCCTCTACTCCCCCCGCATATAGGGTGCACCCCACTGGTGACGATTGTGGTCCTCACAGAGGGGAGGAAAGAAGCGGACTGCCTGTCCACCCCGTAATCGGGGAGATAGAGTGGATTCCAACGTTTTCCGCTAAAAACGCACCATCCCCGGAACACATATATCGTGAGCCTCCGGTTGACTACTAGCTAGTTCAGTTTCCCCTTCTTTTTTCTTCCCTTGTTGCTTGCTTCACACTTGTTACCCCCTTTATACCTACGTTCCCTTTGGGTCCTAACGGTCACCCTACCCACCGCCCCCCCACCCCGACCCCCCTCGGTCCCAGAGGCTCTAGCGGCGGCCTCATTTTATCTCATCTAACCAGACACTGCCGTCGGACACCCACACAAAATGGGTTCATTAAAGGTTATATCCCTTAACGTGAAAGGCCTTAACACACCAGAAAAAAGGATATTATGGCAGGAGTTGAGGAGATATAAGGCGAATATTGTTTTCATTCAGGAGACGCACTTTAAAAAGGGAGCCTCTTCCAAATTAAACAATAGATGTTTTCCGCACGCCTTCACCAGCTGTACCACAGAAGGGAAAAAGAAAGGGGCAGCTATCTTAATAGCAAGGGACACCCCTTTTTCTTTGCTGGACTCCTGGGCTGATGATTCGGGGAGAGTGGTCATGGTTAAAGGCTTAATCAACCAGAAACGCTATACCTTGATCTCGATTTACACTCCCAACCCACTCCCAACCTGGGTCAGGTTCCATTTCTTAAGCAGACACTAGACAAAGCTGAAAGCTTCTCTGAGGGGGAACTGATCCTGGGCGGTGATTTTAACCTGCCAATTGACCCTCTAGTCGACTCCTCGACAGGCAAGTCGGCAATCGCTCATCCCGCTCTGAGATCCCTCAAGAAAAGACTCCAGAGCTTGCAGCTGGTGGACGCGTGGCGAATTAGAAATCCCACGGCCAGGGATTACTCATTTTACTCGAAGGTACATGGGACGTATTCCCGGATTGATTATCTCTGGGTCTCGCATAGCTTGCTGGAGCGTGTCTCGGATGACGGTATCTACCCCACCTCATTCTCGGATCACGCCCCGATATACCTAGACTTGGATCTAGTAAATAGACCCCTCTCACCCTTTACGTGGCGGTTAAACGAATCCCTGTTACAGAACCCGGTGGTGCTACAGGCTGTCAGGGAAGGTATCACCTCGTACTTTGACGAGAACGATAACGGGGAGGTCTCGCCCCTGACACTATGGGAAGCCCACAAAAGCGTCATCCGAGGTATCCTGATCGCTCACGCCTCGAGGCTAAAAAAGGAAAACACAACGATGCTGGCGAGATTGACAGAGAGGGTCAAAGCCTTGGAACTCTCCCACAAGCGGTCAGAGGCAGCGAGTGTACTCGGCGAGCTCACGCAAGCTAGAGTGGCTCTCAATGCCCTACTGCGGCAGAAAGCCAAGCATGTGATTAGGAAATGTAAACGACGGTATTATGAATTTGGCAACAAAAATAGCGCCCTCCTTGCAAGAGCCCTCAAACAGCAGCAGACTCAAAATTACATACCTGAAATCACAGATGAAACCCAACGGAAGCACCACACCTCAGAATCCATAGCGGGTATATTTAAGAAATATTACTTGGGGCTATATGGCTTACCCGATAGTGAGGCAGGGCTGACGCAGGTGGAGAGAATCAGGCAGTACCTGGCGAGCTCAAACATGCCGGGGGAGGCCGCGGCCCTAGTTGAATCTCCGATTAACACGGGTGAACTGGCAGAGGCTATTAAATCCACACCAGCGGGTAAGGCACCGGGGCCGGATGGCTTCAAACTAGGTATTACAAAACCTTTGAGGCCCTGTTGGGGCCGAGGCTGGTAAGGGCCTGGAACACTATACTAGAAGAGGAAAACCCGGGAGCGTTTTCAAGTAGGGAACTAGAAGCCCATATCACTGTAATCCATAAATCGGGGAAAGATCCGCTATCTTGTAAAAGCTATAGACCTATCTCATTGCTGAACACTGACATGAAACTATACGCCAAAGTCTTAGCTAATAGATTGACACCACTAGTCCCACATCTCGTACACCTGGATCAGACTGGGTTCGTACTACATAGAGAGGCCAGGGACAACGTCACCTGGGCCATTAATGTCATACACTCGGCCAAAACCTCTGAGACCCCTATGATGCTCCTCTCCACCGATGCCGAAAAGGCCTTTGATAGGGTGAGTTGGCCGTTCTTGAAGGAGACCCTTCGGTACATCGGATTGGGTAATAATATGAGATCACTCATAGAGGCCCTATACACCACCCCTTCAGCGAGGGTGAGGATCAATGGTCACCTCTCAGACCCGGTATGGATCAGAAATGGGACTCGCCAGGGCTGCCCTCTCTCACCCCTCCTCTTCGCCCTGACGCTTGAGCCCTTCCTGTGTAGAATCAGGGACAACAGTGATATCCAGGGACTGGCCTCCCGTGGGAGCACTCATAAGGTCGCTGCTTATGCGGATGATTTACTCTTTTTTATTACCAACCCCTCCATGACTATCCCCGTCCTGATGAGGGAATTCGAGGTGTACGGGAGGCTCTCTTTCCTAAAAATTAACTTTGATAAGTCCGAGGCCATGAACGTTTCCCTGCAGGGCGACCTAGTCAGGGCCATACAGCAGTCGTTCCCTTTTAAATGGGCTAGGGCCTCGTTAACATACCTGGGAACTCAGTTACCATGCTCCCTGCACAACATAGTGGCCCTGAACTTCCTCCCATTGGCTAGGAGAATTAGAGCTGACCTGGAGAGGTGGAACCTCCCCACCTTCTCGTGGATGGGAAGGGTGAACATAATAAAGATGACAATCCTGCCCAGACTGTTGTACCTGTTCCATGCCCTGCCGGTTCGTATACCCGCGAGCTTCTCCGACCTCGGCAGGTCCCTTCTGAGATTTGTCTGGAATAAGAAGCGGGCTAGGCTTGGGAAACGTGCACTCCACAGACCCAAGAACCAGGGGGGCATGTCCCTGCCTGACATTAGGCTCTACTGGGCGGCCTCACACCTTCAGAGAGTCTGCGAATGGGCGACTTGTCAGGAGACTAAAAGATGGGTGCAGCTGGAGCGCACCTTTGCCTCCACTCCGCCGGACATCTTGATGTGGGGCAGGGGGGACTTGCCCCCAGGCCTGGTGAGGCATCCGACCATTGCAGCGACTCTGAGGGTCTTTGGGAGGTATAGATCCTATTCTGAGATATCCCCGTGGCCGTGCCCCATGGTGCCCATAGTTACTAATCCGTTGCTGGCCCCTGGGTCATCTGGGGCGGACCTCAGGAGGTGGAGGGAGTTGCGTCAATTGAGGGCTGGAGACTTGATATCGGCGAGAGGGCGGGCCTCGCTGTCAGATTTGAGAGCCAGATGGGGAGACCCTGACCTTGACCTATGGACCCTGATATGCTTGCAGTCCTTCGTGTCTGGCCAGGGCTTGAGGAGAGACAGATGTAGGACTTACACCGGGCTGGAGAGGATCTGCCTAGGCGAAACACCGAACGATCACTTGACTTCCAAATTATATTCTCTGCTGGAGGGGGAGGGTGACGACCCCCTGGCGTTTTGGCAAGAGTGGGAGGCTGACTTGGGGACCGAGTTTGATAGGGACCAGAGAGAAGATTGCCTCCCTCGCCCACGGATCCTCGATTGCCACCAGGGTTCAGGAAGCTAATTATAAGATTCTGACCCGATGGTACTATACGCCTGATAGGCTCCATAGAATGTCTATTTCGGCGGACCCGCTTTGCTGGAGGTGCGGGGCCGAGCGGGGCACTCTAATTCACATCCTCTGGTCCTGTTCTAAGATCCGGGCATACTGGGGGGGAGTGTTGACCACCATCTCTCGACTCAAGGGGGACCCAGTCCTCGCGGACCCTGCCCAAATACTGCTGCATTCGACGAATTGCCCCATGAGCAAATATAAGAAATCCCTGCAGGCCCAGTTGCTGAATGCGGCTAAGCTAGTAATTCCAAGATTTTGTTAACAAAAGAGAGCACCCACTGTGAGGGATTGGGTCGTGGAGGTGCTGAACATTTCAGAGATGGAGGATCTCACACACGCGATCCACGACAGAGATGAGCAGTACAGGCGCACGTGGATGCCCTGGTTAATCTATCAGGAGTCTGAAGAATTTAAGCAGCTATTTGCAGAACCCACTAGTTAACAAACACGACCGATACCATTATACCCCCATGCTGTTAAAGTGGAGTGCCCACGCGCACACACCCCTCTTCCTTAGCTCCCCGTGGATAGAGCCTGGCCTTAACCCCCAAACAACCCCTGAGGTGCCTTGCGGGACGAGGCTTCAATAAATCTCAAATCTGGGCCTGGAGGGAGATGCCCGCGGCAGCGGACGCGGGCCTCTCCTGAAAGCCCTAACATACCGTCGTGCAGGATGTATGTAGGCGTATTTGACATGTATTTTATTGAGCCGCTCCTTTTTGCCTTTATGCCTTTCCCCTGATCCTGACCCCCCCCCGCATCCCCCTTTTTCCCTTTCCCTAACATGTATTGTGATGTATTATGACCTGTACCCTTTTCTTTTGTATGTTTCTATGCAAAAACCCTTAAATAAAGAATTAAAAAAAAAAAATAAAAAGCATCAAAAGATAGATCATGACCCAAAAAGGGTGGGCCGGAGGGTCTGGAATGGATCCCCAGAAAAACCAATTCTACAGGTGATTTTCACAGAATTGTGTTTTTTCTTCTGATCCATTCCAGACCCTCCTTATACTTGGGATCTCCAAAAGCAGTGCCATATATGGGCAGGATCCCCAGCGCGGAACAGCATGTAGTTTATTTCACTACCGCCTGAAGAATCTTTCGACCAACCACAGCATCAGCTGAGGCCCTAACATCTACCTTGTAAAATTTGGTAAATGTATGAACCGAAGACCAGGTGGCAGCTTTACAAACTTGTTCCACCGAAGCCTGATGCTAAAAAGCCCAGGAAGCACCAATGGGCCTAGTGGAAAGGGCCGTGATCTGAAAAGGGTGTTCCTCCCCTTGGCCGAGTAAGCTCTTACCACTGCCTGTCTAATCCACTTACTGGATTTAGCAGGTGGGAGCCCCTTTCTAGCGCCTTCTGATATAACAAAAAGAAAATCCAACTTCCGGAAGGATTCTGTAGCCGCCATGTAATATCTTATGGCTGACTACATCCAAAGAATGAAGAGCCCTTTCCTTAGCAATAGCCGGAACTGGGCAAAAAGAAGGTAGAACTACCTCCTCATTAAGGTGAAAAGGAGAAACAACCTTAGGTAGAAAATCAGGCTTAAACCGAAAAACTACCTCGTCTCTGTGTAACTTAAAATAAGGAGACTTCATACATAAGGCGGCTAATTCGTAAACTCGCCGCACAGAGGTGATTGCCACCAAGAATATCACCTTGTGCGTCAAAATGCTCAATGGAGCATCAAATGTTCAAAGTGAGCACCCTGGAGAGCAGATAGCACCAGATTTAAGTCCCACACCGGTAAAATAGGCTTGCGCGGTGGTCGGACATGAGTGACTCCCTGAAAGTTCGAATGAGTCTATTGTTAGCGACAGACTTCTGGAAAAAGATAAGGCCAAAACATGCCCCCTGAGGGTGCTTAATTGGAGACCCAACTCTAAACCATTCTGCAGAAATTCTAAAATTCTAGAAACAGAATAACTTCTGCATGAACTCCCGCCAGACCCTGTAGTATATCTTGGAAGAGGTCTTCTTCCGGGCCTGAAACATGGTATGAATAACCTTGGCCGATAAACCCCTCTCTGTCAAGAACGAGGTTTCAATAGCCAAAAGCCAGCATCTGTAAATTCGGGTGCCGAAGAGCCCCGTGTGAGAAGCTCTGGATTGACTGGCAGGCGCCAATGGTCTACTGACACCCTTACTATGTCTGAAAACCAGCTTCTCCTTGGCCAACGAGGAGCCACCAGGATGGTTGTTACCCCCCTCCTGAGCTACCTTCCTTAGTAAACGACCCAGGAGTGGGAGCGGGGGAAATGCATACAGGAGATTGAACCTTGTCCATGGGGTTGTCAGAGCGTCTGTTGCTATGGCCAGAGGGTCTCTCGGAAGACAAACCTCGGCCGTTTGTGATTGTGTCTGGACGCAAAAAGATACACCTCTGGCCAACCCCAGCGAAGGCAAAGGGCTTGAAAGATCTTCTGACTGAGAGACCATTCTCCCCGATGCAGCAACTCCCTGCTCAAGGAGTCTGCCTCCTGGTTTTCTACCCCCGTGATGTAAACCGCCGAGATGCAGGGAACATTCTCTGCCCAAACCAGAATCCGACTTACTTCCCTTAGGGCACTCTTGCTCCCGAGTACCCCCCTGATGGTTGATATAGGCTACCGCCGTCTGATTGTCTGACTGGACCTGGACAGCCTGCCCCTTTAAACTGGAGGTCAGATGCTGGAGCACTAGCCAGACTGCTCTTAACTCCAAGATGTTTATGGGAAACTGGTTCTCATTCGGACCCCACTGCCCCTGGATCTTCTGGGTCTGCCAAATGCCCCCCCCCAGCCTTTAAAACTGGCATTCGTGGAAACGATTTGCCACTGAGGTGCCAGAAAGGACATGCCTACTAATAGGTGTAAAGGATCCAACCACCACAGGAGAGATTGCATGGCTGAGGGAGTCGAAACAAACGACTGATCCAGAGATTGCGGGGCTCGATCCCAGCTTGACAACAGATTTAACTGAAGAGGCCTCATGTGAAACTGGGCAAAGGGCACTGCTTCTAAGCAGGCCACCATAAAGCCTACTAGTCTCATCCCTAGCCGAATAGTTGGCTGCTGACAAGCCAGTAAGGTCTCTATCTGGCTCCAGAGCAGCAGAGCCTTCTGCTCTGGCAGAAAAACTCTTACCTGGACTGCGTCCAGAGTCCTTCCCAAAAAAGCCCTTACTGGCGATGGGGTGATATGCGACTTTGGATAATTGATCACCCAGCCAAACTCTTCTAGGGTTGACAATACAGTCTGCGTGTCTTTCTTGATCTCCTGAAGGGACAGAGCAGAGATCAAAAGATCGTCCAGGTATGGGATTATGCATATCCCCTGGCTCCTCAGGATGGCCATGAGACCTGCCAAAACCTTGGTGAACACCCTTGGAGCCGAGGATATGCAGAAAGGAAGCGCCACAAACTGGAAATGTTGGCCTTCCAGGGCAAACCTTAAACATTTCTGATGCCCTGGAAAAATCGGAATGTGAAGATACGCGTCCCTTATGTCTATTGTGGTCATAAGACCTCCGGGTTGAATCGCTCTTACTGCTGATCTCAAAGTTTCCATGCGGAAATGTTTCATCCGAATAAACTTGTTGAGACCCTTTAGGTCTAAAATAGGACGCACCGACCCATCCTTCTTGGGAATCCTGAACAGGTTGGATTAAAACCCGACCTTCCTCCTGAAAGGGTACCTGACAAATTACCCCTTTCTGAAGAAGATGCCGAACAGAGGCTCTCCAGGCATCTGCTTTTAACTGTTTCCGGGATGCCCCTGACCAAAGGAACCTTGTGGGTGGTCTGGCTGCAAACTCGATCTTGTAGCCTGATGACACCACCTCGTGGATCCAAAGATCCGCCACATGGTATCTCCAGATTGGAGCAAACTGCAAGAGCAGTCCCCTCACCCGCCCGGGTGAGGGCGCCCCTTCATGCCTGGATGGACTTGGCTGGAGCCTTAGGCCTGCTTCTCCAAGTGCCACCCGCCCTGTTACGGGCCCTGCCTCTGCCCCAAAAATCCCTACGGGAACATGATATGAAGGAGCCTCTACCGCTCCAAAAGGGCCGATATGATGAGAGCCTCTGAAAGGGACGAGCCGACCTTCTTCTCTGAGGAAGCTTGCCATCCTTGACCATGAGGTCAAGCCGCTCCCCAAAGAGTCTGCTCCCCAAAAAGGGCAAATCTATAAGATTTTTTAGCGGCAGCCGACCATTGTTTTAGCCATAAAGAGCAGCGCAAGGCAACAAGAAGAGCAGAAGTTCTGGCATCAAGCCTGACCGCATTATCCATAGCAGTGATAGCAAAGGCGTTAAAATCCAAGCAAGCCCTAAATTCCTTGGACTCTTGAGTATGTCTGAGACTTAGCCCTGGTCAAAAGCTGCTTTACCTTCTTCCTTGAAGCCAAAGAAACGATAGCCGTGGCACAAACAGGGCGTAATAGTGAACCTACCATGGCAAAAGCATGGCGAGCCAGCTGATCCATTCGTCTCTCTGTAGGATCTCTTAAAGAAGCATTAGCCGCTGACGGCATGATAGTAGTATTGGACAGGCCTGACACAGGTCAGTCCACCTCCGGTGGAAATGACCATAACTTTATCATATCAGCCGGAAAAGGATACCTTGAATCTAGGATCCTAGGGACAGCAGGCAACTTGTTAGGACTTTCCCAATCCTTTAACACCATCCTGGAGAAATGCAACTGCTCCGGAAACACCTGCCTCTGTCTCACAGGCCTAAACAGGTCAGCCTTCCCCCTCTTCGCCAATTTAGGAGGGGTAATGTTTACCGTTTCGAACACAGAAGAAAGTAAACTCTGTTTCGTCTGAGAGTAAGGGATCTTCATCTGAAGAAAAGATAGAATTACTGTCCTCCTCACCGGAGCGTACCTCACCTTCTGAGAGTGGTTCATCAATAATCTCTTCCTCCTCCTCAGAACCAAAAGAGGCAAATAAATCCTCTCCCTCATAAGCAGGCTCCAAATGACTCCTCTTATTGGCGGCCTTTTTAGGGACGACCAAAGAGAGCTGTCTTTCCAGGTTATCCAACCTGTGTGCCATATCCACCTGCGCTCCACTGCCTTCCCCTTCTCTAGGGGCTACTTGAGGATGCTGAGGTACAGAAGAAACCAAATTTATTGCTGGACTGGATGGAGGAGCAACCACCCTATTATGGTCCGAACCAATTCTCCTGGCGCAAGCGGAACAAACCGTGCTGAAAACACCCAGGGGGTCCTGCTTACATAAAGGGCAGAGCCTGCCCTGCTCAAGTGGGATGCCCGACTATCTCCCGATGCCTCCGTCATGGCGTTTTTTAAATTTTTGCAAAAAGAAAAGACTTAAGGTCCTAAGCCTATACCAATCCCCAGGAGGAATGGGAGGAACCACAACCCCTTTATCCTTCCCAATCTAAAAATAAATAGGAGAAAAGACCTATTAAAAAGGTTGGTTTTTTTTTCCAAAATAGCATAATACCAGCCATAAT
Organism: Gastrophryne carolinensis; assembly: GCA_027917425.1. Classification (NCBI taxonomy): domain Eukaryota; kingdom Metazoa; phylum Chordata; class Amphibia; order Anura; family Microhylidae; genus Gastrophryne; species Gastrophryne carolinensis. The sequence goes on from CM051238.1 coordinate 261,109,629, forward strand.
ACTTAAAATTCAATAAGACATAACATCAAAAATAGTACAATCGATGTCCACTTACCCCTGCAGCAGCCGAATCACTCAGAACTGGCGACTACACACCTTCCCACTTCTCACACAATGCCCCTAGACCCAAGGAGAAAACATGGTGTAGCAGGGGTTAATACTTTAGTGGCCCCCTCGGGAGCACCTGCCCCGCCGCAACGCTAGAGCGGCCTAAACACAAGAGCCCCATAGAATCCCCAGGGCTAGAGCGAGATGCAGCAGCGGGGTCTAGTAGCCGCTGCTAAGTCCGGGGCCAGAAAGAAGCCACAGCGTGGACAGCGGGGGAGCCTGGCATATGGCCGCTCCCCGCCGCTGCCGTATACCGCCCCTGTACGTACAGGGAGTCTGCTGCCACCTACTTCCTGTCTTCCCATGCAGGGGTATTCAGCGGAGGTCTCGGGGGCAGAGCGCGCGCTCTCTCATCCTCCTTTCATGCCGGAGAAAGCGCGAAGGACTGGAAAACCGCAACCGCGCTTCCGCACCCGGCTCCACCCCCGACATGACGTCACCAACAAAAACACGCCCCTTAAAGCTGAAGGCGCGAAATTAGAAAAATTAAAAAATATATATATTTTTTCTTTTAAATAACCTAAAACATGTGGGAAGAAAGAAGGATGGGTTGTATAAAATACACAAAGTTCCTCAGCAGGCACACCAGAGAAAAACCTGCGGCTGGCGTGCTCTTCAAAGAAAGCCTGCAGCCCAGAGTGTATACACTCTGTAAGCGCCCCAAGACCCCGGCGCTTCACCTTACCTTCACGGAACCCTGAACAGCAGAGCTGTGGGAGGCAAAATGGGTCTGGGGGATCTGTGGGAATAGGGCTGTGCAGGAAGCCAACAGGGTGCATTCCCTCGCTTGCTGCCAATCCTTAAGAGAGAACTTCAACAACCTTCACAGTCAGCTCAACTGCAAGAATGAAACTGGTGTTGATTTGGAGGCAGCTGCTACTTATGGGCCGGGAGGGGCCACACCTTTTTTGTCTTGCAGTCACACCCTTCGGGCAAGGAAGTAATCCCCAAGTGTAAGGAGGGTCTGGAATGGATCAGAAGAAAAAACCTTGGTAAACACCCCTGGAGCAGAGCACAGGTTGGACGACAGAGTCACAACTGAAAATGTAGCCCAACCAGTGCAAGAGCAAGTACTCCTGATGACCTGGAAAAAGGGATGTGGAGATACGCATCACTTATATCCATTGTGGAAATAAAATCTCCTGAAGAGACCTCACTGTGGACCTTAAAGACTCCACGCGAATGTCTCAAACTTGTTGAGGTCCTTCAGATCTAAAACTGGGCATACTGATCCGTCCCTCTTGGGGATGATGAAAAAATTGGAGTAAAATCCCTGGCCCCTGTCTGGGGGAAGGGGGGGCCTGATGGATAACCCCCAACTGAAACGAATGCAAAACAGCGGCTCTCAAGGCTTCAGCCTTTATCTGATTTCAGGATGCCCCTGACAAAAGAAACCTCATGGAGGTCTAGCTACAAACTGGATTCTGTAGCCTGGAGACACAACCTCTTGTATCTAGTTATCTGATACGTGGTGTCTCCAAAACGGGAGCAGGCAGCGGAAGCGGGGGGCTTTGACATGTTCCGCAAAAAGTCCTGACTTGTTCCCAGACTTAGGTCTGCTCCAGAATTTCCTATGGGATCCTGAAGAAGCGGAACATCTACCCCCAAAAAAGGCCAGGAACCCCCAAAAAAGGAGGGGTGGACCTTTTCTGTGGAAGTTTAGAAAGCTCCTTTACCATGTTGTCAAGACTCTCCCCGAACGGATCACCACCTAAAAAGAGGAGACCCGACAAGGACCTCTTAAAAGCAGTATCTGCCGACCATTGATCCTAGCCATAAAGAGCACCGTAATGCTACTAGTAAGGCAAAAGCCCTGCCGCCCAATCTAAGCATCAACCATAGCCGTAATGACATAACTATTAATTTCCAAACAAGTCATGAATAATCGGACCCTCAAGTCACGGAAAAAGACCTGGGACCTAGTTTTAGCAACAAACTTTTAACAAACTTCTCTTGCCAAGAATAGCACAGGCCGGATGCAACAGCGAGCCTACCATAGAAAAGGCGATGTGCCAGCTGACCTATGCGCCTCTCCGCAGGATCCCTAATTAAATCCAAGAGAAGAATCTTCCTCAGAAGCTATCGTTACTGAAGCTGACGGCCTGGAATGGATTGGGAGAAAAAAAAAACAATTCTGTGATTACTCACCTGTAGAATTGGTATTATGAGTATACAGTACGTCCTGCTCCAAATCTAATATTTACAGTTGGGATATAATCCGCCAGATGGCGCTGGACTGCAGAGACACCGAAAATAGGCTCCTCCCAGCCCCTCAAACACCCAGGGACCCCCCACAAATCCCCAGCATTGAAAAGCAGTTAATGAGAATTAAACAATCCAAACGATCAACTATAACAATGATAACAATCACCATACAGGGGATCCAAGAAAATGCAAACCAAGGGTGGGTTGGAGCAGGACGTACTGTATACTCATAATACCAATTCTACAGGTGAGTAATCACAGAATTGTATTAATCTTAGTATACAGTACGTCCTGCTCCAAATCTATTACTTACAGTTGGGACATCCAATAGCAATGTCCATAAAGTAGGGTGGGATCCCCAAGAAAAATCAGCAGCAGGCAGTTTAAACCACTGCCGCCTGCAGAACCTTGCGGCCAAAAACGGCATCAGCTGAGGCCCTAACATCAACCTTGTAAAACTTTGAAAAGGTATGAACAGAAGACCAAGTAGCAGCCTTGCAAACTTGCTCAACAGAAGCCTGGTGCTGAAAAGCCCAAGAGGCACCAATAGCACGAGTGGAATGAGCAGTAAGGCGGAAGGGAGGATTCTTCCCCTTAGCAGAGTAGACCTGAATCACAGCCTGACGAATCCACTTGCTGATAGTAGACTTGGCAGGAGCCAAACCCTTCCTAGGACCAGACGGGACCACAAAAATACCATTTTGTGAGTACTCACCTGTAAAATGGATATTGTCAGTGTGTCACACACCCCGCTTCCCCTTTAATTCTGACGATAGGGTTATCCTCCAGCAGGAGGCGACGTTGCAGAGAGAAGTCTTGAAAAACGAGCCCCTCCCGGTCTACATATACCTGGGACCTCCCACTTAACACCCAGTGAATTCAAACAGCAGTAAGACAAGGTACCAGGAAATCCAACGGTAACCCTCAAAATAAAATAAAGCTTCACCATATAGAGGATCCAGGATACCAAAAAAGGGCGGGTGAATCGGGGTGTGACACACACTGACAATATCCATTTTACAGGTGAGTACTCACAAAATGGTATTATTCTCAGTGTGTCACACACCCCGCTTCCCCTTTAATTTTGACGATAGGGACATCCAAAAGCAGTGTCCACAAGGGGTGGGTATCCGACAGCAAAATGAAGCATAACTCAAATGACTGCAGTCTGCAGAACCTTGCAGCCAAACACAGCATCCGCTGAAGCCCGCACATCAACCTTGTAAAAAAAAGTATGAACGGATGACCAAGTAGCAGCCTTACAAACTTGTTCAACAGAAGCCTGGTGCTGAAAAGCCCAAGACGCTCCAACAGCACGAGTAGAATGAGCAGTGATACGAAAAGGGGGAACCCTCCCCTTGGCCGAATAGGCCCCAACCACCGCCTGACGAATCCATTTGCTAATGGAAGACTTAGCCGGAGCCAAACCCTTCCTAGGCCCACAGGGCACAACAAAAAAAGGCATCAGTCTTACGAAAAGGAGAAGTAGTAAGCAAATAGTACTTAACGCAGCCTACCACATCCAAACAATGCAAAACCCTCTCCTTGTCATTCTTAGGCTTAGGACACAATGAGGGAAGAACAATATCCTGATTCAAATGAAAAGCAGAAACAACCTTAGGAAGAAAGTCCGGTTTGAAATGAAAAACCGCCTTGTCCTGATGCCTCTCAAAGTAGGGCGCCTGAATCGACAAGGCCGCCAACTCCGAAACACACCGAAACGAAGTGATAGCCACCAAGAAGGCAATCTTCTGAGTCCAGGTAGAAAGAGCAATATCCTGCAAGGGCTCAAAGGGAGGAGCCTGAAGAGCAGAAAGAACCAAGTTCAAGTCCCAAACAGGGAGCAATGGCTTCCTGGGAGGCCGCACATGCGTAACCCCCTGGAAAAAGGTTTTGACTAAAGGATGAAGCGCAAAAGGCTTCTGAAAAAGAGATAGACAAGGCAGAAACCTGCCCTTTCAAAGTACTCAGCTGGAGACCAGAGTCCAGCCCTGATTGCAGAAAATCCAAAATCCTGGTAACTGAAAAGACCCTACAAGGCAAAGATCTAAGCTCACACCAAGCGATATAAGATCTCCAAGTCCTATAGTAGATGGTAGAAGAAGACCTCTTCCGGGAACAGATAAGAGTCTTAACAACCGAGTCAGAAATACCCTCCTCCTTCAAAATGAAGGTTTCAGCAGCCAAGCCGTCAAACCCAGCGTTGGTAAATTGGGGTAACACAGCCGACCCTGAGTGAGCAGATCGGGCCAAAGAGGCAGAACGACCTGATCCACCGCCAGCCGAACGATGTCTGCGAACCATACTCGCCTTGGCCACCTTGGAGCCAGCTTCCGTACCACCTTGCCTAGGATGGGTATCGGCGGAAAAAAGTACAGAACACCCCAGTTCCCCCCAGCTCAGAGACATGGCGTCCACCGCCAGAGCCAGAGGATCCTGGGAGAGCGACACGAAGGTCGGAAGCCTGCAATTGTGACGAGAAGCAAACAGGTCCACCTCCGGTGTCCCCCACTGGAGACACAGACTGAAAAACTTGAGGATGGAGAGACCATTCCCCCAGACGGGAAGAGCACCTGCTCAACAGATCCGCTTCCCTGTTTTCCACACCCGGAATGTAAACCGCCGAGAGACCAGGAACATGGGCCTCCGCCCAGGTCAGGATCAGGGACACCTCTCTGAGGGCACCCAGACTGCGAGTCCCTCCCTGATTGATGTAAGCAACTGCTGTCCGATTGTCCGAGCGAACCTGAAGGCCCAGAACATGCTGAGTCAAATGAAAGAGAAACAAAAGGATGGCTCTCAGTTCCAGAACATTGATGGGCAAGTGGGCCTCTCGAGGCCCCCACTGCCCCCGAAACTGAAGATCCTTCCAGAATCCCCCCCATCCGAAAGACTGGCGTCCGTGGTGACGATTTCCCAAAGAGGAGTCAGAAAAGACCTGCCCCTCAAGAGATTGGTCGAGACCAACCACCATTGAAGGGACTGCCGGACCCGGGAGGACAACTGGAAGGGACGATCCAACGACCGTGGTCGCCGGTCCCAAGACGCCAACAGATGAAGCTGAAGCTTCCTTGTGTGAAATTGAGCAAAAGGAACTGCCTCGAAAGAGGCAACCATCAACCCTACCAGTCTCATCCCCAGACGGATGGACGGTCGAGGATTGGAAAGAAGGAACTGAGCCAATTCCTGAATCAGAAAAATCTTGGATTGAGGCAGAAACACCCTGTGTTGACAAGAATCCAACCGCATTCCCAGAAAGGACGCCACCCTGGCCGGGGCGAGGGAGGACTTGGGATAGTTGATCACCCAACCGAAGCTTTCCAGCGTGGAGACCACCGTCCTGGTGTCCGTCTCCGATTGATTGAGAGAAGGCGCCATGATGAGAAGGTTGTCCAGATAAGGTACGATGCGAATGCCTTGAGTTCTGAGAATGGCCATCACCCCTGCCAGCACCTTGGTGAACACTCTTGGAGCCGAGGTAAGGCCAAACGGAAGTGCCACGAATTGAAAATCCCGATCCTCCATCACGAACCGAAGAAAACGTTGATGAGCCTGGCAGATGGGAACATGAAGGTAAGCATCCTTGATGTCTATGGACGTCATGAAGTCCCCCCTGCCGAAGAGAACTGATGGCCGATCGCAGAGTTTCCATGCGAAACTTCCGTGTACGGATGAACCTGTTGAGGAACTTTAGATCCAGAACGGGGCAAACCGACCCGTCCTTCTTGGGCACTGTGAAGAGATTGGAGTAATACCCGAGGCCCACTTCCAAGTGCGGCACCAGCCGGATGACCGCCATTTCCAGAAGATTCTTCACCGACGCCAGGAGCCCCTGCGCGGCCAAAGAATCGGTGGGCACCCGAGACCGGAAAAACCGTGAAGGAGGGCGAGACTCGAACTCCAGCTTGTAACCAGACGACACCACCTCCCAGATCCATCTGTCCGGAAACTCCTGGTCCCAAACCTGGGAGAAGTGTCGCAATCGTCCCCCCACCCGCACGGGTGAGGCCACCCCCTCATTGCTGAGCGGGCTTGCCCTTGGCGCCCCAGGACTGACCGGGGCGGCCACGGCCCCTCCCACGGGTCCAACCTGTACCCCTGGTAGCGGGAAAGGAGGCCCCTCTGCCCGCTCTGGCTCCCCGAAAGGAGGGACTAAAAGAAGCCGCTCCCCGAAAGGAACCACACGCCCTCTTGCGTTGAGGCAACTTACCACCCTTGGTAACCGAATCCAATTTGTCGCCAAACAGGCGGAAACCCACAAAAGGAAGAGCTGTAAGCGACTTCTTAGAGCTAAAGTCCGCCGTCCACCGACGTAGCCACACCGACCGACGAATAGCAACCAGCAGGGCCGCGGTCCTGCTACACATCGCAAGTGCATCGTCCTGGGCAGTCATGACAAAGGAAATAAACGACTCGCGCTGCTTGAGAGAAAATAACTCATCACAAGTGGAATCAAGATCTGCGTACAAATCTCTAACAATGGACCTGACAGCCATCAAAAGAAACGCCGAAGCACAAACCGGCCACAGTGCCGATCCAGCACTGATAAAACCATGGCGAGCCAATTGATCAATCTGACGATCCTCACCATCCTTAATGGTAGTAGTGTCAGGGGAGTGCAACACAGCCGTGTTAGACAGCCCCAACACGGGGGCATCAACGTCAGGGGGAACAGACCAAAGCTTCACCAAGTCCTCCGGAAAGGGATAACGCTTATCCCAACTAGGAGGAACTCCAACAAGGCGCGTAGGCTGTTCCCATTCCTTAAGGACAACCCTCACAAAGTGTTGTTGTCTGGGAAACACCAAACGCGGCTTGGGCACATCAAACAACTCACCCTTTGGCGGGGGGCCGCCTCAGGCGGATCCAAGGCCAAAATCTCAAACATTTGAGCCAAAATGGAAGGAGTGTCAAGGAACACCCCCGCAGCCTGATCGCCAGCGGTACCAAACAATTGCTGGTCTGCAGGCTCGTCCGACTCCTCTAGGAGCTCCCCCTCCTCAGCCGGGGGACAATCGGACCAATCCAACACTTCCAACACCTAATCCTCAGGAACAAGCGACGGCGGAGAAAGGTGCTTCCGCTTAGCCGTATCCTTCTGAGCCACCGCGGTGGAAAACATCTTCTCGAGGCTGGCCAACCGTGCGCACACCTCGGATTGCGAATCCCCACCTTTGACAACGTCACACGGAGTCCGGAATAGGTGGGGGGGTGTAGGAGATGACGGAGGTTGCGAGGAGCCAGAAGCCGGAGTGCCGGACTGGCGTGCAATATTCCGCTGTGCACATGGAATACATATTATGACATCGCCTGGGAGCGGAGCCCCACAACCCCCACACAGCCTGGATAGCCCCGAAGAGCCGTTTCCGGTAATGTCGGAAGCCTCCATATGGTGAAATTATGGCATTCGTAATAACCCAGGGATTTACGCAATAAGCAACCTGGGATGCCCCTTTTATAATTAAAAGTCCCGGGAGTGGGAGGATTTTAAACAATAAGACTAGCCAGGTATATCAGACTGGGAGACCCACCGCAGCGCGGGAATCCCCGGACCTGTAGGAAAGAGACCACAATCAGCCTCCAGAAAATACAAAAAGGTATGCAGCAAGCAAACACACACATACAGACACTATACATTAAATATATATATATATATATATATCATGCAGCCCTCTATACTCCCAATGGGCATAATAAAAAGTGCACCAGCACAGTAATGAGCCAGTGCAACCAATCATAGGGGTAATTACATCCATATGAGCCAAAACAACATAGGTATATATAAATGCATGAAACATGTCCCAGAACCATGCTTGATAACAGACATAATGGCATAGCAATACTTGCACAATGAGCCTCCCAGAGCCCTCCTCAGCAGAACCCGGAGCGAGGAAGACGAAGGGCGGGCCGGACAAAGTGCGCGAAGCGCTCCGGTCCCGCCCCCCGCTCACGCCAGCACAGCGTGGCCCGCGTAGAAACGCGGCCCTGCCCCCTAGAAGACGAGCACCACGGCTTCGCAAAATTGGCGACGCCGTACGAACGAGGCGGGTGGCAAAAAAAAAGGCACCCGCCCGCAAAAAACAAGAAACCAGTGCAACCAAATTCATACAACCGAAAAGGAGCCCCCGCAGCCCAAGGACACCTGCAGACTAGACCGCAGCGCCGGCCCCGTAACCTGCCATCATACACACAAACACACTCACCATCTAGTCAGAAAAAGCCAGTATAGACACCCCACAAACGCCACCCACCCCCACGCTAAGGGAGAAGGGACCAGGCAGGCTAAAGGGGGGACCGGGACGGGGCATACCAAATCCGGATCACCGGCCGGATAACCGCATTGCCCCATGCGTGGGGACGAGCGGAGGAGATAAGCTCCTAGGCACCATGAGGTGCCGTCTACCATTGCCCAGCCAGCAGCCTAGGCTGGGAGGCTTCCAATATCCTTAACAAGTATACAAACAAGTAGCTGGACAGAAATAGACCATAGGGGGGGTGCCGGGGTTTGACCCCGGCTACCTGCAAGCAGGAGACTTCTTTCTTCTGTCTTGTCGCATCTTGCAGAGAGAAAACACTGAGTGTTAAGTGGGAGGTCCCAGGTATATGTAGACCGGGCTCGTTTTTCAAGACTTCTCTCTGCAACGTCGCCTCCTGCTGGAGGATAACCCTATCATCAGAATTAAAGGGGAAGCGGGGTGTGTGACACACTGAGAATAAGAGCATCAGTTTTCCTGAAAGGTGCAGTAGCCACCAGATAGTAGATAGACACCTAACCACATCCAAAGAGTGCAAAACTCTCTCCTTAGCATTGCTAGGATTAGAGCACAAAGAAGGAAGAACAATATCCTGATTCAAATGAAAGGCAGACACTACCTTAGGCAGAAAGTCAGGTTTGAAACGAAACACCTTGTCCTGGTGCCTCTCATAGTAGGGGGGCTGAATGGACAGCGCCGCCAACTCAGACACATGCCTGACAGAAGTGATAGCCACCAGAAACACAACCTTGAGCGTAAGAATGGCCAAGGTAGCATCCTGCACAGGTTCAAAGGGAGCACCCTGCAAAGCTGACAGAACCAAGTTCAAATCCCAAACAGGCACATAGGTTTACGTGGGGGACGCACATGAGTGACCCCCTGGAAAAAAGTCCTGATCACGGGGTTCTGAGCAAAGGACTTCTGGAAAAAAAATAGCCAGGGCAGAAACCTGACCCTTCAGAGTACTCAGTTGGAGCCCCATCTCCAGCCCATGCTGCAGGAACTCCAGAATCATGGGAATAGAGAACACACGACAGGGAAGAGACCTAGACTCACACCAGTTAATGTAGGCACACCAAACCCTGTAATAAATGGAAGAGGAAGACTTCTTCCTAGCTTTAATCAAAGTATCCACAACTGAGGAAGACAGCCCCTTCTCCATCAGGATGGAGGTTTCAGCAGCCAAGCTGTCAAAGCCAGAGTTTGTAAATTGGGATGGCGTAGTGAGCCCAGTGAGCAGATCTGGCACCAAGGGCAGAGCGTACTGATCTACTGCCAGCTGTACCACGTCTGCGAACCACACTCTTCTTGGCCACCTGGGGGCCACCAGAATTGCTGGCACCCCTTGCAGAGCAATCTTGCGCAGAACCCTGCCCAGCAGGGGAATTGGGGGGGGGAAGACATACAGAAACTGAAAGTCCTTCCATGACATTGCTTGCGCATCCGAGGTCAGGGCCAGAGGATCCCTGGACAGAGAGACAAAAGCTGGAAGCTTGTGATTGTGGCGGGACGCAAACAGATCCACATCTGGTTTGCCCCAACGGTGGCAGAGATTGAAACACCCTGCTGCATAGGGACCATTCTCCCTGGCGAGAGGTCCCCCTGCTCAGAGAGTCTGCCAGGTGATTTTCCACCCCCGGGATGTACACAGCTGAAATGCAGGGGACATTGGCGTTCGCCCAAGTCAGGATCAGAGACTCTTCCTGGAGGGCCCCCTTGCTCCGGGTCCCTCCCTGATGATTGATGTAGGCAACTGCCGTCTGGTTGTCCGAGCTCACCTGAACAGGCAGGCCCTGAAGATGAGTAGTCAAGCGAGCCAGAACTAACCCGATCGCCCGCAGCTCCAAGACATTGATAGGGCCTGAGGGCCCCACCTCCCCTGGAACCGCAGGGACTTCCAGAAACCCCCCCAACCTGACAGACTGGCATCCGTGGTGACCGTCTCCCAGGAAGGGGCAAGAAAGGATCTGCCCCACAACAGGTTCCTTGAGTTCATCCACCACAAGAGGGACCTCCTGACCAGGGGGGAGGGCACACAGACCCTGTCCAGGGACGCTGGGTCCTTGTCCCATACAGACAATAGGTGAAGTTGCAGAGGACTCAAGTGGAACTGAGCATAAGGGACCGATTCGAAGCACGCCACCATCAGGCCCACCAGCTGCATCCCCTGCCTGATGGAGGGATGGGGACAAGCTAGGAGGGACCGAGCCTGTGCAATCAGACTGTCCACCTTCTGCTGAGGAAGGAAGATCCTTGCCTGAACTGTATCCAGATTCATTCCTAGGAATGGAGTTACCAAGGAAGGGGACAGTGAGGACTTGGGGTGGTTGATCACCCATCCAAATGACTCCAGAGTGGACACCACCAGCTGAGTATCCAACTCTGCCTGATGTAGAGACTGGGAAGTGATGAGGATGTCGTCCAGATAGGGAAGCACACGGACGCCCTGACATCTGAGCAGAGACATCACGCCAGCCAGCACCTTGGTGAACACCCTGGGAGCTGAAGTGAGGCCGAAGGGCAAGGCCACAAATTGGTAGTGTTGATCCATCAGAGCAAACCTGAGGAACCTTTGATGACCTGGGAACACAGGAATATGAAGGTAAGCATCTTTGATGTCCACAGAAGTCATGAAATCCCCTTGGCGCAGGGAACTGATGGCAGAGTGCAGAGTCTCCATGCGAAAGCGCCTGCCCCTGACAAACTTGTTGAGAATCTTTAAGTCCAGGATGGGCCTGACAGAACCATCCTTTTTGGGTACTGTGAATAGGTTGGAATAAAAGCCCTTGCCTTTTTCTCTTAAAGGGACCTGGCAGATGACCCCCAGCTCCAGGAGGCCTTGCACTGCTTGCACTAGCTCCTGAGCTGACACAGGGTCCTGAGGAATCCGGGATCTGATGAATCTTGAAGGTGGATCGGCAGCAAACTCCAACTTGTAACCGGAGGACACTACCTCCTGAATCCACCGGTCTGAGACATGAAGCCCCCATACGTGAGAGAAGTGCTGCAGCCGTCCCCCCACCCGGATGGGTGAGGGCGCCCCATCATGCCTGAGGGGGCTTGGGAGAGGATCTAGCTTTGGGACCCCAGGAGGAGACAGGACGTCCACGTCCTCTGCCTCTATCCCAGAAATCTCCCCGGGCCCCAGGGAAAGAAACCCCCCTTCCCTGTCTTGCACCACGGTAAGGGGAGGAGAAGGAACCCTGACCCCGAAAGGGCCGAGGTTGCTGCCTGCGCTGGGGTAACCTGCCTCCCTTAGCAAAAAGGTCCAGGCGGTCTCCAAACAGACGCAGTCCTTTAAAGGGAAAACCAGTGAGGGCCTTCTTGGCGGCGTTGTCAGCAGCCCACTGGCGCAGCCAAACCGAGCGGCGTATAGCCACCACGAGGGCAGAAGTTCTGGCACACATTCTGATGGTGTCATCTAATGCCGATAGGACAAAATTTACAAAAACATCACAACTGGAGAGTGCATTAAACAGCTCACAAGGCAAATGATCAGGGACACTATCTAGCATATTTCTGATAAGGGTTCTAGTGGCCACAGCAGTGGCCACAGACCGGGCGCAGCGCCGTCCCCGCACATGCAAAGGCTTGGGATGCCAGCTGATCAATACGCCGGTCTTGGGCATCCCGCAGGGTAGTAGAATCAGGGGAATGCATGACAGAGGTGTTAAGATAGCCCTAGGATCGGGGCATCCACCTCAGGGGGGGGGGGGGTGAACAATATTTAACCATCTCAGCAGGAAAGGGATACTTCCTATCCCAACTCTTTGGAACCCCAGGAAGTTTACTGGGGCGCTCCCATTTCTTGAGCACAAGGTTATGGAAATGTGCCTGCTCTGGAAATTCCAAATGTGATTTTGCTGTATGGAAAAGCTCCCCTCTTTGCCTGGGAGCCTCAACAGGGAGAGAGATAGACAGAACCTCCAAAATCTGGGTCAATAATCTGTCAGTGTCATCTGGGGCCCAGGGGTCAGAGCCAGAATCGTCATGACCCCTTGGTCTCTCATCAGATGAGCCTGAATCAGAAAAGAGCTCCCCTTCATCAGACGGGGTATAGCCACACAGATTCCAAAACTCCTCAGTTCCCATAGGGAAAACAGTAACATTAGGCGTCAAGTGCCGCTTCATAGCAGGGGCCTTACGCGCTAAGGACTTCGCAATAATCTGTTCAACAGTAGCCAGTCTAGAAGACACATCAGGCTGAGAATCCCCACTAGTATGCAACTCAGCAGGAGTGAGATTTAAGCTTGGGGGAGTAGGTGAAGTAAAACGAGGTGCAGCCACTGGCAGGCCAGATTGCAATGCAAGCACCTGCTCAACACAGACCCGCGCCTTGTCAGCATCAGCATGAGGCTGCCCATACGCTACACACAGCCGGTCTTGTCCCAAAGGGACCCCGGTAACATTATCCTGGGATGCCTTCTTATGGTGATTATAGCGGCGCTATACGCCGATAGGGAATAATGCTATATAGCAACCCTGGATGCCCCAATAACCCGCTAGAGGAGTATAATTTTTACAAGGACTACAAGTAATATATTAAAACAGGGCCGGGAGAAGCCAAGAAGGGTTCGTCCCGCCTGAAAGACATAAGCAGACAAGACCTTAAGTACATCGTAACAAAAGTGAAGGCGATAAAGCTGCCCGCGAGGGCACTTACGGACCGCGGTAGGTAGGAGTCCGTCGTGCATAGGCCAACCAAGCAGAAAAAGATGGCGTCGGTATACCTCGAGGGGCGGGCCAGTAAAAGCGATGACGCGGAACGCGTCAAAGACGGGCCCCGCCCCCCGAAGAGCGCGAAGCCAGAAAGGCCAACAGCCAATGATGGCGCAGCAGCGCCTGAGTTAATGCCGCCGCCAAGCGCGGAACCAAGTCAGCGTGCGGCGGCAAATTTAAAAAGTGGTAAAGACAAGTCAGCGCGGCGGCTGACACAAGAATAAACGCATGTGAAAAGAGAAAGCACAGACTGCATAACATACATATCTATACACATACACCCCCCCCCCCTTTTCCCCCGAAGACTACAGGGAGGATGAGGGAGGACGGCGGCCACTTAAATAGGGCCCATCGATAGGCAGGGGCAAGGGGCAATAGTGCGGGAGGGGCATCCCATAGAGGCTCACCATAAGCCTGAACCGCCTACCCTTTGGTGGGGGATTGCGGTGGAGCAGCGCTCCTAAGCACCAACAGCGGTGCTGCCTACCTTCACCCGACCAGCGCAGCCAAGGCTGGGAGGCATATTACTAGTGGAACGGGTGGGAATAGTCCTACAGGGCCGTAGGTTAATAACCCCGCTCACCTGCGAGAGCCAATTTCTCGTCCTTCGCAGCCAGACTGCAGAGAAATTCTGGGGATTTGTGGGGGGTCCCTGGGTGTTTGAGGGGCCGGGAGGAGCCTATTTTCCATGTCTCTGCAGTCCAGCGCCATCTGGCGGAGTATATCCCAACTGTAAGTATTAGATTTGGAGCAGGATGTACTGTATAATAAGAATAATAATATAATATATAATATAGCAATGCCGGATGCAGGTTTTTCCAAACTGACGCCAACACCAGAGGGGAGCCGGACTATCGTCCAAAGCACGGGGAGCCTATCCCACTTACCTGAACAGAGCTGGACCTCTTCATCCCAGACTGGTATTTTTAATTGCTGCAATTATTAACCTTCTGTATGCCATAGAGGAAGGCCAGAAAGAATATAGATCGGTAGGCAGTGCACATGTATTCCTTTAACTGGGAGCATTTGAGCTGAGCAAGGAACCTAGTGACATGGAAATGATGTCACCACTGCCCAAGTACTAAGTCAGGATCAGGGAAAGAATAATCTGGCCTATCGCCTGGGGGTATTCCGGGTTCCTGGCAGGCTGCCTCTGAAGTGGTAAATGGGTCTGCCATGCACAAAACCCACAGCGCTGGTACCTACCTAAACTTCTCGGTCCAGGAGCTTGTGGTGTGGCTCCTGCCCAAGGAGCACAAACACCACGAGGAGGAGGAGCCAAAGCTTTATTCATTTCTGGTGGTCATGTGTTCCTAACTAGGGGCAAAGCCATAAGGTTTTGTGATGAAGTTAAAGAGTATACAGTTGAAGGATAAAGCCAGCTAGAAAAGTGTACAAAGACTAAGATGTTCATGGTCATAGAAATAGCACATTATGTTCTACATATATATATATATATGGACAAGAGTCAAGCTAAGAATTTATAACGCTGTACTTTATTGAGCCATTAAATACACAAGACAAAACATAAGACCCTGGACATGGGATAAAGAAGGAGAAAATACCATTGGTAACGGACAAATAAAACCTTGACAATTAACCGTTTGGATATTTCAGGACGCAGGACTGAATTACAGCGAAATGTACAAAACAGTTGTCAGCCCATGTGTATACACTTTCGTTCAATTAAAAAAACACTTAAAAATTAGCAGTTATACAAACTGGCTGTGCATGAATTTTATGGAATACAGTATGTACGAAGCAAATGTTTGTCCAGGATTAACCCTGTAAGCTCCCTCCAATGGAAATGGTGTTACCGGCTGGAAACTCTTCTTTAGAGTTAAAGGAAATGGCTTGATCTAAGGTGTGTCAGATGGAAATTGGGCAGCAGGAAACAGGGTGGGCTTCTTTCATCATCAGGATGGCAGCATTCTAGCGAGTATATCCGAATTCATCTGCATCGTCAGCACGGAAATCTCCATAACGCCAAAGGTTCAACTTAAAAGGAAAACAAAAAGGAAGGAATCTATAATTAATTGCGCAAACATATAATTTATGCTCCAACAAGAATATTTAAATAATCAGTAGGTAAACTTAAAAACACAAAGCTATATTACTAGTACATATACAACAGAGCTTCAACACTGATGGCATTACTGGATGCTGGGAAACTGGTTCATGTATTGCTTGTAGCATGCCCCACACGCCATAATACTTAGGTTTAAAAGGGCATCTCGATTCAGTATGTCTTTTTGAAAAAAATATATACATTTTAACAGAGTGCCCTGAAACCTTGAAATTCAGCCATAGTAAGACACTGCCTGCCGTACTAGCAAAAGGTCTTTTGTTATTTTTCAGTGCCATTTTATAAAATACAGTCCGAGCCTTTCCAGACAGGACCTGGTCCAATGATATCCAGTTTTATCACAACTGATTAAAGAGACAGAACGAGACATGAAAATAGCCACTACTAGCACTGCACAAGAATCCAATCTCTAGGAAAGGAGCAGAGAAGAGTTACATCAAGCAATCACTGTTAAAAACCACTAAAACATCTCAAACTCCTCAGTACTAAATGCACTAGGCCAGTTATACTCAACTGGCGGACCAGGGGCAGGATGCGAACCTCGGCGCCAGATTTCCGGACCCCTTCCCTGACAGCCCTGTACTCAGTTGCTTCTGTGTT
Source organism: Gastrophryne carolinensis (assembly GCA_027917425.1). Lineage (NCBI taxonomy): Eukaryota > Metazoa > Chordata > Amphibia > Anura > Microhylidae > Gastrophryne > Gastrophryne carolinensis. The sequence goes on from CM051238.1 coordinate 261,125,601, forward strand.
GCCATGCTCAGAGCTGCCCCCTTGATCGATAATGTAGTGCGTAGTCTCCCTGCCAGTGTCATGGCTCCCTGGCATTGAAATATGAATTACTGCATGGGTAAAAGTGGTATTGCAAGGTACATACAAATGTGTTTCTCTGTGTCTTTGCCCCATCCAATCATTTCACCCAAGATCTGTAGGTTCTGTGGGGCCAAAAAAAAAGCTCCTGTTCTTTCCCAGTGCCCAATAGGATTTTTGGGTTGGGGGCAAGCAGCCTTATTTAGTTTTGCCTGGGGTATCTCTAACCTCTGCCCGAGTGTACCGATTTCTAATTATCCACCCCGCTGTAATACGAAAAGGGGGTTCCTTCCCCTTGGCAGAATATGCCTGCACCACCGCCTGTCTGATCCACTGATAGTGGACTTGGCTGGTGGCAAAACTTTCCTAGAGCCCTCTGTTAGGACAAAGAGCAAATCCGATTTCCTGAAGGATTCAGTCGTAACCAAGTAATACTTAATGGCTCTGACCACATCCAAGGCATGGATGGTCCTTTCCTTAAAATTAGTCAGTGCTGGACACAAAGGAGGCAAGACAACTTCCTCATTAAGGTGAAAGGGAGACACGACCTTAGGCAAAAAAATCAGGTTTCAGTCGAAAAACCACCTTATCCTTATGCCGCTCAAAGAAGGGAGGTTTCATACAAAGCGCGGCCAGCTCAGACACGCGACGCACCAAGGTTATCGCTACCAAAAAGACCACTTTAGGAGTCAAAATAGACAATGCAGCATCGCACAAATTCTCGAAGGGAGGACCCTGAAGAGCAGAAAGTACCAAATTCAAGTCCCAAACCGGTATTACTGAGGAAGTGGCGGGAACAGAATGCCACGAACCGCGTTGGTGCTGCTAGGACGGCTAGTCGGTGTTGGATTTAGACGGAAATTACAGGTGTTCTGTCTACTCATGTTTATCATTATTGTAGGTTATATGTCCAGGTCTGCCTAGTGCATTTGGGAAATACTGCTGCACATATCTCCAGTGCACTCATTGCACATTTCGACTTAGCACTTTATATGCACTGTAGCACTCATTGATATTCTTTGGAGCCTTGTCTCCACACTTTTGTATCTATCTTGCACTGAGTCTTCTTGCACATTCTCATTTATATTTAAATATAATTACAGTATATCTACAATTTGCTGTCTTTGTTTCACGTGCAGAGTGCTCCCCTTCTACACTCGACAGACATTATATATTTCTAATTATTACTTGATTATTTATAGTATATTAATTTTTGAGTCTAGTTTTATCCACCAGACTCCCGTCCGTTCAATTTGAAACTGTTTTTAAATGTTTGTCGCCCCTGGGCCATATATGTATTTATTGATTTTTTGAATAAAATACTATTTGATTCTATACACTGTAGTGCGGCTACTACTTCACAGGTAAACAGGTGGTCTGACTGGCAGCCCACATATTTTATAGTATTATTGTGTACCACCCTATAAGGGGTGGTCTGTTGTTCCTGTATAGCCAGCATCCAGTTTACACCAATTGTCTCTAGCTGCGCGGGAATATATTCTTTTGTGTAAACCGGTATTACTGACTTAAGCGGTGGACGGATATGGCGACTCCCTGGAAAAAAGTCTTGATCAACCTATAATTGGCAATAGATCTCCGGAAAAAAATGGCCAATGCCGAGACCTGGCCCTTGAGGGTGCTCAGCTGGAGACCTAAGTCTAAGCCGTGTTGTAAAAACGCCAGAATCCTAGAGATAGAGAAGGGAGACTCTTGGATTCGCACCAAGCAATGTAGGCGTGCCAAACTCTGTAGTATATCATGGAAGACGACTTCTTCTGTGCCTGAATCATGGTATGCACAACCGTGGCCGACAGACCCTTTTCCGTCAGGATTGAGGTTTCAATAGCCATGCTGTCGAAGCCAGCATCCGTTAATTGGGGTGCCGCAGCGACCCCCTGAGTGAGAAGCCCTGGGTCGTTGGGCATGATGTATCGATCCACTGACATCTGAACTATGTCCGCAAACCAACTCCTTCTCGGGCTATCTTGCGCATCACTCGGCCCAGGAGTGGAAACAGAGGGAATGCTAAAGGAGCCTGAACTCCATCCAAGGAATTGCCAGAGCGTCTGTGGCAAAGGCCAGGGAGGCGAACATTGGGAGCTTGTGATTGTGTCTGGACGCAAACAGGTCCACATCCGGCTGACCCCAGTGGAGACACAGAGCGTGAAAGGTCTTGTTGCTCAGAGACCATTCCCCCAGGCGCGAGGCATTCCTGCTCAGGGCATCTGCCTCCTGGTTTTCAACCCCGGGGATGTAAACCACCGAGATGCAGGGAACATTTCCCTCTGCCCAAGTCAGAATCTGGGTCACCTCCTTGAGGGCTCGCTTGCTCCGAGTCCCGCCCTGGTGACTGATGTAGGCGACAGCCGTCTGATTGTCCGAGCGAACCTGGATCACACAACCCCTTAAAAGTGGAGTCAATCGAAGAAGTACCAACAGGATCGCTCTCAGCTCCAGGAGATTTAGAGGTAAATGGTTCTCCTGCGGACCCCATTGACCCTGGATCTTCTGCGTCTGCCAAACGCCGCCCCAGGCGGTCAGACTGGCATCCGTGGAAAGGACTTGCCCACCAATAGGTTCCTGGAGTCCAGCCACCACAAGAGGGACTGCCTGGCCAGGGGGGACAGTGAAAACTCCTGTTCCAACGACTCCTGCATCTGGTCCCAGCCGGTCAACAGGTTCAGCTGAAGAGGTTTCATGTGAAAATGGACGAAGGGCACGGCCTCGAAGCATGACACCATTAGGCCCACCAGTCTCATCCCCAGACGGATTGATGGCCGCTGACAAGACAGCAAGGCCTGCACCTGCATCTGGAGGCCCAACACCTTCTGCTGTGGCAGGAATACCTTGACCTGAGAGGTGTCTAACATGCCCAGGAAGAACCTCACCATTGAGGGAGTGGTAGAAGACTTTGCGTAGTTGACTACCCAGCCGAAATCCTCAAGAGTGGATAACACCATCCGGGTGTTGCTCTCGGCCTGCTGAAGGGACTGAGCCGCAATCAGTAAATCGTCTAGATAGGGCAACGCACATATGCCCCGATTCCTCAGGATAGCCATGATACCCGCCAGCACCTTGGTGAAAACACGGGGGGGTGAGGATATCCCAAACGGCAGTGCCACAAACTGGTAATGCTGATCCTCCAGAGCAAACCTCAGGAACCTCTAATGCCCCTGGAAAATCGGGATGTGCAGATAAGCATCCACCGTGGTCATGAAGTCGCCGGCCCGAAGCGAGCTCACCGCGGACCGTAAGGTCTCCATGCGGAAATGTCTGACTGACAAACCCGTTGAGACTCTTCAGGTCCAGGATACGCCTCAACGTTCCATCCTTCTTGGGAACCGTGAACAGTTTGGAGTAGAAGCCTTGACCCTGTTCCTGACGAGGTAGAGGACAAATGACACCTAACCGCAGGAGGTGTTGCACGGCTATTCTCAGGCCCCGTGCCTTCAATGGGTTCTGGGATATCTGAGACTGTAGAAATCTTGAGGGCGGCCTGACTGCCAGGTCTATTTTGTAACCGGAGGACACCACCTCCTGAATCCACCGATCCGAGACACGCTGTCTCCAGATATGAGCAAATAGCAGAAGCCGTCCCCCCACCCGGATGGGTGAGGGCGCCTCCTAATGTCTGAGGGGACTTGGCAGGAGGCTTGGACTTGGCTCCCCAAGCGGGATTGGGTCGGCCGTGGGACCTACCTCTACCCCAGGTATCTCTGTGGCCACCTGAAAATGAAGAGCCTCTTCCTCCTCGAAAGGAGCGATAGGCAGATGAGCCCTGAAAGAGCCACGCAGGCTTCCGTCGCTGAGGGAGTCTACCATCCTTGACCAGGAGGTCCAGACGCTCCCCGAACAACCTGTGCCCCACGAAGGGGATACTAGCGAGCGACTTTTTGGCCGCAGCACCAGCCGACCATTGGCGTAACTAGAGCGAGCGGCGAAGCGCAACAAACAGGGCCGAATCCCTGGCACCGAGCCGGACACCATCTTGCGAGACTTAGCGGTATCCACAAGACGTCTCACCTTCTTTCTGATGGCCATGGAGACAATAGCCGCGGCACACACAGGATGAAACCAAGCGCCAGCAGAGGTGAAGACATGACAGACCAGCTGATCCATGCGCTTGTCAGCTGGATCACGTAAAGAAGCAGTATCGGGTGAAGGCATAACTGTAGTGTTGGACAATCCCGACACAGGGGAATCCACCTCGGGAGGACAGGACCATAGCCGGACCAGCTCCTCAGGAAAGGGATACCGTCTGTCCAGGACACCAACGGTAGCTTGTTAGGCGTTTCCCATTCCTTGAAAATCATATTAGAAAAATGCCTCTGTCTCTCAGGCCGAAACAAATCACCCTGCTTCCTCTTAGCCGCTCTTGGAGGGACTATGTGCAAAGTATCAAAAACGGAAGCAAGCAATTTCTCCGTATCAGGGAGCCAAGCATCCTCATCTGAGGAAAAAAACAGACACACGGTCATCGCCAGCAGAATAATCCACCGTGGAACGGGGATCCTCTGGCAACTCGCCTTCCCCCACAGAGCCCAGACCTCCAAAGAGATAGTCATTATCCGAGTAAACTGGCTCGATGTGACGTCTCTTACTCTGTCTCTCGAGACTGGCCACCCTGTGTGCCAAATCAACATGGGACCCCCTGCTGGCTTCCCCCTCACTGGGGGCTGAGTGCAGCAGCGGGGGTTCTGGAGAGGCCGCAGGCAATGAAGGGCTAGGGGAAGGTACGCCCGCCAGGTCATGCTCCAAAATGACACTCCTGGCGCAAGTGGTACAAACCGTGCTGAATCCGCCCAGAGGGCATGCACTGCGCATGGGGCAGAGCTTCACCCGCCCAGATGGGGCCCCTCGCTCACTATCCTCAGATGCCTCCATTATGGTGATTAGCAGAAAATTTGTATGCAGGTTACAAGGCTCTGACGGCCCAATCCTAATTAGCCCTCTTATATAGTCCCTCTTTTGTGATCCCTCTAAATAAAAAGGGAGAGGGGGCGGGGGACCGGGAGGAACCACAACCCACAATCTATCAATGGGCCCACCTAAAAGACACAAGCAAAAGAAGGCCATAAGTATCCCACAGTACATGCGCATCATAGATAAAACAATTGATATTAGTAATAGGGACTCATGACACCGACAGCGTAGGCCAACACCGGAGGGGTCCCAGGCAGCATGGCAGGAGAGGCAGCAGCAAAATGCCGCACCACAGCCACCGAAGATCTGTCCTCAGAAAAAATGCCGAGCGGCGTCCGACCCCCCCCCCTCACAGCGTAAAGCCTAAAGATGGAGGGGAGCAGGAGACAACCCGAGGGAGGTACGTATAACATGTGTAAGGTAAAATACAGTGACAGTATCACCAACACAACAATATAAAGCTTGTGGGACAAGGAGGGAATGAAAAACCAGTGGACAATAAGTGGTCCTCCCCCCCCCCCCCCCCCCCCCCGTAGGCTCACCATCAGCCTATGGCCGGCTACCCTTTAGTCAGGGTCTGCGGCCCAGAACCTAGCTCTGCCAAAACGCCTGACCCCGGCGTTCTCCCTACTGCAACAGTCCCGACAGTCGCGGCTGGTAGGCAATAGTGGGTCCACGGGATGAGTGGAAATAGGGTCCGCAGCGGCCGACGGGCTAGGAGGCCCCGCTCAGCTGCCAAAATCCAAGAGTATCCAACAATCTTCAGCAGCCAGACTGCAAGATGAACACTGGGAAATCATAGTGAGACACCTGCTTTTATGGACTGGATATAGGGAAAAACTGACGCTTCATGCAAGGCAGGGTAGCAAGAAATGCAGCAATTGACGGATGATGGAGCTGCAGACAGGAGGCCAACTCTTTCAGCAAAGTGTGGTTCTAAAATATTTGAGGATTATCTAATAACGTAAGATCAAGCCATTTATTTTGCTTTGGACCATCATGCTTGTAGTATGAACTACCCTATAATCCAGCTTTGGATGTGATGCGCTTGGGGAGGAGCCAGCATTCCACACATTACACTTCACAGAGACCTATTGGAAAGTTATAAAAGTTTCGGAAACTTGCCAACTTGAATCAGACTACCACCAATTTTTTAAACGTAAATTTAAAACTGTTGCTCAGCGAAGTCAAGCCCTGCGATTGGCTGCCGCGATCATGTGGTTGCTGGCAGTGGGATACCCAGGGGAGACCAGCAGACCACGTGAAAGTGATATGGCAGGACTCAATTACGCCAGGGGAGAGATTTGAAAAGGATTGTTTTAGCTGGTGTTTCAGCACAAGGGGGCACTGGCGCTTGGTTTCCACCCTACACAGGGAACAACATTTTGTTAAATGGTTTAAAGAATAGACCTTTAGTTACCTGCAATTGTCAACCTGGCTGCCATTTGAAGTCATGGCTAGAATGTCCAATATTGTGGGGAATGAAAAACTGACTGCCAAATCACAGGATTGGTTAGAGCAATATGGCCAAACCTGGCAACCATGGAATAAAGTTATAACCCTTTCACCCATCTGACCCCCATCCAGGAACATTGTGACCCAGAATAAAGTTAGAAGTGTAGCTGGGAGAAAACAGAATTCCACCTCTACTTTTCTCTCTATTTTTCTTACTTCAATCAGTTTCCCCTTTGAATTTTTACAAGACTCTTGCATTTCTAATTTTCTTTTTAACTCTTCCCCCCACCACACCCCCTACTGGGCGATTAAAACATCCAGGATCCTACTAGTTCAGTATCCAGAGGTAAATCCATCCTACACAGTTCAGGGCTTTACATTCATTCCAGAATGCTATGCAACAGCAATCCCTACATCCATAAAATTCTATTTAACCCATTGTACGCTACACTTTTCAGATAATTTACTATTTTCACGTTGTAAAAAACACACCATCGTACAATTCCTCTGTAACTGAATTGAGAGTTCCAATTTTTCCCTTTTCAAAAACCCAAATAAAACAGACTGTGAAAGAAATAGACCTATAGATTTGAAAAGCACCCTATTTAACACCTTTGGCAAGTCCACTACAAATCATATACTTACACGGGCAGCCTTTGCAGATTCCTGAGCAGACAAATACTCTGCAATCTGTGGAGACAAAAAAACACTTTTTTTTTATTACAAGCCACATACTGTATCATCATTTTGAACAGCATACGTGAGGCTCCAAAAATACAATTCTGTGATTACTCACCTGTAGAATTGGTATTATGAGTATACAGTACGTCCTGCTCCAAATCTAATACTTACAGTTGGGCTATACTCTGCCATATGGTGCTGGACTGCAGAGACATCGAAAATAGGCTCCTCCCGGCCCCTCAAATACCCAGGGACCTCCCACAAATTCCCAGCATTGAAAAGCAGTTAATGAGAAGCCAGGAGAATTAAACAATCCAAACTATCAACTATAACAATGATAACAATCACCATACAGGGGATCCAAGAAAATGCAAAAAACAAGGGTGGGTTGGAGCAGGACGTACTGTATACTCATAATACCAATTCTACAGGTGAGTAATCACAGAATTGTATTATTCTTAGTATACAGTACTTCCTGCTCCAAATCTAAAACTTACAGTTGGGACACAGAAACATAGAAGGTTGACGGCAGAAGGAGACCATACGGTCCATCTAGTCTGCCCTTATGTGTATACTGTATGTACTCTTTATCTTAGGATAGATGTGTGCTTATCCCAGGCATGTTTAAATTCAGTGACTGTTGATTTTTCAACTACCTCTGCTGGAAGTTTGTTCCAAGCATCTACTACTCTTTCTGTAAAATAATATTTTCTAACATTGCTCCTGATCTTCCCCCCGACTAGCTTCAGGTTGTGCCCCCTTGTTCTATCATTAAGTTTCATCTTAAAAACACTTCCCTCCTGAACCTTATTCAATCCTTTCACATATTTAAAGGTCTCAATCATGTCCCCCCTCTACCTTCTTTCCTCCAGACTGTACAAATTAAGTTCTTTAAGTCTCTCCTGATAAGTTTTAAGTTTAAGTCCTTCCACCATTTTCGTTGCCCGCCTTTGGACAAGTTCTATTTGAATGTCTTTTTGCAGGTAAGGTCTCCAGAACTGCACACAGTATTCTAGCTGTGGCCTTACCAGGGCCCTATACAGCGGCATCACAACCTCCCTCTTCCTACTGGTGATGCCTCGAGCTATGCAGCCGAGCATCCTGCTTGCTTTTCCCACTGCCTGGCTACACTGTCCACTCATCTTGCAGCTATCAGTAATCAGTACCCCTAAATCTCTCTCCTCCGAGGTCCTGGCTAACACAGTGCTGCCCTTACGGTACTCAGAGCAGGGATTCCTTCTACCCAAGTGCATGATTTTACATTTAGAGACATTAAACTCTAGTTTCCACAGTTTTGCCCATCTATCCAGTAAAGATAAATCATTTTCCATGTTGCAGACACCTCCAGGAATATCCACCCTATTACTAACCTTTGTATCATCAGCAAACAGACAAACTTTTCCTATCAAGCCTTCTCCTATGTCACTTACAAATATATTAAAAAGAATGGGGCCCAGGACAGAGCCCTGCGGCACACCACTTGTAACTCGCCTTTGTTCAGATTGCACACCATTTACAACAACACTGATACCGATCCCTCAGCCAACTGGAAATCCACTGAACTATCCAGGGATTGAGTCCTACCTTCAATAACCTATTTACGTATGAGCTCCTTATGTGGTACAGTGTCAAAGGCTTTGCTAAAATCCAGATAGGCGATATCCACAGCACCACCTTCATCTAACACTTTAGTGACATTGTCAAAGAAATCAATAAGATTGGTCTGACATGATCTGCCCTCAGTAAAGCCGTGCTGTTTTGGGTCCAATAGGTCTGAATGGACAGCGTCGCCAACTCAGACACACGCCTAATAGCCACCAGAAATACAACCTTGAGCGTAAGAATGGGCAAGGCAGCATCCTGCACAGGTTCAAAGGGAGCACCCTGCAAGGCTGACAGAACAAAGTTCAGATCCCAAACAGGCACCATAGGCTTATGTGGGGGACGCACATGAGTGAACCCCTGGAAGAAAGTCCTGATCAGAGGGTGCTGAGCAAAGGACTTCTGGAAGAAAATAGCCAGTGCAGAAACCTGACCCTTCAGAGTACCGAGTTGGAGCCCCATCTCCAACCCATGCTGCAGGAACTCCAGAATCCTGGGAATAGAGAACACACGACAGGGAAGAGACCTAGACTCACACCAGTCAATGTAGGCACGCCAAACCCTGTAATAAATGGAAGAGGAAGACTTCTTCCTAGCTTTAATCAAAGTATCCACAACCGAGGAAGACAGCCCCTTCTCCATCAAGATGGAGGTTTCAGCAGCCAAGCCGTCAAAGCCAAAGTTTGTAAATTGGGATGGCGTAGTGAGCCCATCTGGCACCAAGGGCAGAGCGTACTGATATACTGCCAGCTGCACCACGTCTGCGAACCACACTCTTCTTGGCCACCTGGGGGCCACCAGAATTGCTGGCACCCTTCCAGAGCAATCTTGCGCAGAACCCTTCCCAGCAGGGGAATTGGAGGGAAGACATACAGGAACTGAAAGTCCTTCCATGACATTGCTAGCGCATCCGAGGTCAGGGCCAGAGGATCCCTGGACAGAGACAAAAGCTGGGAGCTTGTGAATGTGGCGGGACGCAAACAGATCCATATCTGGTTGGCCCAAACGGTGACAGAGATTGAAACACCCTGCTGCATAGGGACCATTCTCCCTGGCGAGAGGTCCCCCTGCTCAGAGAGTCCGCCAGGTGATTTTCTACCCCCGGGATGTACACAGCTGAAATGCAGGGTACATTGGCCTCCGCCCAAGTCAGCATCAGAGACGCTTCCTGGAGGGCCCCCTTGCTCCGGGTCCCTCCCTGATGATTGATGTAGGCAACTGCCGTCTGGTTGTCCGAGCACACCTGAACAGGCAGGCCCCGGAGATGAGTAGTCAAGCGAGCCAGAACTAACCTGATAGCCCGCAGCTCTAAGACATTGATAGGTGTGTGGGCCTCCTGAGGGCCCCACTTCCACTGGAACCGCAGGGACTTCCAGAAACCGCCCCAACCTGATAGACTGGCATCCGTGGTAACCATCTCCCAGGAAGGGGCAAGAAAGGATCTGCCCCCCAACAGGTTCCTTGAGTCCATCAACCACAAGAGGGACCTCCTGACCAGGGGGAGAGCACACAGACCCTGTCCAGGGACGCTGGGTCCTTGTCCCATACAGACAATAGGTGAAGTTGCAGAGGCCTCAAGTGGAATTGAGCATAAGGGACCGCTTCGAAGCCCGCCACCATCAGGCCCACCAGCTGCATCCCCTGCCTGATGGAGGGATGGGGACAAGCTAGGAGGGACCGAGCCTGTGCAATCAGACTGTCCACCTTCTGCTGAGGAAGGAAGATCCTTGCCTGAACTGTATCCAGATTCATTCCTAGGGACTGGGAAGTGATGAGGATGTCGTCCAGATAGGGAAGCACGCGGACGCCCTGACATCTGAGCAGAGACATCACGCCAGCCAGCACCTTGGTGAACACCCTGGGAGCTGAAGTGAGGCCGAAGGGCAAGGCCGCAAATTGGTAGTGTTGATCCACAGAGCGAACCTGAGGAACCTTTGATGACCTGGGAACACAGGAATATGAAGGTAAGCATCTTTGATGTCCACAGAAGTCATGAAATCCCCTTGGCGCAGGGAACTGATGGCAGAGTGCAGAGTCTCCATGCGAAAGCGTCTGCCCCTGACAAACTTGTTGAGAATCTTTAAGTCCAGGATGGGCCTGACAGAACCATCCTTTTTGGGTACTGTGAATAGGTTGGAATAAAAGCCCTTGCCTTTTTCTCTTAAAGGGACCTGGCAGATGACCCCCAGCTCCAGGAGGCCTTGCACTGCTTGCACTAGCTCCTGAGCTGACACAGGGTCCTGAGGAATCCGGGATCTGATTAATCTTGAAGGTGGATCGGCAGCAAACTCCAACTTGTAACCGGAGGACACTACCTCCTGAATCCACCGGTCTGAGACATGAAGCCTCCAGACGTGAGCGAAGTGCTGCAGCCGTCCCCCCACCCGGATGGCTGAGGGCGCCCCATCATGCCTAAGGGGGCTTGGGAGAGGATTTAGCTTTGGGACCCCAGGAGGAGCCAGGACGTCCACGTCCTCTGCCTCTACCCCAGAAATCTCCCCGGGCCCCAGGGAAAAACACCCCCTTCCCTGTCTTGCACCGTGGTAAGGGGAGGAGAAGGAACCCTGACCCCAAAAGGGCCGAGATTGCCGCCTGCGCTGGGGTAACCTGCCTCCCTTAACAAAAAGGTCCAGGCGGTCTCCAAACAGACGCAGTCCTTTAAAGGGAAAACCAGTGAGGGCCTTCTTGGCAGCGTTGTCAGCAGCCCACTGGCGCAGCCAAACCGAGCGGTGTATAGTCACCACGGCGGCAGAAGTTCTGGCACACATTCTGATGGTGTCATCCAATGCCGATAGGACAAAATTTACAAAAACATCACAACTGGAGAGTGCATTAAACACCTCACAAGGCAAATGATCAGGGAAACTATCAAGCATATTTCTGATAAGGGTTTTAGTGGCCACAGTAGTAATGGCAGAGGCACAGACTGGGCGCAGCGCCGTCCCCGCACATGCAAAGGCGTGGGATGCCAGCTGATCAATACGCCGGTCTTCAGCATCCCGCAGGGTAGTAGAATCAGGGGAATGCATGACAGAGGTGTTAGATATTATTCCAAAAACACAGAGCAATCAATGATAAAACAACACACTTTAGGTCAGCTTTAACTCTTAAAACATTATATAAAAAAGTCCAAGCTTCTGGGGTGGTTCCCCAATCTGAGAGTATCCTCTAAGGCCAAGGATTTTAGTGACCTTCTATCACAGGGATGTTCAAAACACTGTAGCAAATTCCATCACGTGGAATAGTCAAACAGGGCCGCAGGTTAATAACCCCGCTCACCTGCGAGTAGAGAGCCAATTTCTCGTCCTTCGCAGCCAGACTGCAGAGAAATTCTGGGAATTTGTGGGAGGTCCCTGGGTATTTGAGGGGCTGGGAGGAGCCTATTTTCAATGTCTCTGCAGTCCAGCGCCATCTGGCGGAGTATATCCCAACTGTAAGTATAAGATTTGGAACAGGACGTACTGTATACTAAGAATATCAGGGATTTACCATACATCACACCTGCCATGGTGTGCTGATCTTGAAACCACTGTAAACTCTATTTAACTACAGCTTGAACCCCCCCCCCCCCATCTTTTTATTTTTAATGCTAAAGCACACTTCCGTTAAACCGGACCAATAGCCTGTCACAGTTGGGGGGAAAAAAGGGTAGGGCCATTTTGGAGCTTCTAAATTGCCCTGGAAAGGTATGCATATGAGCTCTGTTTGTTGTGTTTGTCTGCTTTAAATCCTTTTTGACTGTTGGTCCGCTTTAAGTTTACAAAAATACCATTTTGTGATTAATTACCTGTAAAAATACCGTTTTGTGAGTACTCACCTTTAAAAACGGGTATGCCATACACTCCACTTCGGTCTTCATGACATCTGGGTAATCTCCAGTAAAGGACGAACTTCTGCAGAGATGAATATGCAAAAAAGAAAGCCCCTCCCGGTCCATATATACCTGGGACCTCCCACCAATTCCCCAGTGTATAAAAGCAGTAAAGGGACCAGGAAGAACCAAATACAACCTTAAAAATCAAAACCAATGGTTCACCATATAAAAGCCCCAGAATACCAGAAAAAAAAGGGGTGGGGCGAAGTGGAGTGTATGGCACACCCATAATACCGGTTTTAAAGGTGAGTACTCACAAAACGGTATTATTCCAAGTGTGCCATACACTCCACTTCGGTCTTCATGACATCTGGGACATCCAATAGCAGTGTCCGTCATGGGTGGGAACCAGAAACAGCAAAGAATGTACCAACTCAAACCACTGCAGCTTGCAGAACTTTGCGGCCAAAAACAGCATCCGCTGAAGCCCGCACATCAACCTTGTAAAACTTGGAAAAAGTATGAACGGAAGATCAAGTAGCAGCCTTACAAACTTGTTCAACAGAAGCCTGGTGCTGAAAAGCCCAGGATGCACCAACAGCACAAGTAGAGTGCGCAGTGACCCTAAAAGGGGGAGTCCTCCCCTTAGCAGAATAGGCCCCAACAATGGCCTGACGAATCCATTTGCTAATCGTGGATTTAGCAGGCGCCAAACCTTTCCTGGGCCCGCAGGGCACCACGAAAAAGGTGTCCGTCTTGCGGAAGGAAGAAGTAGTCACCAAATAGTACTTCACACAGCGAACAACATCCAAATTGTGCAGAACTCTCTCCTTGTCACTGTTAGGCTTAGGACACAAGGAAGGGAGAACAATGTCCTGATTGAGGTGGAAAGCAGACACCACCTTAGGAAGAAAATATGGCTTAAAATGAAAAACCACCTTATCCTGGTGTCTCTCAAAGTAAGGGGCCCGAATCGACAGGGCCGCCAACTCAGAGACACGCCGGACAGAGGTAATAGCCACCGAGAAAGCAACCTACTGAGTGAGAGCCAAAAGAGCAATATCCTGTAACGGCTCAAAAGGAGGACCCTGCAGAGCCGAAAGAACCAAATTCAAATCCCAAACAGGGACTACAGCCTTCCGAGGGGGCCCCACAGGTGCGACCCCTTGGAAAAAGGTCTTAACCAGTGGGTGTAAAGCAAGAGGCCTCTGGAAGAAAACCGACATAGCAGAAACCTGTCCTTTCAAAGTACTAAGCTGGAACCCAAGATCCAGATTATGCTGAAGAAACTCCAAAATCCTGGGTATAGAAAAAACCCTGCAAGGCAAGGCCCTAGCCTCACACCAATCAATATAGGACCTCCAAGTCCTATAGTAAATGCCAGAAGAGGACCGCTTCCTAGCCCTAATCAGGGTCTGAACAACAGCCTCAGACAAACCTTCCTCTTTCAAGATGAAGGTTTCAGCAGCCAAGCCGTCAAAGGCAGCGTTTGTAAATTGGGGTAAAGTAGATGACCCTGAGATAGCAGGTCCGGCAGCAAGGGAAGCCGGTACTGGTCTATGGCCATCCTTACGTCTGCGTACCAAACCCTTCTTGGCCACCTTGGAGCCACCAAGATCGCTGGTGCCCCTTCTAGAACCAGTTTGCGAACTACCTTGCCCAGCATGGAGACAGGTGGAAACAGGCACAGAAAACCCAGGTCCTTCCAAGCCAGTGACAAGGCATCCACTGCCAGGGACAGGGGATCCTGAGAAAGACACAAAGGCCGGAAGTTTGTGATTGTGCCTCGAGGCAAAGAGATCCACCTCCGGAGTCCCCCACTTGCGGCAAAGATCCAGAAAAACCTCTGGGTTGAGAGACCACTCTCCGTGGCGAGAGGATCCCCTGCTCAGGGAATCCGCCTCCGTATTCTCCACTCCCGGAATGTAGACTGCCGAAAGGCAAGGAACATTGCTCTCCGCCCAGTGCAGGATCAGAGAGACTTCCCTGAGGGCACTCCTGCTACAAGTCCCTCCTTGGTGATTTATGTAAGCCACTGCCGTTCGGTTGTCCGAACGAACCTGCACCGGAAGACCCCGTAAATCAGGTGAGCCAGAACCAGTCGAATGGCTCTGAGCTCCAAGACATTGATGGGGGTGTGAGCCTCCTGGGGGCCCCACACCCCGCTGAACTGATGACTCTTCCAATAACCTCCCCAGCCCGACAGGCTGGCATCCGTGGTAACCGTCTCCCAACAAGGGACCAGAAAGGATCTGCCCTTCACCAGATTGCTTGAGTCCAGCTACCACCGAAAGGACTGCCGAACCCTGGGAGACATCCTGAAAGGCTGATCCAATGACTGTGGGCACCTGTCCCAATACGTCAATAGGTGAAGTTGAAGAGATCTCATGTTAAATTGTGCAAACGGCACCGCCTCGAAGGAGGATACCATCAGACCCATCAGTTTCATCCTCTGTCGGATAGAGGGACAAGGACTGGCAAGAAGAAGACGGATCAGGCCCCGAATCCCCTGCACCTTGGTCTGGGGCAGAAACACTCTGGCCCGACTGGTATCCAGATTCCCAGAAATGAAATCACACAAGAGAAGACTTGGTGCGGTTGATCACCCACCCGAACCTCTCCAGGGTTGACACCACATGGTGGGTGTCCAGTTCCGCCTGATGAAGGGAAGAAGCTGATATCAACAGATCATCCAGATAAGGCACAATGCGAATGCCCTGAGATCTGAGCAGAGCCATTATGCCTGCCAAAACCTTGGTGAAGACCCTCGGTGCCGAGGTCAGACCGAAGGGAAGAGCTACAAACTGATAATGTTGATCCTCCACCGCAAATCGGAGGAATCTCTGATGTGCCTGAAAGATCGGAACATGCAGATACGCATCCTTGATGTCTATGGATGTCATAAAATCCCCTTGGCGAAGGGAATTGATAGCCGAGCGCAGAGTCTCCATGTGGAACATTTTGGCTCTGAGAAATCTGTTGAGAACCTTGAGATCTAGAATGGGTCTCACCGAACCCTCCTTTTTGGGAACCGTGAAAAGGCTGGAGTAGAAACCCCTGCCTCTCTCCGCCAGAGGCACCGGGCATATAACTCCCATGTCCAGAAGGTTTTTTTACTGCTAACAGGAGCCCCTGTGCAGCCTGAGGGTCCGAGGGCACCCGAGACCTTAAGAATCTTAGGGGCGGCCAGTACTCTAACTCAAGTTTGTACCCGGAGGAGACCACTTCCAAGATCCAATTGTCTGTGACCTCCCGGCCCATACCTGGAAGAAGAGCCGCAGCCGTCCCCCCACCCTTGCGGGTGAGGGCGCCCCTTCATTGCTGAGCCGGTTTAACGGCAGGCTTGGAACCCCAGGCAGCCGCGGGACGTGCCCGACCTCTGCCTCTGTTCCAGGACGAGCCCCTGACACCTGAGTAGGCCAGACCCCTAGACACGCTGGCCCCTCGAAAGGAAGGAGTGAACGAGCCCGCCCCCCGAAAAGGGGCGGCACCGTTTCCTCCGCTGAGGTAACTTACCTCCTTTAGCAACAGCATCCAATTTATCGCCAAACAGCCGCGCACCCAAGAAGGGAAGAGCTGTGAGCGACTTCTTGGCTCCAACGCCCGCTGTCCACTGACTGAGCCAGACCAATCTGCGCGTGGCCACCAGTAAGGCCGACGTCCTACTACACACGACAATAGAGTCAAAATCCATGAACAATTCGCACTTCTTAAGGATAGCGAACTTAGCGCCAGCTGGATCAAACTGAGCGTTATTCAGCCAGTCCCTGATAAGAGACCTGGTAGCAAGCGACACCAGGGCAGATGCACTAACAGGCCGCAGGGCCGAGCCCCCGTTGGCAAATGCATGGCATGCCATCTGATCAAGGCGCTTATCCTCGCCATCCTTAACCCTTTCGCTGCCAGCCTACCTGCAGCTGCTACACATGTTCAACTGTGATTTTTGAAAGGATTTCCAGGGATTTCCCAGGAAAATTATATATTGTTTTTTTCAGCAGAGTCTGGGCTTTAATATAAAATGTCTTGTTTGTCATTTGTCAAGTGTATTCTTAATATTATATATATATATAATATATTTTTACAATTTGTAGTGTTTTTTTGTAATAAAAAATGTAAGTTTGTCAATAAAATCTTATTGCGTGTGAAATCCCAATTTCTCCCGGTTACAACGGTACCACATATGTATTGGTAGACGCCCTTTCCTGCCCAGGAGACTCCCCCAAACTGAAACAGCACTTTAAGAGATTTTTAGATCAAATACAGCCATGCTAAGCGCTATGTGCACCTTGCAGTTTTTTAATAAAAACAACCCTTTACATTTGAAATAACCCCCACAAACTATATATTCTCTGGAAATACACACTCCAAGCTTTCTAGGCGTACCAGGCTTGTTGATGTTGCCACAGTTTTCTGGAAGTTCTCCCTCAATGTATTCTTTGGTTACAAAGAGCTTCCCTAAAAATGGATAAAAAAAAGCAGGATCAAAGCCACATTTTCCTAAAAAAAACAATATGCAAACAAGAAAAAACAAGTTAATCTGAAAAAGCAACATCCCCCGAACGATACCCAACATGCATAGCTACTGTCAAAAGAAGAGTTGCTAAACACCAAAAAGTAAAGCATGTGCACAATGGTAATTTTGCTTGAAAATTTCAGCTCTGCAGACAAAGTGCGCACCTTGCGCTTTTTCTACCAAAACAACCCTTTACATTTGGAATACCCCCCACAAACCATACATTCCTTGAAAGTACACATGATAAGCTTTTTAAGCGTACCCAGCATGTTGTAGTGGGCCCATCTTTCTTAAAGTAATCCCTCAAAGAATTCTTTGGTCGCACAGGGTTCCCTTAAAAAATGTATAATAAAGCAGAATAAAAAAAGTTTTCCTAAAATATCAATATGCAAACAAGAAAAAACAAGCTAAATCTAAAAGCGCAAGGTCCCCCGAGCAGAACGATACCCAAATGCATAGGTACTATTAACCCTTTTAACTGCCAGCCTACTTGAGGTTTTGTCACCCTCTCTTGACAGGTCATTTTTAACCATTTTGCGCTATGCTTATCTGTGATTTTTGCAGGTATTTCCAGGAAAATTATATATTTTATTTTTGCGGCAGAGTTTAGGCTTTAACATGAAATGTCGTTTGTAATTTTTTTACTGTTTTTTAAAATATTTTTGAGTAAATTAAACAAAATAAATATTTTTTTAGAAAATTGTCTCCTTTATTTCAAATAAAACCTTTTTTTTTTTTTTTTTTTTTAAAGAAAACCATATTGCATGTGAAAGCCCCATTTCTCCCGATTACAACGGTACCACATATGTATCGGTAGCCCCCCGTTACTGTTCAGAAGACCCCCCCAAACTGAAAAGAACACTTTATAACATGTAAAAATAAAATACAACTACAATCCACACTATAAAGGGTTAAATCAAGAAAAAAATTGGCATGGGGTTTCCCTTCCAAGGGGGGGGGGGGGTAAACCCCATTTTTTTTTCATTTTAAGGGTTAAAAACCCTTAAATTCCCATAAAAGTGACATGGGGTCCCCCCTACCCAGCATAACCAGCCCGGGTATCAGCTATGCAGGGCTTGTAGAACAGGGCGCAGGGGCCAGCTTTGGTGGCCCCCCGCCCTGCCAAGTACAAGCCTGCACCGCCTAAATCAGCCCGGGCCCTTCTGCCCCCCCCTTGGCTTCGGGGAGGCAGGTAATAGGGGGCCGGGGTTAATGGCAAGTCACCCGCTAGCCCCCGAGCCTTGTGAACTGGTATAGGGGTTTCATGGACTCCTTACAAGTTCACAATGGGTTAAAGTGGACCAACACCCAGGGCTGATCGGCCCGGGAATCTATAAGATTCCCAGACCGTTCTATTCCCTCCCCCTGGGGCATCCAAAATCGGGATACCCCTCTGTGTGAAACCCCCCGGAACACCCGCTACCACTTACCTGAATCCCGGTCCTTCAGCACATGTGCGGGCCGCATCCCCGCTATCCCTCTAGCAGGGCGCGTGCCCGCGCTGGCTATTTATGAATGGCCGGCGCGGGCACGCTCCCTGTTAGAGGGAAGTGGGGGATGCGGTCTCCAGCACGCTCAGAGTGGCTGAGCTTAGACGTCCATAACTCAGCCGCTCTGATTGGACGAGCGGCTGCGCATGCACCATAGGATCGGGGTGAGATGAGTTATTGTGGGCGATCGGGGGGGTTTCACAGAGCGGGGCATCCCGATCGGGGGAAAGGACCAATACCCAGGATAGTCAAAATCCTGGGTGTTGGTCCACTTTAAATGTAAAAAAAAACACAAACACACCATAAAATGCTGGAAGCATTTTATACCTGCTGTGTAACAGGACATAAGCGGTTAATTAAAAAAAATTGACATATGGTCCCCCCTACCAAGCATTACCGACCTGGGCCAGCTATGGGGACTTGTAGAACAGGGCGCAGGGGCCAGCGTTGGTGGCCCCTGGCCCTGCAGGCTACTAGCCCACATAGCCACTAAGTGGCCCGGGCCCTTCTGCCCCCCCTGGCCGTTGGGGAGGCAGGTAATGGGGGGGCTGGAGGTTAATGGCAAGTCACCCACTAGCCGCAGGTGACTTGCCAGACCCAGAGCCTTGTGAACTGGTATAAGGGGTCTCATGGACCCCTTACCAGTTCACAAAGGGTTAACTGTAAAAAAAAAAAAAAAAACACACCACACAAAAGTATTTTATTAAAAAAAAATTTTTTTTACTGCACTTACCTCCGATTGTAAGCTCTTGTCCCTTGCCGCTGTGCTGACAGATGCCGGTGATCGGCATCCAGAGGAGGGGGAGGCAGGAGATCAGAGGATCTCCTGCCACCTCCTTTCCCGGGTATCAATCACCGGCATCTGACAGCTGAGAGAGCTGAGGCCGGTGATCGGGTCCGGGATGACGTCATTAGCCCCGCCCTTTGGGCCGCCGTCGGAGGAGCAGAGGGGAGAGAGCCTCCCATGCTCTCTCCTGAAGCTCGGTAAGTCCTGTTGGGGGATCGGAGGCCCCCCCAGGTAAAGAGGAGGGACAGCGGGAGCCAGCGCACACGCAGGTAAGTGAATGTCATTTTTTTTTTTTTTTTTTTTTACAGTTAGCAGCTGCTGCTGCCGAAGCGCGGGGGGGGGGGCTATTCCGGGGGCTCTCCTGGAGCCACCCAAACCTCCACGGGGAATCGGATGGCACCAAATTAAAGAGGAGACCCGGCCGGATCCAGGTGAGTATTTTTTATTTTTTTTTTAACTAGCAGCGGGGAAAGTCAAGCACGTAACACTTAAGGCCCAGCCAAGCCAGCACGTAGGTGTTACGTGCTTGCCACTTAAAGGGTTAAGGGAGGTGGCGTCAGGGGTGTTCAGCACAGAAGAGTTGGTCAAATCTAAAACAGGCGCATCGACCTCGGGAGGAGAAGACCAGCGCTTAACCGCCTCCACCGGAAAAGGATATTTCTTATCCCATCCCTGAGGCACACCAGGAAGCCGACTGGGCCTCTCCCATTCTCTAAGGATCAGCGCATCAAAATGACCCTGGGTAGGTAATTCTAGATGGGGCTTGCAGGCCCCCAAAAATTCCCCCCTCTTAAGAGGGGGCGCCGCAGGCGGTTCAATATCCAACACTTCCAATAAATGTGACAAAACAGTGGCCGTATCTACAGCATCCCCCAGCGCCTGGCCGACATTGGAATTCCGAGGCTGGAAATAGTCAGCCTCTGAATCCTGATACAATTCCCCCTCCTCTAACGGGGAATAATCGGACAAATCAGCGGACACGTCGTCAATATCCCACAATGGCCGGGCTGACGACAGTCTCTTTTTAGCCTAGGCCTTCTTGCCCACCGTGCTAGCAATCATTTTCTCGATGCTGGCCAACCGAGCCCAAACATGAGAAAGCGACTGCCCACTGGTACCAATGTCACTTGGGGTACGGATAAGGTGGGGAGGGTAAGGTGATGAAGCAGGAGGAGCCGACCCAGAAGGCTGGGTACCAGACTGCCGCGTTATGGCCTTTTGTGCGCATGGTATACAGATCAGCACATTCTCCCCCGTAAGGGATGCCCCGCACCCCACACATGGCCCGGATTGTCCCAAAGGGATCTCGGGCCCGGTATCCTGCGGAGCCTCCATATGGTGAATTTTTGTGAATTACGCATAAGCAACCCGGGATGCCCCTTAAAAGTCCCGGTGGGAGGACAATTTTTATACTAGGGACCCCAGGACCAGGAGGGACCCCTTAATATGCACATATACAGGGCAACCTGTAACACACAAAAACAATCAACATAAGCGCCGAGCTGTGTAAAAATGGCCATAAAATTACATGTAAAAAAACACAGCAATTGATCTTGCAGCCACACCATTGTAAATATACAGGTATCCCAGCCAGACAGTGCGATTAAGGCACACCCACACACACAGGAGTGGGGGCCCCCGGTAAATAGGGGCCCTCACACAAGCTAAGAAGATGGCCATCGGGCCTTACCACCCCGATTGCTATGCGGCCTGCCAGGGAAAGATGGCCCCCACGCAGCCTCGTGCCTGAGGAGGGAGAGCAGGGGGAGGGCGGGCCAGCGCATAAAGCGTGTTTGCCGAGGCCACGCCCCCCGCAACAACGCGGACCCCTATACAATGAGCACAGCAATCGCGCCAAATAAGGGCCCTTCCCGAACGCAGCCTGAGGGGGAGAAGCTCCCCCAGGCTGTAATCAGTCCCTGTTAAGCCAGTAAGGCAGCAAACACCTCACACACACAGCACACAGGGACAAGGGCTCGGTAAAACGAAATATCGGCCAGGCCAGGCAACCCCCCCGGAGGGGAATAAGGGACCCGGGAATCCTGCCAGGAGCCGGGCATAAGCCTAACGGGACGGGGCATCCCACACCAGGATCACCAAGTAACCTGGAAACCGCCTACCCCATAGTGAGGTCTCACGGTGGAGCAGTGCTCCTGCTGCACCCATAGGGTGCTCCTACCTTCACCAGGACCCGCAGCCTAAGCTGGGAGGCTCAATATAGGGCAATTTAGAAGGGTCCTGGCAGTAATAGGGATAATAGAAGGCCGGGCGCGAGCCCGGCTTACCTGCAAGTAAAGAAGTCCTCATCTTCTGTCTTGTCACCTTCTCTGCAGAGAAGAAACTGGGGAATTGGTGGGAGGTCCCAGGTATATATGGACCGGGATGGGCTTTCTTTTTTGCATATTCATCTCTGCAGAAGTTCGCCCTCTACTGGAGACTACCCAGATGTCATGAAGACCGAAGTGGAGTGTATGGCACACTTAGAATATGGATATTACAAGTATGTCTCACACCCTGCTTCGGAAATAGTAATAACATTCGGGTTATGTCCAGTAGAGGGCGAACTTCTGCAGAGAGGACTAGAAAAAAGAAGCCCCTCCCAGTCCATAAATACCTGGGACCTCCCACACATTCCCCAGTATAACAAAGCAGTAAGAGGACCAGGAAGAGCAAATAAAAAATTTTACCAATAAAAAGCTCACCACAGAGGATCCAAGATACAACTCGGGGTGGGACGAAGCAGGGTGTGAGACATACTTGTAATACCCATTTTACAGGTGAGTAATCACAAAATGGTATTATTCCAAGTATGTCTCACACCCTGCTTCGGAAATAGTAATAACATTCGGGACATCCAGTAGCAGTGCCCAACATGGAGGCAATAATGCACAAATTAAACCACTGCAGTTTGCAGAACTTTGCGGCCAAAAACAGCATCCGCTGAGGCCCGCACATCAACCTAGCACAGGCCAATCTAGCACAGACATCAGATTGCGACTCCCCGCTAATGACAACATCACTTGGGGTCAAATGCAGGCGTGGGGGTGTAGGTGATGAGGCCGGCGGCACTGACCCAGATGCCTGGGACCGGACTGCCGCATAATTGCCCGCTATGCACACGGTATGCAAATGATCACATTATCACCCGCAAGGGATACTCCACAAACCACACACTGCCGGGGTCGCCCCAAAGGGAGCCCGAGCCCGGTATCCTGGGAAGCCTCCATATAGTGATTTTTTTGTGGTAGTCGCAATGACCAGTGGGAATGACGCTATTAAGCTACCCGGGATGCCCCTTCATGTCCGTTAGTGGGAGGATTTGTAAATGACAAGGAAAAAAACCCCAATTTGAGCGAGGGACCTAAGGACCGGGAGAACCCCCTTTTTATCAGGCAGGGTATTCCCCCAGAAAGTATAATGGCACCATAAGAATAACACCCCCAGTGATATTTACAATTCCTTCCATGAGCTCAGAAACAAGACAGTCAATAGCAATGGAAATCTAGAACACACCAACCCTGCAGGTCACTCACCGATAACCGGAGGGAAGGAGTCCATACAGCAGCAGAGTGAAGATACAGCAGCATTCATTCAAAGAAAGGCGGGCCAGCGCGGATTGCGCGCCCTCCCAAGAAGGACAGAGCCAGCGATTCCCAGCCAATGGCTGAGATCTGCAAAGAGCGCCAAAGGAGGGGGGCAGGCCGCAGCCAGCGCGCCGAGCGCCCGGCCCCTCTCCTGACTAAAAGTGAAGAAGGAATGGCCGTGCTCCCAGCAAAGCTGCCGAGCCGGCCCGGGAACCAGCACACCGCCTCTAACAACCGCGGCCTGGCCACAGAAAGACTAAGTGCGCTAAACGCCTTCACACACTCGCTCCAAATACATAGGCTGGCAGGGCCAGCTAGTGAAAGCAAAGGACAATAAGGTCACAAAAAGGAGAGACAGGCCCCCCTTCCCCCCCCCCCCCCCCATAATCCACAGGGAGCAATGGGAGGGGGGGTTCCCAGCTATCTAATGCAGCGCAGGGAATAAAACGGACAGGGCATCCCAAACTAGGATCCCAAACCTGGCATCTGCGTACCCCTTGGAGGGGTCTCACGGAGGAGCATGGCTCCCAGTTAGTACACCACTAAGGGGTACCCTACCCTCGCCCGGACCTACAGCCAAGGCTGGGAGGCATAGGGACTAAATTTAAAAAGGTCCGGGCAGAAATAGGGACAGAAATTGGCCGGGTGTACACCCGGCTTACCTGCAAAGAAAGACAGCCATCTTCTGACTTGCTCGCCGTCTGCAGAGACTAAGACTGGGGAATGTGTGAGGTCCCAGGTATTTATGGACTGGGAGGGGCTTCATTTTTCTAGTCATCTCTGCAGAAGTTTGCCCTCTACTGGACATAACCCGAATGTTATTGCTATTTCCGAAGCAGGGTGTGAGACATACTTGGAATAGCAGAAATTTGGTGCAACCATAAATCTACTTTGAGTTTTTGCTGACATGTCGAAGAGCATTATTATTTGAAAATGTGAATGAGGCAATTGAATATAGTAGCATTTATGTAAGGAGGCCTTAAAAGCTCCATCCAGAAACCTCTAAAGCTCTATCTGGAAGAGACCATTGTGTCAGACATGAGGCTTGCGAGGCTCCAAAGACTCAAGTCCTTTCCTGATTGCAGAGCTGTGACTGAGCCCATCAAAACTACTGATTACACAAGCTTGTAGGGGGAATTTTAGAAGTAGAGAAGATGATCAAAAACGAATGGCAAACCTTTTTCAAATACAGATAAAAAAAAAGGAGAAGCATAACTTGTTATAGCGAAAATAAACTATTTGTTTCTTGCAATAAAATATGTTCCCGCTCTATTGCCAAAAAGAAGCACAGTAACAAGTAATATCCTTCGAATGATGCTAGGTCACTGGACTTGCATTGTTCAATTACTATGACAGCGAGTTGTCTGGTTAATCATGACAAACTTCATTATGTCCACAAGATCAGAAGGGACTGCGCCCAGTTCTTAAATTCAATGAATTTTCACTGTATTGATTTACATTAGCTGGGCACTGGGGCTTATAATAGTCAATAACGTCAGCTGAATATCAATTAAAATTACTTCTGTAAATAATTTGGTTAATGAGGTATTGAATTGTGCAATGGGGGAGGGCTGAGGCTGCAGAGTGTCAGTCTTCGTTTTCCTGTCCTGAAGTGGCTGTGCAATCTGTTTTCCAGTAAATTACAAGTACTGTAGATTGAACACAGTCAGATAAAGTAGCCCATCATGCCTGAGACCCAGATAATACCAATGTTATAAAAGCACACCATTAACCAAATACAACCTTAAAACGAATTAGCAAAGTTTATCTATGAAAAAAGGCTCTGAGACATTTGGTAGTTTGGAAAATTTAAGTACATTTAAAGTAATGGGAAAGCATTCCAGGAAAGGCTCAGCTTTATTTTTGTCCGTATGGGATCATGGGAGAAATCCTGTTATCCTTCGTTTGTATACACCATGTAAACACTTGGGTTTAAGAATGCACTTTCTACCTCATTTTGATCTCTTGAATTCTTCTATATGGTTTCTAAGTTCTGGGCACTACCGAATCTCACTCGACATACATCCATCTCTGGCCTTGTGCTGAGGAGAGGCAACACTTTAAAAATACCATTTTGTGATTAATCACCTGTAAAATGGGTATTATAAGTATGTCACACACCCCGCTTCAGAATAGTCATTACACTTTGGTTATACTGACCTGTAGAGGGCGATCTTGCAGAGATGTAATGAAAAAAGGGAGCTCCTTCCGGTCCATAAATACTTGGGACCTCCCACTCATTCCCCAGTATTAAGACAGCAGTAAGGAAAAAGGGACCAGGAAGAGCCAATTATAACCAGTAACAGTAAAAAAGGTTCACCATATAAAGGATCCAGAATACCAAAGGGCGGGGTGTGTGACATACTTATAATACCCATTTTACAGGTGAGTAATCACAAAATGGTATTATTCTAAGTATGTCACACACCCCGCTTCAGAATAGTCATACTTGGGACATCCAATAGCAGTGTCCATAAAGGGTGGGATCCAAACAAAGCAATAACGCACAACTTAAACCACTGCAGCTTGCAGAACTTTGCGGCCAAAAACATCCGCTGAGGCCCGCACATCAACCTTATAAAACTTGGAAAAAGTGTGAACAGAAGACCAAGTAGCAGCCTTACAAACTTGTTCAACAGAGGCCTGGTGCTGAAAAGCAAACAGCACAAGTAGAATGAGCAGTAACACGAAAAGTAGGAACCTTCCCCTTG
Organism: Gastrophryne carolinensis; assembly: GCA_027917425.1. Lineage (NCBI taxonomy): Eukaryota > Metazoa > Chordata > Amphibia > Anura > Microhylidae > Gastrophryne > Gastrophryne carolinensis. Next base: position 261,151,218 of record CM051238.1, read on the forward strand.
GCAGAATAGGCCCCAACAATGGCCTGGCGAATCCATTTACTAATGGAAGACTTGGCGAGCGCCAAACCTTTCCTAGGCCCGGAAGGCACCACGAAAAAAGCGTCAGTCTTACGAAAGGAAGAAGTAGTCACCAAATAGTACTTCACACAGTGAACCACATCCAAGGAATGCAAGACCCTCTCCTTGTCATTGCTGGGCTTAGGACACAAGGAGGGAAGAACAACGTCCTGATTAAGATGAAAGGCAGAAACCACTTTAGGAAGGAAATCTGGCTTGAAGCGGAAAACAACTTTGTCCTGATGCCTCTCAAAGTAAGGGGCCTGAATGGACAAGGCCGCCAACTCTGAGACACGCCGAACTGAGGTGATAGCGACCAGAAAAGCAACCTTCTGAGTAAGCATAGAAAGAGGAATATCCTGCAATGGCTCAAAAGGAGGACCCTGAAGAGCAGAAAGAACCAAGTTCAAGTCCCAAACTGAGAGCAGAGGCTTCCTAGGAGGTCGCACATGCGTAACCCCCTGGAAAAAGGTCTTAACCAAAGGATGAAGAGCAAAAGACCTTTGAAAGAAAACCGCCAGGGCAGAAACTTGCCCTTTCAAAGTACTAAGCTGGAACCCCAAGTCCAGACCGTGTTGCAGAAAATCCAAAATCCTAGGAATAGAAAACACCCTGCAAGGCAAGGCCCTAGCCTCACACCAATCAATATAAGACCTCCAAGTCCTATAATAGATGGTAGAGGAAGACCGCTTCCTAGCCTTAACAAGAGTCTGAATCACAGCGTCAGAAAGACCTTCCTCCCTTAAGATGGAGGTTTCAGCAGCCACGCCGTCAAAGCCAGCGTTGGTAAATTGGGGTAAAGTAGTTGACCCTGAGTGAGCAGATCCGGCAGAAGGGGCAGATCGAACTGATCCACCGCCAGCCGAACGACGTCTGCGAACCAAACCTGCCTTGGCCATCTTGGAGCCACCAGAATTGCTGGCGCCCCTTCTAGTGCCAACCTGCGCACCACCATACCCACCATAGGGAACAGGTACAAGAACCCCAGATCCGTCCAGCTCAGAGACATGGCATCCACTGCCAGAGGATCCCGCAAGAGAGACACAAACGTCGGAAGCTTGTGATTGTGACGAGAGGCAAAGAGATCCACCTCCGGAGTCCCCCACTTGTGGCAAAGTGACCGAAAACCTTGGGATTGAGAGACCATTCCCCCTCGGCGAGACGAGCACCTGGTCAGGGAGTCCGTCTCCGTGTTCTCCACACCCGGAATGTACACCGCCGAAACGCATGGGACATTGCTCTCCGCCCAGGCAAGAATCAAGGACACTTCCCTGAGGGCACTCCTGCTGCGAGTCCCTCCCTGGTGATTGATATAGGCGACCGCCGTCCGATTGTCCGACCGAACTTGAACTAGTAAGCCCTGCAACTGAAGAGTCAAGTGAGACAGAACCAACCTGACGGCTCTCAGCTCCAAAACATTGATGAGATCGTGAGCCTCCTGAGGCCCCCACAGTCATTGAAACTGAAGATCCTTACAGAAACCCCCCCAACCTGACAGGCTGGCATCCGTGGTGACTGTCTCCCAAGGAGGGGTCAGAAAGCACCTGCCCCTCATCAGATTGCTTGGTTCCAGCCACCACCGAAGGGAATGCCGAACCCGGGAGGACATCAGAAAAGACTGATCCAATGACAGCGGACACCTGTCCCAAGCCTCTAAAAAATGGAGCTGGAGCGTCCTTGTGTGAAACTGAGCAAAGGGAACCGCCTCGAAGGAAGCCACAAGTCTCATCCCCAGCCGGATGGACGGGCGAGGGTTGGACAGAAGAAGCTGAATAAACTCCTGATTCAAACGAACCTTGGGTCGAGGGAGGTACACCCTGGTCTGAGAAGTATCCAGAGACATTCCCAGAAAAGACACCATCCTGGATGGGGAGAGGGAGGACTTGGGATAGTTTATCACCCAGCCGAATCTCTCCAGAGTGGATACCACAGCTCTGGTGTCTAGCTCCGCTTGGCTGTGAGAGGATGCCATAATGAGAAGGTCGTCCAGATATGGCACGATGCAAATACCCTGGGCTCTGAGGAGGGCCATCACCCCTGCCAGCACCTTGGTGAAAACCCTTGGAGCCGAGGTAAGGCCGAACGGAAGGGCCACAAACTGAAAATGCAGATTTTCCACCACAAACCTGAGAAATCTCTGGTGTGCCGGGAAGATAAGCATCCTTGATGTCTATGGACGTCATGAAGTCCCCCTGACGAAGAGAATTGATGGCTGAGCGCAGCGTTTCCATGCGGAACTTCCGGGGACGGATAAACCTGTTAAGGAGCTTCAGATCCAAGATGGGACGAACTGAGCCGTCCTTCTTGGGCACCGTGAACAGATTAGAATAGTAGCCCAGGACCCTTTCCAAGGAAGGAACCGGACAAATGACAGCCATGTCCAGAAGATTCTTTACTGCCACCCGGAGCCCCTGCGCGGCCAGAGGGTCCGAAGGCACCCGAGACCTGAAGAACCTGGGAGGGGGCCGGATCTCGAACTCCAGCTTGTAACCGGAAGACACCACTTCCAGAATCCATCTGTCTGAGACCTCCTGGTCCCAGAACCTGGAAGAAGTGTCGCAACCATCCCCCCACCCGCAAGGGTGAGCGCGCCCCCTCACTGCTGAGCTGGCTTGGCAGCTGGCTTGGGTTTGGAACCCCAGGTGTGACCTGGACAGGCAAGTCCTCTGCCCCTGTTCCAGGAATCAAATCTGGAGAAAGAGAAGGCCAATCCCCTGCCAGCTCTGGCCCCACGAAAGGAAGGGTTAAGGGAGGCCGCCCCCCGGAAGGGACGACGCTGCTTCTTTCGCTGAGGTAACTTGCCTCCTTTCGTGACAGAATCCAATTTTTCTCCAAAAAGCCGCAACCCCATGAAGGGAAGAGCCGTAAGCGAATTCTTAGCCACAAAATCAGCCGCCCACTGGCGCAATCAAACCGACCGCCGAATAGCCACAAGCAAGGCCGACGTTCTACTACACATCACCATGGTGTCATCCAGGGTGGCTAACACAAAGGACATGAACAACTCGCACCTCTTAAGGGCGGTGAACTCATCACTAACCGGGTCAAGCCTGGAAGTAGTCAACAGGTCCCTAACAACCGACCTGGTAGCTACCGCCAAAAGTGCCGAAGCACAAACAGGCCGCAAGGCCGAACAGACACTGGCAAAGCCGTGACAAGCCATCTGATCAATGTGCCTGTCCTCACCATATTTTAAGGTGGTGGAGTCAGGAGAATGCAAAACAGAAGAATTAGACAACCCCAACACGGGGGCATCAACCTCGGGAGGGGACGACCAGCGTTTCACCGCGTCCACCGGGAAGCCGAGTAGGCGTTTCCCATTCCTTAAGAATAATGCCATCAAAATGCTTTTGATTTGGGAATTCCAAGCGCAGCTTAGAAGTCCCAAAGAACTCCCCCTTCTGTGGAGGAGTCTCCTCTGGGGGAGAAATAGCCAGAACTTCGAAAAGATGAGCCAGGACCTTAGGGGTATCCATGGTAACCCCGTCCCTGCTCGGAAACCAGCGCCCACAAATTGCTGATCATCAGAACCATCGGACTCCTCAAATAACTCCCCTTCCTCTAGCGGGGAATAATCAGACCAGTCCAGTGAATCAAAATCCAAGGCCGGCGCGGCTGGAGACAAGTGCTTCCTCTTAGCCGGGGCCTTTCTGGCCACAGCGCTAGAAAATAATTTCTCAAGATTGGCCAATCTGGCACACACAGCAGATTGCAACTCCCCACCCGTGACATCACCACCTGGGGTACAGATCAGACGGGAGGGGTAGGCGATGAGGCCGGCGGCGCTGACCCAGACTGCCGCGTTATAGCCTGCTGCACACATGGTATACAAAGAAATACATCATCCCCCGTAAGGAAAACCCCATACACTGCCGGGATTGCCCCAAGGGGAGCCCAAGCCCAGTATCCTGGGAAGCCTCCATATGGTGATTCTATTGGTAGTCGCAATGACCAAGGGAATTATGCAATATGAGCAACCCGGCATGCCCCTACTATGTCCCGAGTGGGAGGATTTATTGGGAGCCCTAACCAAAAAACCCAGGACCAGGAGGACCCCTTTAATATCTAAAGGTCCACCTGAAAGACATAAGGCAAGGGTTGATCAACACACATGCACACAATCAGGCCCAAATAATATATATATATATATATATATATATATATATATATATATATATATATATATACACATATATATAAACATCCATAAGCAGATAAAATGAAATAATGTACTATAATGGCGCCGACAGCAGAGCACGATGCGAAGCAGAGAGCAGATGAGGAAGAAGGGGGGCGGGTCTCCCCTGACAGAACGCGGCTCCCGGGCTCCGCAGCGGTGCCAGCAGCAAAGGGGGCGGGCCGTAGGAGCGCGCCGAGCGCCCGGCCCCCCCCCCACACGGAACCTGAGGGGAAGAAGCTCCCCCAAGAAAGAAAACGCTGCCAGACACAGCCGGCGCCGGCCAAGAGTGAACAGAAAAGCACACAACAGTAAATAACACACACACACATCTCAATAACATCCACAGAGATAATTCACAAGGGAGAAGGTGTGCGCTCCCCCCTTCAATAAGGGAGCAATGGGTAACCGGGAGAGGGGGAAACCCACTTAGAAGTGGAGGGGCCAGGGACGGGGCATCCCACTCCGGGATCACCAACCCGGACAGCCGCCTACCCCCTAGTATGGGGTCTCACGGCGGAGCAGAGCTCCTGAGCACCGTAAGGTGCCGTCTACCTGTGCCCGGACCAGCAGCCTAGGCTGGGAGGCAAGGGATACTTAAATAAAAGTGGGTCCAGGCAGGAATAGACCAACAAGAGGGCCGGGAGTTACCCCGGCTACCTGCAAGGAGGAGACATCCATCTTCTGACTTGCTCGCCGACTGCAGAGATGAAAGAGGTCCCAGGTATTTATGGACCGGGAGGGGCTTCCTTTTTTTCATTACATCTCTGCAAGATCGCCCTCTACAGGTCAGTATAACCCAAGTGTAATGACTATTCTGAAGCGGGGTGTGTGACATACTTAGAATAACATGTGTCCACATGTAGGGGTAGATAGCTGTATTTATTAGCTATAACCAAGCATTGCCCATCCTGGACGAGACCTTTGGGAATAGCCCAAGATGAAAAGTCAAAATGTGCATGTCTCCGCCTACAGCATAGGTTCATGGGAGAAATCCTGTCATTTTCCTGTAAATACTATTTTAAGAAAGTAATCTCCACTGTGTTTAGAAGTATCAAGTAGCATCAAGCTAGCTGACTTATATGCCACCACTTGGGATCCTAACAAAACTACAATCAAATTTTAGTTTTTTTATTAACGGGTGCTTGCTGCCAGCACAGACTAGATGCTCGCTATTAACAGACTTCATAAATAGGTGCTCTCTTTACTCACCAGTTTCTGGAACTGCTTCTCCTTGCGCACTTCTACCATGACAAGCCCTTCCTTCACCAGACCCAAACCAACATCATCCTTTGAGTCAGCAAACTGTAATGTCACATGTGGACAGCCAGCTCCAGCATACTCCACATTCAGCAGACACTGGGTGTTCTGAATATCACGAACCACATTATCCACTACATCTGTACGAGCATCTTCCTGCAAGGCAAATATATGAAATGATCTGTTACACTTTGATGACTAATAGATCAATGGCCTAATTAGAAGCTTCTTAAAGGCAATTTCTCAGGAGACAAACAAATGGCTGCCACAGGTGACCTTTGCTGAAAATGCTTATTGGCTAGTCACCTTGCTTCTCCTCACTGACCTGGAACAACCAAGCTGTCAGTGACCTGGAATATGATTAGTTTAAGAGTTACAAGATTTCTTGAAAATGGAGGAGAAACCACGTATTTGGGCAAACACCGTTTTTTTTTTTGTTTGTTTTTTTAATTTCAAGAACTTGAAAACACTTATATATCTTTAAAAAAGAGGTCTAAACCCTCCATTGGGTCTAATCATAAATATCATATGTAAGCATGCATTAAAGAGATACCTTCCTTAGAGGTGCTCCATCCAAAAGATTGGAAAAGGCAGCTGCCCTCCCTAAATAGATGACAGCCTTTTTTGCAGTGTGTAGACATTTTGTGTCCCTTTCAAAAATAAATCCATGGAAAAAATTGTATCTTAAATCCAGGGCATGCTAGTGGTAGTTCATGGGTTAGGCTCTTTGCAGACCATGAAACTTTTTCAGAGCTGGTAGGAGGGTTTTGGTCGGTTTTAACTAAAGCTTTGCTTTAGAGGACCACCAAAACTATGTATGCCTGACCAAAGAGCCTAAATGACTGGGAGATTCCCTTTCCCAACCCAACAAGTACACTGATAAGCAGAACACTGCATTTTATTTCTCAATCCTGTCCTAAAATCCAACCAACAGGTCATGTCTAGTAGCTATCCACACATGAATCACAAGTTACTGTTTGTAACTGGATTAAAGTCCTTTCCCAGCGTTCCAAGGTATACCTACACCTAATTAAAAGGCATGCCCCCCCCACAACCTATGAACTGGTATAAAGGTCCACTGGCACCCCTACCAGTTCACAAATGGAGAGGAGACCCAAAAGGAAAACCCTTTAATAATCTAGATGTAATGTACCTTAAGCGGACCAAAAGTGGTTATGCCCCCTGGGGCAATCTGGCTTAGTGGGTCCGCTGTGTTAACCCCCCAGAACGCTGAGCGAACCCACCTCCCCTCGAGCCCACGGTGCAGCTTTTCATGATGTGCATATTAATGCAAAACTAGAGAATGCATAATGGAATCCCTAGCTGCACTTATGAGTGGCATCACTTGCTCCCTTTGCCTGTGCCCGGCCTCACAGAGTTGTTGCGGGCAGGGCCACACACAGCCGAGAAGGGAGGTAAGTTTACTGGGTGCCCTGGGGGCTTCACACAGTCTCAAACTCCAGGGTGGGTTTTGGTCCACTTTAACTGCGTCTCCTCTCCTGTCCCCCACCTGCAATGGGCGGGTTCAAGGTAGGATTTAACCCTTTCAGTGCCAAGAACGTAGATTCTACGTGCTCGCTTCCACTCCAATTAAGTGCCAAGCACGTAGAATCTACGTGCCTGAATTTCCCCCCTGCTTTTTAAAAAAATACTCACCTGACCCCTCGTTGGATCCGGCTGGGTCTCCTCTTTAATTTGGTGCCATCCGATCCCCAGTGGGGGGTCGGATGGCTCCAGGAGAGTCCCCGGAATAGCCCCCCCCCCCCCGCTTCGGCAGCAGCAGCTGCTAACTGTAAAAAAAAAAGGAGAGGGCAGAAATTGCCCTCCCCCCCCACTTCCTGGAACGTGTTTGCTAGCCCCGCCCCCTGGGGGCAGGGTCGGCTGACATCGTGATGTCACCAGCAGCCCTCTTAATGCCGGCACCTGACACAGAGAATCAGTCTGCTCGGGTGCCTGGAAGAGAGCAGATGGGGAGGAGGAGAGGGCTGAGATCGCCCCGCCACCCCTCCCCAGGCTCTCTCCTCCAAACACCCGAGCAGGCTGTCATCGCAGATCGCCGGGGGACACAGGAGCGGAGGTGAGTAAAATAAAAAAAAAAAGAGCATCTTTTTATTTAACATTTAACCCCTTGTGAACTGGTAAGGGGTCCATGAGACCCCTTATACCAGTTCACAAGGCTGGGGGATGGCAAGTCACCCGCTTGCCGCAGCGGGTGACTTGCCATTAACCCCCGGCACCCCCAATTACCTGCCTCCCCAAAGCCAGGGGGGCAGAAGAGCCCGGGCCCACACAGGCTACGTGGGCTCGTAGGCTGCAGGGTGGGGGGGGCACAAAAGCTGGCCCCCCCACTCTGTGCCTACAAGCCCCCATAGCTGGTCCCGGGCTGGTAATGCTGGGTAAGGGGGACCCCATTTCATTTTTTTTTTTTTTTTTTTAATTTTAAGGGTTTTTAACCCCTTATGTTCTGTCACCTAGCAGCTATAAAAGGCAGCAGGAGAGCAGGAAGCCAGATTGATCAGCGTGGGACACAGGGATGGATGGGAGGTAAGTATTAAAAAAAAAAAAAAAAAAAAAAATATTTTTTCTCATGTGTCAATTTTTTTTTTTTTTTTTTTTTTTTTTACACTTAACCCCTTGTGAACTGGTAAGGGGTCCATGAGACCCCTGTACCAGTTTACAAGGCTGGGGGCTGGCAAGTCACCTGCCACTAGCAGGTGACTTGCCGTTAACCCCTGCACCCCAATTACCTGCCTCCCCAAAGCCTGGGGGGGGGGGGGGCAGAAGAGCCTGGGCACACACAGGTTATGTGGGCTTGTAGGCTGCAGGGTGGGGGGGGGGCACAAAAGCTGGCCCCTCCACTCTGTTCCTACAAGCCCCCATAGCTGGTCCCGGGCTGGTAATGCTGGGTAAGGGGGACCCCATTTCAATTTTTTGAGGATTTTTAAGGGTTTTTTAACCCCACGGGAGGGGGGACCCTATGTCATTTTTTTTTAAATTAACCCCTTATGTTTATAGTGTGGATAGTAGTAGTATTTTATTTGTAAATGTTATAAAGTGATATTTTCAGTTTGGGGGGTCTCCTGGGCAAGAATGGGGGGGCTACCGATACATATGTGGTACCGTTGTAAATCGGGAGAAATTGGGCTTTCACATGCAATATGTTTTTCTCTAATAATGTAAATGTTTTATTTAAAATAAAGGAGATAATTGTCTAAAAAATAATTTATTTTTACACAAAAATATTAAAAAAAAAAGTTGAAAAATTACAAACAAGACATTTTATGTTCAAGCCTAAACTCTGCTGCAAAATATCTATAATTTTCCTGAAAATTCCGGCAAAAATCACGGTTAAACATGGCGCAGAATGGGGAAAAATGACCTGTCAACAGAGGGTGACAAAACTTCAAGTAGGTTGGCAATTAAAAGGGTTAATAGTACCTATGCATGTTGGGTATTGTTCTGCTCGGGGGACCTTGTTCTTTCAGATTTAGCTTGTCTTTTCTTGTTTGCATATTTATATTTTAGGAAAACATGTTATTTATTCAGTTTTTTAATTCATTTTTTTAGGGAAACCCTGTGCAACCTAAGAATTCTTTGAGGGATTACTTCCAGAAAGGTGAGCCTACTACAACAAGCTGGGTACGCTTAGAAAGCTTAACATGTGTACTTTCAGGTAATATATGGTTTATAGGGGATATTCCAAATGTAAAGGGTTGTTTTGGCTGAAAAATTGCAAGGTGCGTATTTTGTCTGCAGAGCTGAAATTTTCAAGTAAAATTACTGTTATGCGCATGCTTTACTTTGGGGTGTTTGCCAACTCTTCCTTTGACAGTACCTATGCATGTTGGGTATCGTTCTGTTCGGGGCATGTTGCTTTTTGAGATTTTACTTGTTTTTAATTGTTTGCACAAAGTGCTTTTTTAGGAAAACGTGGCTTGATTCTTCCTTTTTATTCTTTTTTAGGGAAACTTTGTGCAACCAAAGAATACAATGAGGGATTACTTCCAGAAAACTAAGCCCACATAAACAAGCCTAGGTACTTGAAAGCTTGAGGTGTGTACTTCCAGAGAATATATAGTTTGTGGGGGGTATTTTAAACGTAAATGGTTGTTTTTCTGGAAAAACTGCAAAGTGCGCATAGCGCAGTTGTATTTTATCTGAAAATCTCCTAAAGCTCTGTTTCAGTTTGGGGGAGTCTCCTGGGCAGGAAAGGGTGTCTATCAATACATATGTGGTACTGCTGTGACTGGGAGAAATTAGGGTTTCGCACGCAATAAAATTTTATTGACAAACTTATACTTATTACAAAAAACACTACAAATTGCAAAAAATAGATTTTTTTTTATTTTTTTGCACATGTTTCACCAAAAAGTATTGAGAATACCCTAAAAAAAGGCCAAACAAGAGATTTCATGTTGAAGCCCAGACTCTCAAATAGTGAAACATGGTCTGGCAACAGAGGGCGACAAAAGCTGTAGGTAGGCTGGCAGCAAAAGGGTTAATAAAAAAAAAAAAAAAGGCCAGGATTTCCATCACATAGGTTTTCATTGTATTTGGCATTCAAGAATGCCAAATACTGGGGACTGACTAGATATTTCCTGCTCTGGCTTATTACTACTCACAATCAGCCAAACAAGGAACTTATTTAAAAGGGCTTACTAAACTCATATTGGAAAAAATGCACTCACCTTTACTCCCCCGTGCAGCTTGCCTGGGCCGGTCCAATGCTCTGAAACAGGGACCGAGAATGGTGCTGCCTCACGCACCGACCAGCCAGGCCAGCCCCTCCATTGCAATGAACGGGCAGCGTGTGCGATCCAGCAGAAGCTGCAGGACTCCGATTAAACAGGGAGTTGCTCTCCCACTGCTGCGACAGGAAAGGGCTTCAGCTGTTGCGCGGGAAGCCAAGGAGAGTGCCTGTGTTTTTTGGGGGGTTTAGTAAATCGCTTGAATGCTCATCTTTATACTCACATCTTGTGGCACCTGAATGAAGGCAAATGAATACTCGATCGCTTGAGCAGGGAGTGTTCTAATACTGAATGATGTAGGAAGAGGACCCAATCGTGTGGAGGCCAGAATCTCTCTCTGCAATCAGGAAAAAAATCGATTTGTGAACATAAATAAAATGTTTATTCATTATATGTATGAACACAGTTCCACAAAAAGCTTATTTATAATAAAGTTACATAGAAAAGATTCATGTTGGCAATCAGAAGCTGAGAGTTGTTGCCTACAGCAACAGAAACAATGTCAAGAACAAAAATGTTTGTTCGCTGTGGGGCAGACTGGGGGGGCAAAGCAGTATCTTTATTTCAAGTTCATAGCTGCCTTGCTGAGCTGCCCGCGGCCAGCACTTGTCTGTGCTATGGAGGGGGATATGAATTTATTTACTAGAGGAAATCAGGGTAAAATTAAAACCATGTTAAGGAGCAATACAACCACTGCTGGAAGATTTAGAAGTAGGCTATGCCCAGAGAGCAAGCAGTTTTTATTTAAAATCAACATTGTAAAGCCAGAGAGTCCAGTCCCTTAAAAGAATTTAGCCTAAAACCGTAAGCTGCTGATCAAATTAATACAAATAGCTGGGAAATTTAGTTACATAAAAAGAGCACAATCACTTTTACAAAACAGAAAAAAAATACCATTTTGTGATTACTCACCTGTAAAATGGTTATTACAAGTATGTCACACACCCCGCTTCCGAATATTCATGACACTTGGGTAACTGTCCTGTAGAGGGCGATCTTGCAGAGATGACAAGAAAAAAAGGAGCCTCTCCTGGCCCATAAATACCTGGGACCTCCCACCATTCCCCAGTATAAGACAGCAGTAAAGGGACCAGGAAGAGCCAAATGTAAACGGCAAAGAAAAAGCTTCACCATATAAAGGATCCCAGAAAACCAAAAAAGGGCGGGATGAAGCGGGGTGTGTGACATACTTGTAATAACCATTTTACAGGTGAGTAATCACAAAATGGTATTATTCCCAGTATGTCACACACCCCGCTTCCGAATATCCATGACACTTGGGATATCCAATAGCAGTGCCCATAATGGGTAGGGATCCCAAAAAAGGCAAAAATGCAAACTTAAACTACTGCAGCTTGCAGTACTTTGCGGCCAAAAACAGCATCTGCTGAGGCCCGCACATCAACCTTATAAAACTTGGAAAAAGTATGAACAGAAGACCAAAAGACCAAGTAGCAGCCCAAGATGCTCCAACAGCACGAGTAGAATGAGCAGTAACACGAAAAGGGGGAACCTTCCCCTTGGCAGAATAGGCCCCAACAATGGCCTGTCGAATCCATTTACTAATTGAAAACTTAGCGGGTGCCAGACCTTTCCTGGGCCCGGAGGGCACCACGAAAAAGGCGTCCGTCTTACAAATAGGAGAAGTAGCCACCAAATATTTCACACATCGAACCACATCCAAAGAATGTAAGGTCCTCTCCTTGTCATTGCTAGGCTTAGGACACAAGGAAGGGAGAACTACATCCTGATTGAGGTGGAAGGCCAAAACCACCTTAGGAAGGAAATCCGGCTTCAAGTGGAAAACTACCTTGTCCAAGTGCCTCTCAAAGTAAGAAGCTTGAATAGACAAGGCCGCCAACTCAGACACGCCGATCAGAGGTAACAGCCACCAAAAAGGCAACTTTCTGAGTGAGCAGAGAAAGAGCAATATCATGCACCGGCTCAAAAGGAGGCCCCTGGAGAGCCGACAGAACCAAGTTTAAATCCCAAAACGGCAGCAAGGGCTTTCTAGGAGGCCGCACATGAGTAACCCCCTGGAAAAATGTCAACCAGGGGATGAAGGGAAAAAGACCTTTGAAAGGGCAGGTTTCTGCCCTGGCGGTTTTCTTTCAAAGTACTAAGCTGGAACCCCGAGTCCAGACCATGTTGAAGAAACTCCAGAATTCTGGGAATAGAAAACACCCTACAAGGCAAGGCCCTAGCCTCGCACCATTTAATATAAGACCTCCAAGTCCTATAGTAGACCCTGGGTGATAAGATCCGGAAGAAGAGGCAGATAAAACTGATCTACTGCCAGCCGCACGACGTCTGCGAACCATACTTGTCTTGGCCACCTTGGAGCCACCAGAATTGCTGGTGCCCCTTCTAGAGTCAGCTTGCGCACCACTTTGCCCACCATAGAGAAAGGGGGGGAACAGGTACAGAAACCCCAGTTCCCTCCAAGCCAGGGACATGGCATCCACTGCCAGGGCCAGAGGATCCTGAGACAGAGACACAAAGGCAGGAAGCTTGTGATTGTGACGAGAGGCAAAAAGATCCACCTCCGGAGTCCCCTACTTGTGACAAAGGGACTGGAATACCTTGGAACTGAGAGACCATTCTCCTCGGCAAGGAGGATCTCCTGCTCAGGGAATCCACCTTCGTGTTCTCCACTCCCAGGATGTAAATGGCTGAGATGCATGGGACATTGCTCTCTGCCCAAACAAGGATCAGAGATACCTCCCTGAGGGCACTCTTGCTGCGAGTCCCTCCTTGGTGATTGATGTAAGCGGCCGCCGTCCGATTGGACTTGAACTGGCAATCCCTGCAATAGAAGAGTCAAGTGAGACAAAACCAACCAAATGGTCCGTAGCTCCAAAACGTTGATAGGGGTATGAGTCTCCCGAGGCCCCCATAACCCCTGGAACTGATGTTCCCTCCAGAAGCCCCCCCAGCCCGACAGGCTGGTGTCTGCGTTTCCCAACAAGGGGTCAGAAAGGATCTGCCCTTCAACAGATTGCTTGACACTAGCCACCACTGAAGGGACTGCTGAGCCCGGGGAGACAGCAGACAAGACTGATCCAATGACAGCGGACACTTGTCCCAAGTCGCTAGAAGATGGAGCTGAAGCGTCATGTGAAACTGGGCAAAAGGGACTGCCTCGAAGGAAGCCACCATCAGACCTACCAATCTCATCCCTAGCCGGATAGACGGGCGAGGATTGGAAAGCAGAAGCCGAACCAAATCTTGGATCAGAAGAATCTTGGGCTGAGGAAGGAACACCCTGGCCTGAAAGGCATCCAGAGTCATGCCCAGAAACGAAACCTCCCTGGACAGGGAGGACTTGGAATAGTTGATCACCCAACCGAACCTCTCCAGCCTGGATACCACAACTCTGGTGTCTAGCTCCGCTTGGCTGAGAGAGGAAGCCAAAATGAGAAGGTCGTCCAGGTATAGTACAATGCGAATGCCCTGGACTCTGAGGAGGGCCATCAACCCCGCCAATACCTTGGTGAACACCCTCGGAGCCGAGGTAAGCCCGAATGGAAGGGCCACAAACTGAAAATGCTGATCTTCCACCATGAACCTGAGGAATCTCTGGTGTGCCAGGAAGATAGGTACATGAGATAAGCATCCCTGATGTCTATGGACGTCATGAAGTCCCCCTGACGAAGAGAATCGACGGCTGACCTCAAGGTTTCCATGCAAAACTTCCTGAAGCGGATAAACCGATTGAGGAGCTTCAGATCCAAAATGGGTCGAACGGAGCCGTCCTTCTTGGGCACCGTGAATAGATTGGAATAGAATCCCAAGCACCTTTCCGTGAAAGCCACTGGGCAAATGACAGCCATGTCCAGCAGATAACTTACTGCCACCCGGAGCCCCTGTGCGGCCAGTGGATCCGAAGGCACCCGAGACCTGAAGAATCTGGGAGGAGGCCGGATCTCAAATTCCAGCTTGTAACCGGAAGACACCACTTCCAGAATCCATTTGTCTGAGACCTCCTGGTCCCAGACCTGGAAGAAGTGCCGCAGCCGTCCCCCCACCCGCAAGGGTGAGGACGCCCCCTCATTGCTGAGCTGGCTTAGCAGCGGGCTTGGGTTTGGAACTCCAATTGTGACCTGGACGGGCACAACCTCTGCCTCTACTCCAGGAATCACCTCTGAGGGTAGAGAAGGCCAAAACTCTGCCAGTTCTGGCACCACAAAAGGAAGGGTTAAAGGAGGCCGCCTCCCGAAAGGGACGACGTTGCCTCTTACGCTGAGGTAACTTCCCTCCTTTCGTGACTGAATCTAATCTTTCTCCAAACAGCCGCAATCCCACAAAGGGAAGTGCTGTAAGCGACTTTTTGGCCACAAAATCAGCCGCCCACTGGCGCAACCATACCGACCGCCGAATAGCTACAAGCAAGGCCGAGGTTCTACCACACATGACCATGGTGTCATCCAAGGCGGCAAGCACAAAGGACATGAACAATTCACACCGCTTAAGGGCGGCGAACTCATCACTAGCCGGGTCAAGCCTGGAGGTACTCAACAGGTCTCTAACCACAGACCTGGTAGCCACTGCCAAAAGCGCCGAAGCACAAACAGGCCGCAAAGCTGAACAGACACTAGCAAACGCGTGGCAAGCCATCTGATCAATGCGTCTATCCTCACCATCTTTGAGAGTGGTGGAGTCAGGAGAATGCAAAATAGAAGTATTGGATAACCCGAGCACCGGGCATCCACCTCGGGAGGAGACGACCATCGTTTTACCATGTCCACCGGAAAGGGATACTTTTTATGCCAACCCTGAGGAATACCTGGAAGCCGAGTAGGCTTCTCCCATTCCTTAAGAATAATGCCATCAAAATGCTTTTGATTTGGGAACTCCAGGCGCGGCTTGGAAGTCCCAAAGAATTCCCCTTTTTGAGGAGCAGCCTCCTCAGGAGGAGAAATTGCCAGAACCTCAAAAAGGTGAGCCAAGACCTTCGGGGTATCCACAGCATCCCCCTGCCCTTGCTCAGTATCAGCACCAACAAACTGCTGATTGTCAGAACCCTCAGAATCCTCAAATAATTCCCCCTCTTCTAGCGGGGAATAATCAGACCAGTCAAGGAAATCATAATCATCAAACTCAAAGGCCGGCGCGGCTGGAGACAAATGCTTTCGCTTAGCCGAGGCCTTTCTGGCAACAGAGTCAGAAATAAATTTCTCAATATTCGCCAGTTTGGCACATACATCAGATTGCGACTCCCCACCTGTGACATCACTAGGGGTACGGATAAGGCAGGGTGGAGAAGGAGACGAGGCCGGGACCCCGGACCCAGACGTCTGGGTGACTGCTGCGTTATGGCCCGCTGAGCACAAGGTATACAAACAAGTACATTATCCCCCGCAAGAGATGCCCCACAACCCACACACTACCGGGGTTGCCCCGAGGGGAGCCCAAGCCCGGTATCCTGAGAAGCCTCCATATGGTGATTTTAATGCAGTCGCAATGACCAGAGGGATTTACGCTATTAAGCTACCCGGGATGCCCCTTTAGGTCCCAAGTGGGAGGATTTTTTTTTTTTGGGAACCCTAAATTCAACTTTAAGGGACCCTAGGACCGGGAGAACTCCCTCTTTAAACTTCAAAAGAAGGGATCCCATCTAGAAGACATGAGAACAGACATAAGTGTCAACATGCACATCACCCACCATACAAGACAGTTAAAAATGGTGAAATAAATAAAACCCACGCACCACAGCAAAGCAGCGACCGTCAACCCTCACAGCAGCAAGGGAATGAGAGGGAGAGCAGCAAAGCAGGCAGCGAGGCCGGGAAAGAGTGCTTGAGAGGAGCCGGCCTCGAGGGGGGGTGGGGGGGTGGACGAGCCACAACGAGCACCTGTTGAAAAGTGAAACCGGCCCAGCAACAACGGCCGCAAAAATACAGTTTTGTGAGTACTCACCTGTAAAAACTGGTATTATGAGTGTGCCATACACTCCACTTCGATCTTCATGACATGTGGGTAATCTCCAGTAGAGGGCGAACTTGTGCAGAGATGAATATGCAAAAAAAGAAAGCCCCTTCCGGTCCATATATACCTGGGACCTCCCACCAATTTCCCAGTGTAAAAAAGCAGTAAGGGGACCAGGAAGAACCAATTATAACCTTAACAATCAGGGGTGGGGCGAAGTGGAGTGTATGGCACACTCATAATACCCGTTTTACAGGTGAGTACTCACAAAACGGTATTATTCTAAGTGTGCCATACACTCCACTTCGATCTTCATGACATGTGGGACATCCAATAGCAGTGTCCGTCATGGGTGGGAACCAGAAACAGTAAAGAATGTACCAACTCAAACCACTGCAGCTTGCAGAACCTTGCGGCCAAAAACAGCATCCGCTGAAGACCGCACATCAACCTTGTAAAACCTGGAAAAAGTATGAACGGAAGACCAAGTAGCAGCCTTACAAACTTGTTCAACAGAAGCCTGGTGCTGAAAAGCCCAGGATGCACCAACAGCACGAGTAGAGTGCGCAGTGACCCTAAAAGGGGGAGTCCTCCCCTTAGCAGAATAGGCCCCAACAATGGCCTGACGAATCCATTTGCTAATCGTAGACGTAGCAGGCGCCAAACCTTTCCTGGGCCCGCAGGGCACCACGAAAAAAGCGTCGGTCTTGCGGAAGGAAGAAGTAGTCACCAAATAGTACTTCACACAGCGAACAACATCCAAATTGTGCAGAACCCTCTCCTTGTCATTGTTAGGCTTAGGGCACAAGGAAGGGAGAACAATATCCTGATTGAGGTGGAAAGCAGACGCCACCTTAGGAAGGAAATCTGGCTTAAAACTAAAAACCACCTTATCCTGGTGTCTCTCAAAGTTAAGGGGCCTGAATCGACAGGGCCGCCAACTCAGAGACACGCCGAACAGAGGTAATAGCCACCAAGAAAGCAACCTTCTGAGTGAGAACCGAAAGAGCAATATCCTGTAGCGGCTCAAAAGGAGGACCCTGGAGAGCCGAAAGAACCAAATTCAAATCCCAAAAAGGAACTACAGCCTTCCGAGGGGGCCGCACATGCGCGACCCCTTGGAAAAAGGTCTTAACCAGTGAGTGTAAGGCAAAAGACCTCTGGAAGAAAACCGACAGAGCAGAAACCTGTCCTTTCAAAGTACTAAGCTGGAACCCAAGATCCAGATTATGCTGAAGAAACTCCTAAATCCTAGGAATCGAAAACACCCTACAAGGCAAGGCCCTAGCCTCACACCAATCAATATAGGACCTCCAAGTCCTATAGTAAATGCCAGAAGAGGACCGCTTCCTAGCTCTAATCAAGGTCTGAACAACGGCCGCAGACAAACCTCCCTCCTTCAGACTGAGGGTTTCAGCAGCCAAGCTGTCAAAGCCAGCGTTGGTAAATTGGGGTAAAGTAGTAGACCCTGAGATAACAGATCCGGCAACATCGGAAGCCGGTACCGATATACGGCCAGCCTTACAACGTCTGCGTACCAAACCCTTCTTGGACACCTTGGAGCCACAAGAATTGCTGGCGCCCCTTCTAGAACCAGTTTGCGAACTACCTTGCCCAGCATGGAGACAGGCTGAAACAGGTAAAGAAAACCCAGATCCTTCCAAGCAAGGGACAAGGCATCCACTGCCAGAGATAGAGGATCCTGAGAAAGAGACAAAAAGGCCGGAAGTTTGTGATTGTGCCTCGAGGCAAAGAGATCCACCTCCGGAGTCCCCCACTTGCGGCAAAGATCCAGAAAAACCTCGGGGTTGAGAGACCACTCTCCTTTGCGAGAGGATCCCCTGCTCAGGGAATCCGCCTCCATGTTCTCCACTCCCGGAATGTAGACTGACGAAATGCAAGGAACATTGCTATCCGCCCAGTGCAGGATCAGAGAGACTTCCCTGAGGGCACTCCTGCTGCGAGTCCCTCCTTGATGATTGATGTAAGCTACCGATGTTCGGTCTGAACGAACCTGAACCGGTAGACCCTGTAAATGTGAGGTCAGCCGTGCCAGAACCAGTCGGATGGCTCTGAGCTCCAAGACATTGATGGGGGTGTGAGCCTCCTGAGGACCCCACACCCCGCTGAACTGATGACTTTTCCAATAACCTCCCCAGCCCGACAGGCTGACATCCGTGGTAACCGTCTCCCAACAAGGGACCAGAAAGAATCTGCCCTTCAACAGGTTGCTCGACTCCAGCCACCACCGAAGGGACTGCCGAACCCTGGGAGACATCCTGAAAGGTTGATCCAATGACTGCGGAAACCTGTCCCAATGCGTCAATAGGTGAAGTTGAAGAGATCTCATGTGAAACTGTGCAAACGGTACTGCCTCGAAGGAGGACACCATCAAGCCCACCAGTTTAATCCCCTGTCGGATAGAGGGACAAGGACTGGCCCAAAGAAGGCTGATCAGATCCTGAATCCCCCGCACCTTGGTCTGGGGCAAGAACACTCTGGTCTGAATGGTATCCAGATTCATGCCCAGAAATGAAATCACTCGTGACAGAGAGAAAGACTTGGGGCGGTTGATCACCCACCTGAACCTCTCCAGAGTCGACACCACCTGGTGGGTGTCCAGCTCCGCCTGACGGAGGGAAGAAGCTGAGATCAACAGGTCGTCCAGATAAGGCACAATGCGAATGCCCTGCGCTCTGAGCAGAGCCATTATTCCCGCCAAGACCTTGGTGAAGACCCTCGGCGCCGAGGTCAGTCCGAAGGGAAGGGCTACAAACTTAAAATGTTGATCCTCCACCTCAAACTGGAGGAATCTCTGATGTGCCTGAAAGATCGGAACATGCAGATACGCATCCTTGATGTCTATGGATGTCATAAAATCCCCTTGGCGAAGGGAATTGATAGCCGAGCGCAGAGTCTTCATGTGGAACTTTTTGGCTCTGATAAACCTGTTGAGAACCTTGAGATCTAGAATGGGTCTCACCGAACCCTCCTTTTTGGGAACCATGAAAAGGTTGGAGTAGTAACCCCTGCCTCTCTCCAACTGAGGCACCGGGCAAATAACTCCCATGTCCAGAAGGATTTTTACTGCTAACAGAAGCCCCTATGCAGCCTGAGGGTCCGAGGGCACCCGGGACGTTAAGAATCTTGGAGGCGGCCAGTACTCGAACTCCAGTTTGTACCCGGAGGAGACCACTTCCAAAATCCAATTGTCTGTGACCTCCCGGGCCCAGACCTGGGCGGGTGAGGGCGCCCCTTCATTGCTGAGCCGGTTTAACGGCGGGCTTGGAACCCTAGGCAGCCGCGGGACGTGCCCGACCTCTGCCCCTGTTCCAGGACGAGCCCCTGCCACCCGAGAAGGCCAAACCTCTAGCCGCTCTGGCCCCTCGAAAGGAAGGAGTGAAGGAGCCAGCCCCCCGAAAGGGACGGCGCTGTTTCTTCCACTGAGGTAACTTACCTCCCTTAGCAACAGCATCCAATTTATCTCCAAACAGCCGCGCACCCAGGAAGGGAAGAGCTGTAAGCGGCGACTTGGCCCCAAAATCCGCCGTCCACTGTCGGAGCCAGACCAATCTGCGCATAGCCACCAATAGGGCTGAAGTCCTGCTACACATGAGAATAGAATCTTCCATAGCAGCCAAGACAAAACCCATGAACAATTCACATCTCTTAAGGGTAGCAAACTCATTGCTAGCCGGATCAAACTGAGCGTCATTCAGCCAGTCCCTGATAAGAGACCTGGTAGCTAGTGACACTAGGGCAGATGCACAAACAGGCCGCAGGGCCGAGCTCACGCTGGCAAATGATTGACACGCCATCTGATCAAGGCGCTTGCCCTCGCCATCCTTAAGGGAAGTGGTCAGGGGTGTTTAGCACAGAAGAGTTAGTCAAACCCAAAACTGGCGCATCGACCTCAGGAGGAGAAGACCATCGCTTAACCGCCTCCACCGGGAAAGGATACTTCTTATCCCATCCCTGAGGAGCACCAGGAAGCCGACTGGGCCTTTCCCATTCTTTCAGGATCAGTGCATCAAAATGACCCTGGGTAGGGAATTCCAGACGGGGCTTGCGGGCCCCAAAAAATTCCCCCTTCTTGAGAGGAGGCGCCTCAGGCGGGCCAATATCCAACACCTCCAATAGATGTGACAAAACAGTGGCCGTATCAACGGCATCCCCCAGCGCCTGCCGACATCAGCATCACCAGACTGTACATAGTCTCCGTTTCCTCATACAATTCCCCCTCCTGCAAAGGGGAATAATCCGACAAATCAATGGAATCATCGTCAACATCCCACAATGGCTGGGCCGACGACAAATGTCTCTTTTCAGCCTGGGCTTTCTTGCCCACCATGCTAACAAATTTCTCGATGCTGACCAACCTAGCACAAACATCAGAGTGCGACTCCCCGCTGGCACCAATGACACTTGGGGTACGGATAAGGCGGAGAGGGGAAGGCAATGAAGCGGGAGGAGCCGACCCAGAAGGCTGGGTACCGGACTGCCGCGTTATGGCCTTTTGTGCACATGGTATACAAATCAGCACATTCTCCCCCGTAAGGGATACCCCACACCCCACACATGGCCCGGATTGTCCCAGAGGGAGCCCGAGCCCAGTATCCTGCGGAGCCTCAATAAGGTGATTTTTGTGGTCAGTCGCAAGACCGCAGGGAATTATGCCTAAGCAATCCGGGATGCCCCTTAAAAGTCCCGGTGAGAGGATTTAAGGTGATCAATTTAACACTAGGGACCCCAGGACCAGGAGGAACCCCTTCATATGCACTATTATGAAGCAATCTGCAACACACAATAAGGCATATCAGTTACTATACAGCGTATATTTTTATATATCTCTATATATACATACATATATATCTATATACCAAAATGACAAAAAAAAAAAAGCATAAGCCTGTACCATAGGGGGCCCCCCCACCAGAGAGGGACCCCCAAATAACTAATGAAGTGGCCACCAGGCCCTTACCATCCCCCAGAAACGACAGTAGCAGCAATGCAGCAAGATGGCCCCCGTCTCTGAGGTGATCAGGAAGAAGCAGGAAGAGAAGGGGGGCGGGCCAGCACCGAAGGCGCGCTTTTCCAGGCCCCACCCCCCTCCCAGCAGCGCGAATCTGGCCAGGGAGGCCCTTCAGAAAACGTGCCGAATGAGGGGGTGGGGCTACCGCGGCCCCGCCCCCATATCTAAGCACAGCCTGAGGGAGAGAAGTTCCCCAGGCTGACAGGAGAAAGCACAGCAGGCTAGGCCAAGCAACAGCACCAATTCATCAAGGAATAACTTCCAGGTGATCCACACCAACTCACACACACAACTTACAGTGGTAACACCAACACACATACACATATATAAAGTAAAAGGGAGAGGTCGAGGATGACGGCCCGCCAGCAAGCCCCCCCCCCCCCCATAGGGAAGTAAGGGACCCGGAAAAGGGGGGGGGGGACCCGGCCCGAATAGGGCCACAAGCATGTAGGGATGGGGCATCACCAAAACCTGGGTAACCGCCTACCCCATAATGAGGTCTCACGGTCGAGCAATGCTCCTTCCGCACCCATAGGGTGCTCCTACCCTCCCCAGGACCCGCAGCCTAAGCTGGGAGGCTCAGATAGACAATTTAGAAAGGGTCCTGGCAGCAATAGGGACAATAAACGGCCGGGCGCGGGCCCGGCTTAACTGCAAGTAAAAGAAGTCTTCATCTTCTGTCTTTTCGCCTTCCCTGCAGAGAAGGAACTGGGAAATTGGTGGGAGGTCCCAGGTATATATGGACCGGGAGGGGCTTTCTTTTTTTGCATATTCATCTCTGCACAAGTTCGCCCTCTACTGGAGATTACCCACATGTCATGAAGATCGAAGTGGAGTGTATGGCACACTTAGAATAACACATACAAACACACACACACACACAATCCACACACCTTTCCCCCCAAATAAAGTAAAACAACCCACAGGAGAAAAGGCCTACCCCCCCCCCCCCAAGGGGCACAGAGGGACACGGTAAGGGGGAGAACCCACACCAATAGGTGAAAGGGTAAGAGGGGCGGGGCATCCCAAGCCGGGAGCACCAACCCGGACACCGCCTACCCCTTTGTATGGGGCCTCTCACGGGGGAGCAAGCTCCCATATACACCATAAGGTGCAGCCTACCATTCCCTGGACCTTCAGCCTAGGCTGGGAGGCATACTGCTATAGTTTAAATTAAAAAAGGTTCAGGCAGCAATAGAAACAAAAGGCCGGGGGTTTACCCCGGCTACCTGCATTAATGCAACTTGCATTAGTTATTGTGTGATGCATACTTCAGTTAAAAGGACTTTAGAGAAAGCCACTTTCTGGAAGACTACTTTTATTTGAATCTGGATTCAAAACTTAGAATCTGCTCTGCAAGACCAACAATAAAGGAGCACTATCGCGAAAAATGGCCCAATGATAAAAATCCATAAAAATATGCTGGATGGTGGGGGAAGGGGTCACATACACCTGGCATCAAGAAATATCCAGCCAGGCTTGTTTTTCTTTCTTTTAATGAAAGGAAAAGGACATCTGAGGTTACAGGCTCTGTCACCCATGATAGACTAAGCCAGTCACCCCTGGATTTTATTCCAACCATGAGAGAATAAACCACATGCTTGGCCGGAGTTTTATTCAGGTGTATAAGTGGCCCCTCCTCATTAGCCGATTCATTTGTAATATTACACAATTTCGTGATAGTGCTCCTTTAGGGAGTGAGGGGCTGTGTGTACCCATTGGTTGGGCACAGATCATAATAAAAGGGCTTTATGTTGTAAGAATGTCAATCTAATCACTGCACACCAATAATTTGAGGGAGAGAGTTGAGGAACCTATAGTAGGGGATTAATTTTTCTCCCCTATACCTATATTCCTTTAATGTCAAGGAATCATGCTGTGACCTAAATCGATCCGGCTTTAACTTTTCTAATTCTATATAGACCCTTTTGCTGACTAGGGGTATTTTTGACTATGCAAAGTGGTGGGGTAGATTTTTCTCTGCTCTATAAAAACATATATAACTGCAAACATAGCCGAGCTACTATACTGAATTTTTTTATTCCCACATGATATGGAGAAAAGATTAAATTAGAGAAAATTTATTAAAACGGAGGGCTTTTTATGAGCCCAGTGGGACAATGCAGGAAATTTATGTACATATGGATCTTTATGGGGACCTGTGAGATTTAGATCTTTGAAAGGCATCGCAGCCCTGCTGCAGGTTAATGCTTCAGAATATGATATTAATCACTATTCAGACGAGGTCAGTGGCAGTTAATGCTGGGTCACAATCCAACACATAAAAGGACTTTAAGATGATTTACAAGTGCCACAGAAAAGATATGTATAACCACAACAACTAAGGTTATTGAACAGCAGATTTGTTTTCTCTGTAATATACAGAAGACTCTAAACAGCTGAAAATCGTGGAGATGATGCTAACAGCATAAAAGCACAACCAATAACCAGGATAATGCTTTGAACAAAAAGCAATATATACTACTGTGATAAGAATCCTTTATCGATGTAGAACCTCAAAACTTTAGTTTAAAACCAGAAAACCTAACTGAGAATTTAGTAGTAAGCTATGCACAGAGAGCAAGCAACTTTTATTTACCAAGAGACACTGTAAAGCCAGAGTCCAGTCACTTAACCCAAGAATTTAGCTTAAAACAGTAAGCTGCTGATGGAATAAATGCAAATAGCTTGGCAATTTAGTTAGATGACCATTTTTAACAAAATATGAATTGTCAAATGTAACCCTCCAATTGATGTGCTTGGTAATTCTCTAAATCTATGAAGCAAACAGATACAGAACGGCATGCTCATACAGTAGAAGAATCGCCTGTATTGACCCATATGTGATCTATACATTTCTTATACAAACACCATATCTGTGCATTTTCCAATGGTTACATTCAAGTATAACAAGCTGATAAAATGGAATGCCTTATTGTTATGTACTCTTCTCCAGAAAGATTGCTGATATACACTTGCCACAGCACTTTTTGCTCGACAGGCACCATTTTTCATAAAATGGTATGTAAGCAAACGCGTAGCTTAAATCACAATTACTGCTTCTAACAAGGTTTTCTTTTGCTTATCTGCAGATTAAGCGGTTACTGAATGGCCACTACAACAGTATAATAGCACTAAAAGTGCAGAATTGCATTTAAACGACTGGGCTGCTTAGCAGTGTCAATACAGGGAAGGGTCAATAGCAGCTTAAAGTAAACCAGTCACTAGAAAAGATCAGAATGACAGTTAATTCTATGCATGTGGTGGAATGCAGACCCCTATTGATAGTAATATAATAGGCTGTCTGAAATAATTTAATAGGCTAGTCTAAATTGATAACTGAGCATTGGTGCAGTTTCACCATTTAAACAGTTTTTTTGGAGCACATCAATGACATAAAAAACCCGCACTTTGGAAAGACGCACATGGATCACACATGACACCAACATCAAGTTAATTGTGATAGATTACATGGCCATCCCAGAGGGGTGCCTGTGACAAACAACTATTACAAAAAGGAACTCGATGGATCCTATTCCTAAAGGCAAACTGTCCACCAGGTCTAAATGACCACATCCAACGTTTTAGGTTACCTATGAAATAGATGAACCACTGAACCCTAATCTCAACAACCACTTTACCACCCTTATGTGTACTAAAGCACTGGTCAAACTACCATTAATTCTAACCTATTCCTTTGTTTCCCAGTCATCATGATTTACTTTGATAGTGAGTGGGTTTAGCCAACACCATGTGCAATATAACACTGTGCATGACAATATGTATAGCGTATAGGTACAGGGAGACACCATGTCCCAACCACACGCAACCATAGCGTTAGATTGGTCTCCCTACGGAGGATGTTTGCTCTTGAATATCCCCCTATCTTTCAGGGAGTGGTAGCGACCCCATGGTCATCCTGCCTTGCCCCTCCTCCTTCATGCCACGAGCGACTAGTAAAAGGTTAAAAGTACAGATCACAACTTTCCTAAATCCGGAATGCGGATCTCATTGACTATGGATGAGGTGAGAGATTTAACACCTTCTGTGGTAATTCAATTTATTCAGACAGGGAGGATCACAATCTTGTCTTCCACTAGCTAAAGGGTTACAGGCAGTGTTCTCAGCTGGAAGCTTCATTACTGCTGTCAGACTTGGCAAAAGCAGCTAAAATGTTCACCTTTTACAGAGAAACATTCTGGGATATGTAGTCAGTAATTTTTACTTAAAGCCAGAAAACCACTACCATCTTATGATCATACACACAGGAATATAATAAACTTGGAAACAGCATGCTGATAGTAAATCAGATATGGGGGTCAATCCTAACACAAAAGTTTTTTTACATTCTAAAGGCAGAACAGCAAAAGCTTGACATAGAGAGTTTTTCTGTGTCACCTCCTTGACCCACAAATAGTTTTTTTTCGTAACAATTACGTGCTATCAAATTATTAATAAAAATGAATCTTAAAAAATGTAATATATATTCGATAACATGCAAACCACTCACAGGCTCAATATTGTTATTTCAACTAACATATAAACACAGATTGCATGGAGCAAAAAGCTCATATTCCACCATAAATCTGATGGTAATACACCGCTAGGAAACCTTACATACTCTCCAATCTATGCACCACACATGATCCATCACCAAAAACGCGCTCACCAGATTCCAATAAAAAAATCATTTCAGCACAGGCTCTCTGGTAGCCACTCATCTTAAGATCCTCTTTAATGATGTAATGTTTTGGCTTCCTTTCACTATTTTTTACTCTAGAATAAACACAGCCTGGTCCTCTGCCAACGTGATTCATTCCCTTAATGGAACTTTATCAAGGTAGGCCAGGGCAACGCAAAAGCATGTTCATTTATTTGTTCATGGGGCAGTCCACGTCTAGTGTAGCTTTATCACATATCAGGACCCACTTTCCTAATACTTCTATTGCACTTTCTGTTCTGCGATAACCAATAGGAGTGGTGCACCAATCACTGTACTAGGTCTCTATGACATCATCAAAAAGAGGCTTGGTATTACTGCTATCCGTTTATTGTGTCAAGCGCCTTGCCTTGCACATCTTAGTTGCTACAATACCAGCTGAGGAGTGAAATCTCTAGGACCACCTATGTATTCCTCCTGCGTAGGCGGAAACACTTCATTTCTGTGCAAAAGTTCATTGTAGCCCTCAAATTGCCAGATGTAACTGACTGCACCTTCAATGGCTTGCTGCAGTGTTCACCTCTTATTTACAATTTAAAAAGGTAAATTTTGCACTTAACAGGTTTTGTATATAAATATAATATAAGAACCACTGTAAAATATTTGTTCCACTTATGTTAATTTATTTCTCGTTGTTAAGATTATACCCGGGGTAGTAATACCCATTTCCCACAAAGATAGGTTGATACTACTAAAAATATAAAAGACATAGAACAGTGATTGGTGCATTAGTGCATCACTCCTATTGTTAATCTCAGGACAGGAAGTGCGATAGAAGTATTAGGAAAGCAGATTCCAATATGTGACAAAACTATATAGGAATATGGGAGCTGCGCAAGTTAAACACACTAGAAGCAGGTGGCCCCATGGACAAGTAAATGAACATGCTTTTACATTGCCTGTCCTACCTTGATAAAGTTCCCTTAGGGGAATGAAACATGTTGGCAGAGGACCTAGGTTTACTCTAGAGTGAAAGGAAGTGAGACACTGGGAAAGCAACACACCAAGCTTGAATGCCGCAGGCAGGGTGAGACGGCATATCCCAGGTGTTTTCACATACAAACGTTTTCACAGTGAAGCTGATGTAAGTGCAATATTTACATGTTTTTTTTTTTAAATACATTTTTAATAGAATTACACTATATGCCTATGCCTGTGTTTTTAATTGGGACACATGAAAAGTGACCGGACAGTGACATTAGAAGCCAAAAACATATCATTAGCCTGTGATTAGATGATTTTAATTGGAATCTGCATTAGAAATACATTTTGGTGACGGATCACGTACAACGCATAGATTGGAGAGTTTATAATGATTCTGGGTGGTGTATTACCATCAGATTTATGGAGTAAAAGATGATAAAGACTATGATACTATAAAATAAGGACTTTATGGTGAAATATGAGCAATTACTCGATGCAGTCTGTGTAAAAAAAAAAATATACCGGTATATTTTTTTTTAATTTAATTCATGCCTAAAGTCTGAGGTAACTCACTAAGTCACCTCTTTCACACCATGTTCCCTGGGCCACATTTATTAAAAGCTTGTGCTGGGAAGGAGGATTTAAAGAGGTGTTGGGGACATCCTGTTTGTTAATCCCACCTGCACAAGCCCAGTTATTTTTGACTTCTCATTTTCTCATTGAAACTGGGCCCTGCGATTGGCCAGAGGTGGTCACAAGGTCCAGGTTTCCTTCAGCTGGTGTAATCCCGGAAGAGGAATCCATACCATGTCACCGCCAGCTACCAATTTAAAGTGGAACAAAACCCACTAACCGGCTGCTGGCTTTCCACCAGGGCATCCCGTAGCAAGATGGCCCCGATAAATACATCTTTCCCAGCTTCAACGGCGCATGTGCACACTGCCGCATCCCTAGTTGCGTGCGCACGCTCCCCGTCCCAGCTACTCATATCTGGGGAGTAGGTTGCTTTACTGTTGGTGTTCAGCGTGGACCTTCACTGAAAGTACTTGAGTACCCCTGGTATAGAGATTATGTTATCCCTAGAGCAGTTGCACAGAATATCAGTACTTACATTTCCATAGTCAATGTAGAACACATGCACTTTAGAGGGGGACTCCACCTTTTCCACCCGTGCTCTGTACCTGTAAAGTTTAAAAAAAAAAAAAGAATTTAACTAAAAAAGTTAAAATGTTACAACACAGCAAATATTCCATGCCAACTGTTTTAGATCACATTAATAATCACAATAAAATCCTTTTCTGGCAGTCCTGTGGAAAACGTAGACAACCAGATAAACTGTTGCAGCTACTGGGCAAAGGATGTGTTCTGCAGGACTCCCAAGAAAAGTGCCACTGTGAATACTTAAAATACTATTCTTAAATTGCCCCAAGGACAACAAAGCCTACCAAAATCGGATAAAAATAGGGACACCTCAGATTGGTTCAGAGCAGCCAGCATTTTGGTTTGACAGCGGCGGTAGATGCAGAGGAAGCCAGGCAATCATCTGAGTAAGTGCTGGGTGCAGGGATGCCTCATCTGCTGCCATTCTTAAGCATCAACCCCCATTTAGCACAGCGGGCCTCCAAGCAGGATCTGCTGGCTTCCAGACCCAGCTGCTTTCACTTTCTTCGACGTGACTCTGCCCCTTACTATGCCCCCAGCTTTGACTGATAAATCTATGGGGTCGGTGGGGGCCCAGCAGAAATACTTTTCTACACCAAAGTTGCTTCCTCTAGGCCCAGGGCTTTTAAACTGACCAGTTTCAGATCAGGTTCCCCCTGTGCGCATATACACGGCTACCCCCCTGACTGTGCAGTGACAGGCTCATGCAGCAGCCACTGTAATAGAAGAGATTAGACCGCAAGTGCCGAGCTTTTTTTTCTCTTTTGTTGCCACGTGTGTTTTATGGAAGAGTTTTCCCCACTATTGGCAACAGTACAGATCTGCAAGAAGAGAGACGTGAGCCATGTACACACAGTGCTGCTGCTGCTGGACTTGCGCAAGTGTAAAGGAGCTCTCACCTCAGCAGTGGCCATAGCAGCAGAGTTCTGTGTGTACAGATATCACTGCTCTCTTCTTCAATTACAGACACCAATAGCAATAGATAGCTGGTTGTGAAAACTGCTTCCATAATACACACATTTTCTAACAATCCATCATTTCTGGCAAAAAATATATACACTTCCTTAATTGCAATTGAAAGTGGCTCTTTAAAACTGCTTCTTCAGAAAACACAAGACAAGATAATGTCATCAATGAAAAATGCGTAGATGAGCCCTGTGATCTTACCATTCTCCATCCACAAATTTGGCGATGCAATAATCTCCACGTCGCGGAGAGAATGAACCTTCCAAGGGAGGATTGCTGGCAATTTCGCTCCTCATACCCTCCATAAGTTTCTCAAGCTGTGTACCTGTAAATAAAGTTGGAAATATCAACTCATTGCTGCATTTTAGGTATGTATGCTGGGTCATAATTCTCAAAAAGTGCCATACTGTAGACCAGATGATTTTTGAAAACTTTAGATTTTCTTAAAAATGATCATAACAGCCTCAATTTATACAATCATGCAGCGAGATGCTTTAGCCTTCAATAAGGACATCAAGTCCTGAAGGCAACGCTAGTCTCAGAAGCACAAACAAAACATTAAGCCGAAGGCTTTATCATTTAGAACTCCAGGGTAGAAAGGATTGCTCCTTGATGCACAGGCTTCAAAGAAATGGCCGTTTATGCTAGAGAAGACAGTTCTAGCATGTTTATCTTAATATTTATGAATTGCTGACATATCTTAGTGCTTTACAGCCCATAGAAAAGCATTAAAAGAATATTTTAATAATGCCATGGGAGCAAAGTCAGAAAAAAAATGTATGCTATACAGAATATTATAAAAGACAAGGACCTTTTTTCCAGTCCTTATCTTAAGGTATAAAAATTATCATTAGGTTTTTGCCAATACTACTTGTTACCTGCAAATATGGTTAGGCCTTAATCTTTATTGGTTTAAATGTCGAGTATGCATTCTAGCCTGCCAAATCCCATTGGTTGTCTTAGGCCAGATGGGCACAGGAGTGCAGAGAGTGTAATGAGGAGGGGTTAACAGATGGGCAAAAAAAAAAACTAGCATCTAATAAAGGCAATGGGTAGCACTGGGACCAGAGATCAGTTGTATGATTGATCCAGGGCGTGGGATCACACACAGGACATAAGCCCATAAAAAAATAGCCCAGTTCAGCCTGTTTATTACTGGTCTAGCAGCCATAGCTGGTAAGGTTATAATAGTACATGCAATGAAGACATCTAGGCCACTTGTGAACACTACACTCACTATATTAATCATGGATATCACCTGCAGCAGAGAGTTGCATAATCTCACTGCTCTTATAGTAAAGAACACCCTCCAATGTCAGTGCAAGAAGAGTCTTTCCTCTAACCATAGAGGATGCCCCTGGGTTGTAGTTAGTTATAGATTGTGGGACAGAACTTTGCATTGACCCCAGATATATTTATACATAGTTATTAGATAACCCCCAGGTGTCTTTTCCAAACCTAATTTGACAATCTTTCAGGTAAACCTCCCATTCCATGTATTCATTTTGTTGCCCTAAACGTAAGATTACTTGGAAACCATCCAGAACATTTTTATTTTGTTTACCAAAAACTTTTATTCAAACAAGCTCAAAAACCATGAGTCTTCGTGACGGAGTATAGCTTTTACTTGGACAGGAGGGATCTGTGGGATTCTTTACAGTACAGTAGAATCATAAGGCATTAGCACAGGCTTTAAAGTCCCTGCCCAGATGTACGCTAACTTTTCTCCACCCTTTCCCCTGTGGGAACAGTGTACAAAAAGCCATTTCAAAAGAAACTCAAAATCTTAGATTATATGTAAATACCCCATGATGCTTTCTTTACTTCAATTTCTGGGTTGTGGCTGAGCTGGGAAGGGCATGTCATGGTGCAGCCTTATTAGACATGACAGATGTGAGACCACTGTGACTTGCAGTGATCACTTACACGGAGCGCTCCAAGGGATAGAGTAGCTGTTAAACTACTCTTTTGCATAGTCAGGGGGAAATGGCAATGAATGGATGGAAAAGCCTGGGAGCCCTTCTACCCTGCAGTGAGCAGATTGCTGCCATATTATAGCCGTTATAGTCCCTTTAAATTCTTTAAAGTAGGTGTTTCTAATCAGTGGTACAAGTACTTCTTAGAACTTCTTTCTTTGATGCTCAGTTTAAACGGGGGGCGTTGCTGTCGCGCTGGGGATGGATGCGATAGTTACCATGCTTTTACCACATTTGGGCAGCAATTTGAGCCTGCGACTGGGATCAAACTTTTTCTAAAATGGCTGCCGGCAAGGCCTTTTGCATACACAGAAAAAAGAGCAGTGAAAAGAAGAGGAGTTTTCACAGGCAAGAGAAGAATATATTTGGCTGTATCCTAGGTTGCCAGCACTGGAGACGTGCTTAAAAAAAAAACAAAAAAAAAACAAACCAACTTCATACAGTGGTTCATGTAAAAGGGACTAAAGTGTGAGCATGGTGTAAGCTTCTGCAACACAGATAACATTGTTGATCACTCCTACTTTTGATCAGAGGGCAAAAAATGGGTTATCCGAAAAAAGCTTGCAGCAGGGACACTTGGGTAATATTATAAGGATTTAATTAGTTGAAAACAAGGAGAGTGAGCGAAGCATAATCTGTGCAGGTGCAAAGCAGCACTGACAGCATAACAATGGAGTAACTTGCTGGGCATTGTACAGTACAATGCAACCATGCGCACACACCTGTGGATTCATCTGGGAAAGACTTGACAATGTAAAGGCCAGGATACGTTTCATTTGTGTGCCAGGGCCCCCCTACTTACAACTGACAAATGTGATAAAAACAGATTTCCAATTCATAGCTGGAACCTATTTAGGGCTAGTCTGCAGTCACTTAGCTCTGTTCATTTATTAACAGAAGATTTAATAAAGCTGCTGGAAATAAAACAGAACATGAACAGAGATGGGCTGCAGAGTAACTTTACAAGAGCTGGTCTTAAAAGCTGGGGTCTCCACAGGCGACCACATTACAACCTAGAAATGTTTTGTTATGCTTATTCGTCTTAGACACAATTCTGGCAGCAGTCAATGGCATTTTCAATAATCATGTGTAAGCACAGTATTGAGGGAAGAAAAAAGGCATTTTAGTTTTTGGAATAAGGCCACATGATAAAAGATTTCAGAAAGAAAGCTTTAACTCTAAATAAAATAAAGATTTTATATTGGGAAAGCTTTAGCTCATGTAAATTTTAGGCAACCAACATACCTAAAGTCATTTAACATGGAATTTACAAAACACAATTGCGCTCAACAGCTGTGTAACAATGTGCAATATTCGCTGCAGACCCTGTTTTGTGCTTTCCGAGCAAGCATCAGCAGAAACATGCATCACACACATCTAGAAAAGGCAAGTCTTCTTTAGGAACTGACAACACAGGCCTGAGAGGCTCATCGTTGCAGTCTTAAATGGGGCTGCACTGCAACACTTCCCAGATGCAGAACTGAGGCTCCATGTACTCTTTCTTCAAGCCCAGAAGACTTACCTTCCCGACTGTCAGCTGTGCTGCTGCTTTTCCTAGCCACTTTGGGGTTCATGTAGTGCGGTAAACCACACTACATGAACCACTAGGGAGCTGCAGATCACTGGCCAGTCCCCTCGCCACAATCTTGCAGCCTTTGACCTCATGCCAGCCACGCTCTAAGGTCAAAGGCAGCAATATGGTGGCGAGGCGATGGGGAGAGACGCTAGCGAGGTGACCGTGACAGAGTTTGGGAGTCGGTGGCCTGGTAAGGGGCGTAGGTCACTAATAAACATGCAGTGGTTTGAAAGTTTATTAAGGACCTTTTTCAATTTCAAAGTTCAGAGTTTAAATTTAAAAAAAAAGCTTACTTTCAGTCATGCAAGAATGGCAGTTGCCAAGCACTGCAGGATTGCAGGTTTTCATGCAAGTTTGAATGCAATCACTTGATGGTTAAGTTGCTTTGTAATACAAAGTACTGTTTACTACTATCCATAACAAAAGCAGAAGCAAGAGGGGACAGGTTATCCTTTAAGGTTAATATTGGTGTGATAGGCGAGACAAGAAGTTTTGGTTATTAGCTCTGCCTACCAGTTTGGTTTATAAGACCTGAGGTATGCCTGCATGTCTAATCACTTTACTTTGGTTCATGATGCCCCAGGAATTTTATAGCAACAGTCTCCCATTGCTAAAGAGAACCTCCGGTCAAAACAAACTGGAGATCTTCTCTTCTTCTAAAGAACAATGGCCCTGCTGCTGTAGCGCACAATTCCGATAGACTATGAATGGGAGTGCTTACAAGACTACAGGGAAGTCGGCCTAAAACATAACAGAATGCACTGTACTTCATATCTTGGTGTATTCGGAACACAGACATTGCCATTTGTCCCATCTTGAAAATCATTGATAATGGGTGGACCCAGCACTGAACCGTAGAATACACACAACTTAAAGGACTATTATATATATATATATCCCAATGACAAAAATCCATATAAATATGCTGGATGGCAAGAGGAGGGGGTCACCGGCAGCAAGAAATATCCAGTCAGGCTAGTTTCTTTTAATGAAAGGAAGAGGAAATCTGAAAGGTGGGTTCTCCCCCACCTCCCGATACATCGAAACCTGTCACCCCTGAATTTTATTCCTACAGGGAGAAGAAAACCACACGCTTGTTTTATTCAGTTTGGGTGTACAAGTAACCCCTCTTCATTGGCAGATGTGATTTTTAATATTTGGTGAGATCACTCTCACGCTCTTATACCAGTCACAAAAAGTTCAACATGGCACCTCATGGCAAAGAACACTAAGAATCTGAAAAAAAGAATTGATGCTCTACATTAAGGTGGTCTAGGCTATAAAAAGATTGTCAACACCTTGACTCAACTTTGCTGCAGCATCAAGACCATACCACCTTGCCATGGTGGACCAAAGAAGTTGAGTGCACATGCTCATTCTAGTCAAGTCAAGATTATGGTCCAGTGCTATATAAATACTTCAGTGGGAATTAAAGATATTGTAAGAGCTTCGCCTTCAAACGGGATATCTGCCTTACGTTTTTTATATATTGTAATCCTAAAACATCGTTTTTGTTTATAACCAGACAAGGCATATGCTAAACACTAGGATTGCTTTTTTTTCCTTTCTTGTCTTTACGATGCTTGGGCAGCTAGAAAGTCTTTGAACCTTTGTGATTCTCACCTCACTGGTCTCACCCTTCATTAGACACAATGAGTGTTTCCATGGGAACATAGATTTTAAAAAGAACCCTCAGCAAGCTCACATCCTGCTGACCCAGCAGATTCCAGAACCTTGAATACCACAGTCAAAACAGTTGTACCAGCATGCTGAACAGTCCACGTACATGCAAGTTAAAAATTGTATTTTCCCACCCATCAGGTGAAATTATTCTAAATAATGTATGAACATATCAGATAGCATGTCTGGTTACTTATAATCACTATGTGGAAAACAAATCTTTCAAAGTAGCAGCTTTGATATATATAAAGTAGCTAGGGTAGAGTTTGGAAACATTCAATCTTACAAGGAGATCTGCCTGTCCTCTGAGCAAGCAGCAGCATTAACTATACAACGGAGTTGTTTAGTAATACCTATGTGTAGTTCATTAGGTCACTGAGCCATGTTTTAATTCAAAGTGACTATTATATACTTTAGTACCCCTCAGACTATTACTACTAGCCTGGAACTCTGGAACTTATGTGATCGTCCGATCCAGAAACGCGTTGCCTGGAGGTCTGACCACGCCACCTCCACGAATGCCTGGCAGTCAGTCCTAGCTGCCTCCACAATGGCAGGCTTCCCTGCCATTAGTCACATTGACGCAGCCACCCCCACCCCTAACTGCAATGGATGGGGAGTGCCAGGTTTGAAAAATGGAGCAGGTGTGCTCCAGGGGCATGGCGAGTGTTGGAGGCTGCTGTGACTGGCGTCAGGCCTTGATCTAACTGAGGGAAAATCCAGAGTGATCATTTGTGGGGGACAAAAAGCAAATAGGCATATTGTAAGACCTTCAAATTTGTTATATCTGCCATAAGTAACAAATTACATTTTTTTTTATATATCGTAATCCTAAAAACACATTGTTTTTGTTTATAACCAGGCAAGGCATATATCAAAGAGATTTAAAGGACTGCTTGCATGCGATTTTTCTAGTTTCTACGATGCTTGGGCAGCTAGAAAGTCTTTGAACCTTGGCTATTCTCACCCTTCATTAGACACCATGTTGCCATGGGAACATAGATTTTTAAAAGAACTCTCAGCAAGATCACATTCTGCTGACCCAGTAGAATCTGTACACCACTGTCAAAACAAAGTTGTTCCAAAACACTGCTAAAAGCCTATAGGCAGACAAAAAAATAAATAATTTGAACTTATCCAGATATGCGCTTACAGAGAAACATGGGTGGTCTGCCCTTCTGGGTGTATGCTCTTTTGAGAATCATGTAACCTTGTGTAAACTCACTGTTGATTTTACAACTAAGTCTGCTGAAAAATAGTTTCAAGCATCTTCTCTTTTTGAGGAAATATTGATCCTGATCTTCCTTCCCTGACTAGATTCAAGCTGTGTCACCTTGTTCCATCATAAACACGCCTTAAAAAAGTGGACCAAAACCCAGGATTTTGACTGGGTGACTTTGGTTTTGGTCCTTGCCCCCAGAGCACCCTGATCAAGGATGCCCTGCTGTGTGGTCGCCAGATCTGACTTACCCTTCCTGGTCCTACTACGCATGTGCAGATTTAGACTATGCCAGGTTTTGTTCTGAGCCCCAGGGCATCCAGTTTTGTGATGCCCCGCTGTGTAAAACCCCTCAGATAGCACACAACACTACACCTCTTTCTGATCCAAAGGTGCATGAGCTCATCCAATCACAGTAGTTTACTGAATGACCGTCACAGTCCATTAATGTGCTTCAAGGGTAATCGAAAGGGGCTGAATCCATGCCCACCCAGCCAATCTGAATGGCTGGGGGGGGGGGGGGGGGAAGTGTGCACACAGACTGAAGATGCAGAGGAAGTGCCCGCTTGCACTTCCCATTGAAAACAATCAGACATTTGCTGAAAGACAGTCATGGCTAAGGGCCTTAATTGCACACGAGCCATGCATGTGCTGTATTGGCAATCTGGGGGGTTTCCCACATGTGGGTCACCCCAAGACAGGATGTCCCGGGAAAGGCCAATCTTTGTGATTCCAGGGCTGTATGCTCAGGGATTAGTTCAGCTTAAAGAAAAAATATACAAATAAAATATATAAAATACCATTTTGTGATTACTCACCTGTAAAATGGTTATTACAAGTATGTCACACACCCCGCTTCCGAATATTCATGATACTTGGGTAACTGTCCTGTAGAGGGCGATCTTGCAGGGATGACATGAAAAAAAGGAGCCCCTCCTGGCCCATAAATACCTGGGACCTCCCACCATTCCCCAGTATAAGACAGCAGTAAAGGGACCAGGAAGAGCCAAATGTAAACAGCAAAGAAAAAGGTTCACCATATAAAGGATCCCAGAAAACCAAAAAAGGGCGGGATGAAGCGGGGTGTGTGACATACTTGTAATAACCATTTTACAGGTGAGAAATCACAAAATGGTATTATTCCCAGTATGTCACACACCCCGCTTCCGAATATTCATGACACTTGGAACATCCAATAGCAGTGCCCATAATGGGTGGGGATCCCAAAAAGGCAATAATGCAAACTTAAACTACTGCAGTTTGCAGAACTTTGCGGCCAAAAACAGCATCCGCTGAGGCCCGCGCATCAACCTTAAAAAACTTGGAAAAAGTATGAACAGAAGACCAAGTAGCAGCCTTTCAAACTTGTTCAACAGAAGCCTGATGCTGAAAAGCCCAAGATGCTTCAACAGCACGAGTAGAATGAGCAGTAACACGAAAAGGGGGAACCTTCCCCTTGGCAGAATAGGCCCCAACAATGGTCTGTCGAATCCATTTACTAATGGAAGACTTAGCGGGCGCCAGACCTTTCCTGGGCCCGGAGGGCACCACGAAAAAGGCATCCGTCTTACGAAAAGGAGAAGTAGCCACCAAATAATATTTCACACATCGAACCACATCCAAAGAATGTAAGGTCCTCTCCTTGTTATTACTAGGCTTAGGACACAAGGAAGGGAGAACTACATCCTGATTGAGGTGGAAGGCCGAAACCACCTTAGGAAGGAAATCCGTTCCAAGGTATTCCAGTCCCTTTGTCACAAGTGGGGGACTCCGGAGGTGGATCTTTTTGCCTCTCGTCACAATCACAAGCTTCCTGCCTTTGTGTGTCTGTCTCAGGATCCTCTGGCCCTGGCAGTGGATGCCATGTCCCTGGCTTGGAGGGAACTGGGGTTTCACGTCATCTCTGCAAGATCGCGCTCTACAGGACAGTTACCCAAGTGTCATGAATATTCGGAAGCGGGGTG
The DNA here is from genome assembly GCA_027917425.1 of Gastrophryne carolinensis. Lineage (NCBI taxonomy): Eukaryota > Metazoa > Chordata > Amphibia > Anura > Microhylidae > Gastrophryne > Gastrophryne carolinensis. The sequence goes on from CM051238.1 coordinate 261,188,606, forward strand.
TGTGACATACTGGGAATATAAAATATACAGCAAAAAATGGGTGGGCGGGTCGCACACAGAAGATAATGGTGGTTTCCAGTGCCGGGATTGCAGGGTGAAGAATGCAGGATCCCAGGTGAGGTAAGGAGTTTTTTTTGTATTGTCACCCCCAGGAATGAGCTACTAGGCGGTTGGACTTACACTTTAATAAAATATAGGGAAACTGAACATAAATGTTGGGACAGCTTTTCTAGAATACACACTCCTGAGAGATGGATCTAGAGCTTTAGTGCAAAGGCTGTGTTCCAATTAGAGAAGGCTTCTGAGAAAGTGGTTTTGAGAATGGTTAGCAGATTCCATAAAGTGAAATGTGTGTACTCAAAGGTTTCCTTTCCCGCCCTCTGGGGCACCACCAGCGGCAACGCATGAGTTAATCACAGCCATAGGCGGGGACTGTGGCCTATATAGTGAAGGTTGTGGTAGGATATCCTCAGTTAATTAAAAAGCAGTTCCGCTACAGCCCGGGAGGGGAGAAAGGGTAACCTGTGAGTAATGCATGTAATTTGAAACAGTGCAAATAAAATCATGAAGGAGGCATCAACCGCCACCAACGCAGTTGTAACACAACAGTAGGGTAAAGGAACATGACATGTAAGGAAATATACCAGTGCGTACAAAAATTTCCATTTTCCTATCTCTTCCATTCTGGGGCACCACTATCAGCAACGCGTGGGTCTTCCCAAAGCAGTACCCTTAAGGGTGGGAATGTGCAAGAACGGCGGCACCGACACCTCAAGCTTAGATCCCCCGGAGAGGGTTTAACCACTGTCTGCAACAGCACACACGGCAGATGTCTGTAAAATATGGTGAAGGGATGACTAGGTCACAGCCTTGCAGACCTGTTCCACCGATGCCAGGTGTTGGAAAGCCCAAGATGCGGCAATCACTCTGGCGGAGTGAGCGGTGACCCGGAAGGGCGCCTCCTTCCCCTTGCAGGCGTAGGCTTGTATGACTGCCTGCCTGATCCATCTGCTAAGAGGGGACCCGGCAGCTGCCAGGCCCCTCCGTAACTCTTCTGGGATCACGAATAATACATCTGTCTTACGTACTTCTTGTGTAGCAGCCAAGAAAAACTTTAATGGTCTAACCACATCGAGGGAACGCAGGAGTCGCTCCTTATGACGAGTGGGGGGTGGGCCCAAAGAGGTTAGCACCATCTCCCGATTAACATGGAAGGGAGAGACCACCTTGGGCAAAAAAATCCTGCTCCACATGAAACACTGCTTTGTTCTCATGCAGCACCAAAAAGGGTGATCTGATCAAAAGCACTGCAAGCTCTGAAAACTGCCAGATGGAGGTGATCGCACGAGAAAAGCTACCTTCAACCTGTCGCCCGGGATGCCTCTGACATGGGTTCAAAGGGGGGGGGGCCCTGAAGTGCATTTAGTAGCACTTTCATGTGCAGCGCCCTGCATAAAAGTACGGATTAACCTATGCTCCGCAATCGTCTGTTGGAAAAAAATGGACAAGGCAGAGACCTGACCCTTAAGGGTAGTGGGCTGAAGGCCAGCATGCAGGCCTTGCTGGAGGAGTGGCTCTTAGATTTGCACCCAGACACAAAGGCTCTCCAAGGATGTGAACCGCCAAGATGCACAGAACGCAAATTTCCACCCACCTCATGATGCAACTCACTTCCTGGAATGCTTGGTACCTCCCTGGTGGTTTATGTAGGCTAAAGCCATGGAATTGTTCGACTGTACTCTGATCGGAAGTCCCTGGAGCTGGGCAGACCAATGCACAAGAACCAGCAGAATCACCCTCCGTTCCCACACAATCATTGGAAGATTGCGCTCCCGCTGGTTCCAGAGACCCTGGAGCCCTGGTACAAGTCAAAAGGCTTTGCCCCCAGAGGGAGCCCTACCTGACCAGGGAAAAGTGTGGTGGGGGGGGGGGCAGCCGCACTGAATCCGATCCTCAGCCCAGGAGAACAGGGAGGCAGTGCAGGAGCTGCCAAGCTATGACCCCGGGATGCAGCAGGGACCACTGGCAAAATGAAGCTGCCTCGTGTGGTTAGTGAGAAGGAGTGTGCAGCAATGGGCCTAGCAAATGCGAACGCAGCGCACCCTCCTCCACTGGAAGGGTCGATCTGCTGAGGCCATGCCCTGACAAATGCACACCTTTCCCGAATTTGCCAATCGGCAGGCCGCACGAACCCACCGCTGCGGGGGTGCCTTACCCCCCCCAAACAGCTGGCAGCAGTAGTAAATCACAAAACACTGACAACTCTGAGCCACCTAGCTCAGCCACCCCCAGCAGCCATGGCGAAGGCAGACTGTGGCCAGGGTGGGGGAATTAACCAGGCGGTAAAGGGAGGCACACAGCAGGGCCACCATGCAAGGCCCAGAGGTCAGGTTCCCTGACGGACAGTGGGTTCTCTATGCTGAGGGCTCAGACCCAGTGGGACGAGCTCTGCCGACCTTACATGAACCTGTGCGCGCTCCCCTCACTCTGCATGATCCCATGCTATCTGCTTGGGAACCAACTTCAAACATCTAACGGGGTCCCCAGGTACGCTGCAGCTGGTGAGGGCCTGGGAGATAGACGGAGTCAAAGCCACTTCTCCCAATCGGTCGTGTACAAAAACAATCTATCCTGCCAAAGTCTGCCCTATACAGACCGGGAGGAGTTTGTTTTGTTCCATCTTGCAGTCCTTGCCTAAGACTGAGATTAACCTACGCATTGCTACTGGTGGTGCCCTGGAATGGAAGAGATGAGAAAACTTATTTACTGGTCAGCAAAGGGTGGCATACTATAAACTGCGTGTGGCATACACTGGAGTCTAAGATTAAGAGGTTCAGAGTATGCATCACTATCCCTCCAGGGAAACTAAACTTTCTTGCATACTGTGCTTACAAATGAGGCTGAACCTGCAGACTTAGCAGCACCCAGCAGGGATGGATTCAAAAGAGAAGAGCCATGGAGGAGAGATAGCCTTTCTCAAATGCTGACCAAAGCAAAGCCAAGGGGAAAAATGGGACCTCCATGTGAGACATCACACATTGCTATAAATGTAAAGGCTTGTAAAAAAAATGCTACGGGGAACTAATTTAACTCGCTGAGGTGTCAGACTTGAAAATCATGAGCTACTCAGCAAACGTATGCCAACAACGCAGTAGAAATCACCCACTAGAATATTCCTATTTAGGGAAAGGAAAAAACTAAATAAAATCCCTTTCAATTTCAGTTTATATTAGGTAACAGAATATCTAAAGCATATAGTTTGACCATTGAAGATGTTAACACTTGCTTCCTAGGAACAAATTCAGATCCCATAAATTTCTTGGATTTTCAAAAAGTAAAGCAGTCTACATGTCACTACTTGTGTGCAAACTAGTTGTTCTGCTGAATAGTGCGGGTGATTGAAGATATGGCTTTATGTAAGTAACTGCTATAGAGGCTACATTAGATGGAAGACCTAAGTGAGACGTGTGGGTGCTTCCTTACCGTGTTGGCTAAAAGAACACACTTCATTAAACACAATTATTGTGTGGGCTGCAGAGCATACCGACTATAACAGGTCTGTGGTTAACCCTTGCTACAGCAGGGGAAAAACAGCAATTTCTGAGGCAATTAAAAGGATAAAAACACTGACACCTGTGATAATGAATAAGCAGAAAAAAAAGAATGTGTATTTTATATTTAAATAGACTTAAAGAAAATGGTAAACTAAATCATCATTTAAAAATACAGAAGTTTTTCACTAACAGTTTCCAAAGCAACACAGTGTCTATACTAAGCCAAGGATGAATGAGGTAGACTCTATATATAAGCCACAAACTAGGATGCAATGTTATTCAAAAATGATTACACCACCACCCAATAAAGTACTAGTCACCATTGTTACAAGGCAATTTAACAGTGATACAGAATTCAATTTACAGGAACTGAAAGCAGGAGTAATCCCTTGCGAGTCAACCCCAAATGTAAATGGATATGCAGATTCTAAAACATGGTAAAAATTTAAGCACTTCTCCCCAAGGCTATATGAGGGAGAACACTGAAATTAAGTACTTCACCTGTCAATCACCTGTTCAGAACTCCCTCACTAAATGACACCCATTTCTTCTTGTATCATTACAGGAGCGTGCCATGCTTATATTTAGTCTTCAATGGTATCAATTATTGTAACCAGTGATTAATCCAATGTACCAGATCAATCCTTATGCCCGTCCTGAATACTGCAAATAAGGCTGTTCATTAAGAATAAAGCTTTGCACATTGTGCTCTAAGGCTATATATTGTAGTTGAGAATTGCCTTATAGGCTGCATAACTGTAAAGCATGAGGTCCATATTTAGAAAAAACGGACAATGCAGAAAAAGTCTATAAAATAAATCTTGTTCTTTTGGGGTGGGTTTAGGAAGCACACTTGTTCTGTGGCACTTTTCCAAGATGAAAGGGTCCTTCCGAGGCCCCAAATTGTTGGATTAAAAAATAAATAAATAAAAATGTGTGTGTTCTCTGCAAGTGATTGCATGTTTAAAAAGGAAAAACTAAAAATGCATCTAACAGCAAAGCACATATGGGGACTCTGAGCACATTAACTTGGTTGGTGGCCTTTGCTTCTGTAGAAATGAAAGCCCTTGCTTATAAATGTTGCACCTTTATGCAAGTCCCCCCCCCCCCCCCGAAATGTGTACACCAGATACTCCAGATGGTGCCTTTGTTTCCAGGATAGGTTTGCACTTTCAACGACCTTGTACACTTTCTTGTACATACGCCGGGTGTCTTGGAGAATAACTTCACCATGTTGCCAACTCTTTGCCAACCAAAACTGTCATTTGTATAAGAGCCAGACAGCTGCCAGCGCTCCTCTCATATCATAAGACCTTTTATAGACTGAGGACATGCAGAGTTTACAGATATATTCATCTAAATTTGATCTAAATAGGAGGTAGAAGGCAAATCTTATTTGCTTAACAAATTTTCACTTTTGCTAAATATGAAACCTTTAATAGTTTACACATTACAAATGTGTAATACACCATTTACAAATTTAATCTCTCAGAACTTATTTCGACTTACTTCACTAACATGAGTGCAAAGTCAAACAATATATTTTTAAAGAGAACATTTCTGCCAGGAATCTCAGTGCTGGGTGCTATTTAAACTCCATGCGCATACAACCTTTTTTACCTCTCCATTTTCTATAAGTAGTTCAAATGTACTTCAATGCATGTCATTAAAAGTTAATGAACTGCCATGAGTGTAAACAGTTATGTGACCAGACTTTGGTAAAATAGAATTTTAGGTACACCTGCTCAGAGAGTCTGCCTGCAGATTCTCCACCCCTCGGGATGTACACAGCTGATATGCAGGGAACATTGGCCTCCGCCCAGGCCAGATTCAGAGACACTTCCTGGAGGGCCCTCTTGCTCCGGGTCCCTCCTTGATGTAGGCAACTGCTGTCTGGTTGTCCGAGCGTACCTGAACAGGCAGGCCCCAAAGGTGATGAGTCAACTGAGTCAGAACCAACCTGATAGCCCGCAGTTCCAGAATGTTGATAGGTGTGTGGGCCTCCTGAGGGCCCCACTGCCCTTGGAACTGCAGTGACTTCCAGAAACCCCCTCAACCTGCCAGACTGGCATCCGTGGTGACCGTCTCCCAGGAGGGGGCCAGAAAAGATCTGCCCCCAACAGGTTCCTGGAGTCCAGCCACCACGAGAGGGACCGCTTGACTAGGGGGGGAAGCACAAAGACCTGGTCCAGGGACGCAGGATCCTTGTCCCATACTGACAAGAGGTGGAGTTGCAGAGGCCTCAAGTGGAACTGAGCATAAGGGACCGCCTTGAAGCACGCCACCATCAGGCCCACCAGCTGCATTCCCTGCCTGATGGAGGTATGACGACAAGATAGCAAGATAGCAGGAACTGAACCTGCGCAACCAGACTGTCCACCTTCTGCTGAGGAAGAAAAATCCTTGCCTGAATTGTATCCAGATTCATTCCCAGGAAGGAAGTCACCAAGGAGGGAGACAGAGAAGACTTGGGATGGTTGATCACCCAGGCAAATGACTCCAGAGTGGACAACTCTGCCTGATGTAGGGACTGGGAAGTGATGAGAAGGTCGTCCAGGTAGGGCAGCACGCGGATGCCCTGAGACCTGAGCAGAGACATCACTCCTGCCAGCACCTTGGTGAACACTCTGGGAGCTGAAGTGAGACGGAAGGGCAATGCCACAAATTGGTAGTGCTGATCCTCCAGAGCGAACCTGAGGAACCTTTGATGACCTGGAAACACAGGAATATGAAGGTAAGCATCTGATGTCCACATACTTCATGAAGTCCCCTGGACACAGGGAACTGATGCCAGAGCGGAAGCGCCTGCACCTGACAAAGTCCAGGATGGGCCTGACAGACCCATCTCTTTTGGGCATGCTGAAGAGGTTGGAATAGAAGCCCTTTCCCCCTTCTCGTAAAGGGACCTGGCAGATGACCCCCAGCCCCAGAAGGCTTTGCACCGCCAGCATTAGAGCCTGAGCCGACACAGGGTCCTGAGAAATCTGGGATCTGATGAATCTTGGGGGGGGCAAACTCTTATCTTGTAACCGGAGGACACTACCTCCTGAATCCACCGGTCTGAAACATGAAGCCTCCAGACGTGAGCAAAGTGCTGAAGCCGTCCCCCCACCCGGATGGGTGAGGGTGCCCCTTCATGCCTGAGGGGGCTTGGGAGAGGACTTAAGCTTGGAGCCCCAGGAGGAAGCCAGGGCGTCCACGTCCTCTGCCCCTACCCCAGAAGTCTCCTCGGGCCCCAGTAAGGGAAACTCCCCTCCCCTGTCTAGCACCACGGTAGGGGGGAGGAAAAGGAGCCCTGACCCCGAAAGGGCCGAGACTGCCTACCATCACCAGACCAGCACAGCCAAGGCTGGGAGGCACATTAATAATGGAACAGGTGGGAATAGTCCTACAGGGCCGCAGGCTAATAGCCCCGCTCACCTGGGAGAAGAGAGAGCCATCTTCTTGTCCTTCGCAGTCCAGACGCACTGTATACTAAGAATAAAGAGATTTTTTTTTTTTTTTAATAAAGACATTTTCTCTGTTTTTTTACCATTAACTATTTGTGAACTGTTATGGGATCTATGTGACCCCTATACCAGTTCACAAGGCTCTGGGTCTGGCAAGTCACCTGTGGCTAGCGGGTGTCTTGCCATTAACAGCAAGCCCTGCCCCCTTACCTGCCTCCCCAAAGGCGGGGGGGCAGAAGAGTCCGTGGCTATTAGGCTATGCCGGCTTGTAGCCTACAGTGCCAGGGGGCACCAAATCTGGCCCCTGCACCCTGTTCTACAAGCCCCCATAGCTGCTATGGGCTGGTTATGCTGGGTAATGGGGAACTCTCGACATTTTGGGGGGGGATTTTAAGGGTTTTTAAACCCCTGGGAAGGGGGAACCTATGTAATTTTTTTAATTAAAAATTAAATGCAATTTAAAAAAATCGCAATATATTGTCTTTGAGACAGAATTGTGATATATTGTATCGTCATATGTGTATCACATCGCCAGATTCTTGCCAAGTCACACCCCTAGTACACAGTAGTGCATATTTTACACAAAGGGTTTTAGTGTAATAGATTTTTTGCAGAACTGCTTCCAGCATTAGAATAGTACTTATCCGATTAACAAAAAACTTCAGGTTTTCCCAGTTTTGGTAGTTACTGCAAACAACTGCAATTACAAGTTTGCTGATAAGATCCAATTTAAAATTAATTCTCACTAGGGAGTCTGTAAATGTTTAGCCCTGGGACAACAAATAATGGTGTGGGATGTGCAGACTTCTAGGATCTTTAAAAAGCTTTTTGCTTTAACAAACAGTGGAAACAAATGCGCCTCTATCAGCATGTAACTGGTCAGTGTTTGCTCTGGCTGAGGGCCAATTTGACATTGCTCCTTTTGTAATGAGATGCAGGAGTGTTATATATAGGTGTAAAGGGAAAAGAAGAATTTCAAGCACATTGGGCACCAGCACAGAAGACCACCAGAAATGGTGTTCCACATTGCATTCCCATGATTGTTTGACAGCTATGCTAAAAATCATTTGACATCAAACGGGGAGCATTGAATGGCAGCTGACAAGGAGATTCCTGGTACAGAGAGACCCTTTCCTTCCATCACCATTCTTTCTTGCTTTGCCGCAACTCCATTTTGAATAGCACAGAGGGAAACTAATTTTTACTAGATTGCACCCCCTGGACTTTCTTCAATAGTATCGTTCCCAGCACAGCAGCGCGAGTGCACATTGCAGGCAGTTTCATAAGATATTCCCTGGATCTGTCCCATGTAGCAGCTCCTCCAATATTAAAATTATGTATTCGTTCATCAGGAAAGCCGACAGCCATGCAGTTGTATGAATAGTCGCTGTATATCCAGGTAAGGCTGGGATGAGTGGTATAAAATTGTTTGGACAGAGGCACATAGACGATTTACATCAGACTGAATATGGTCGCACACTGACTAACAATAAGACTGCGCTCAGAAGGGTGTTCCCTCCAATTCACCTGAAACACACTGGCACAGACCAAATGAAGGCACAACCAACATAAAAAAACTTCTTTATTCCACAACTACACATAATGCATGAGAATAAAAACCTTTAAAATACATGTAAATACATACAACACACAAAGAGGTTTAGGTGGGGAGAGAGAAAACAGCAATAATTAATCTAATATCAATCACGATACCATAATAAGTTTAAGATAATTGTAAATGGGCAGTGCCAATTTGGTTTCAAAAATGCAGAATTTTTAGTGAACATGCTCTACATACTTTAAGCTTTAAAATATATTAGGTCAGAGACTGTCCAAGAACTACAAGGGGAAAAAAGTTAAGCACCCATGCAACTAGAATTTGAAGGGTTGGCCTTTGTCGCCATTTGATTTTGGGCAATTGCACAAATTTTTACAAAGCTAAAATGTTACAAAAGGAAAAAAAAACCTTATCTGACTCTCGGACAAATGTTTCTCCTATGGCATCCGGTTCCTGGCGGCCACCTTGCCAGAATGACACAGAGCTGCACCCCCTGGCTCTGCGCGCTCAAGTCTGCCAATTCTAGTGAATGAGTGGTGGGAGCACACGTGGACCCGGGCGATGGGGCTCTGTCATTTTCTGCAGTGGCCACACAGACTGGGGCAGTGCCGCTGGCCCAAAGTTAAGGTAAGGTAAGTGGTTTTTCTTTGTAACCCCCCTCAGCACCAGGGTATGGTGAATGCAACAGAAGAGAGGTTTAACACCTGGATATGTGTGCACTGTTGGCAGGTACTATAGAAAATGAATGAAATGTATTACAAATACTTAACATTGCTGCATTTGCCCCTAAACTCAAGAATTTACTTTTTGGATGTTTGTGCTACCTTGTATTTTCAAAAACTCCACACTATATCAGGTTACGGAGGACAGCAGTCAAGACGCACCAATCAAAGTTTAGAAAAAACAGGTAATTTAGCAGCAGCTGTGGGCTAAATAAGTTCAACAGATCTTTTTAGTAATGAAAATAAAAAACAGACTCGTCCTGGATGGCATGCTTTAAACGACTGGTAATAACATCTTTGACTATCACACTAGATTCGCTTCAGTATGCTCTACAAATTCCCAATGCAAGTGATCAACAGGTAATACTTAATGGCCCTGACCACATCCAGGGCATGGAGGGCCCGTTTCTTGGAATTAGCCGGTACTGGACACAAGGAAGGTAAGACAACTTTCTCATTAAGGTAAAAGGGAGAAACTACCTTAGGTAAAAAAAAAAAAAAAAAAATCAGGTTAAAAACAAAAAACCACCTTATCCTTATGAAGCTCAAAATAAGGAGGCTTCATAAGAAGCGCGGCCAGCTCCGACACACGACGCACCGAGGTTATCGCTACCAGAAAGACCACCTTGAGGGTCAAAATAGGCAAAGCAGCATCGCACAAGGGCTCAAAGGGAGGCCCCTATAAAGCACCAAATTCAAGTCAACACCGGTAATACAAGCTTACGCGGTGGATGTACATGGGTAACACCCTGGAAAAAGGTCTTGATTAATCTATGATTGGCAAAGGATCTCTGCAAAAAAATAGCCAAGGCAGAAACCTGGCCCTTGAGGGTGCTCAGCTGGAGACCCAAGTCTAAACTGTGTTGTAAAAACTCCAAGATCCTAGAGACAGAGAAGGTGCGACAAGGGGAACTCTTAGATTCACACCAAGCAATGTAGGCATGCCAAACTCTGTAATATATCATGGAGATCAAGAAGATTTCTTCCACACAACCGTGTCAGACAGGCCCTTTCCCCCCAGGATTGAGGACCCAATAGCCAGGCCATCAAAGCCAGCGTCTGTAAATTGGGGTGCCGCAGCGACCCGTGTGAGAAGCCTGGGTCGTCGGGCATGATGTAGAGAGCGACTGACATCTGAACTATGTCCACGAACCAACTCCGTTGCGGCAAGCGAGGAGCCACCAGGACCTGGCGAGGCACCCCCTCCTGGGCTATCTTGCGCAGCACTCGGCCCAGTAGTGGAAACGGAGGAAACGCATAAAGGAGCCCGAACTGCGTCCAAGGAATTGCCAGAGCATCTGTGGCAAAGGCCAGAGGATCCCTTGACAGGGAGACGAACCTTGGAAGCTTGTGATTGTGTCTGGACGCAAACAGGTCCACGTCCGACTGACCCAGCGGAGAGACAGCTCTTGTTGCCGAGAGACCATTCCCCCAGACGAGAGGCCCCCTGCTCAGGGAGTCTGCCTCCTGGTTTTCCACCCCGGGGATGTAAACCGCCGAGATGCAGGGAACATTCTCCTCTGCCCAAGTCAGAATCTGGGTCACCTCCTTGAGGGCTCGCTTGCCCCGAGTCCCGCCCTGGTTATTGATGTAGGCGACAACCGTCTGATCCGAGTGAACCTGTACCGCACCGCCCCTTAGATGGGGAGTCAAGTGAAGCACCACCAACCGGATCGCTCTCAGCTCCAGGAGATTTATGGGCAAGTGGTTCTCCTGCGGACCCCACTGACCCTGGATCTTCTGCGTCTGCCAAACACCTCCCCAGCCGGTCAGACTGGTATCTGTGGTAACTATATCCCACCGGGGAGTCAGAAAGGACTTGCCCACCAATAGGTTCCTGGGGTCCAACCACCACAAGAGGGACCGTCTGGCCAGGGGGGACAGAGAAAATTCCTGTTCCAGCAACTCCTGCATCCAATCCTAGCAGCTCAACAGGTTCAATTGAAGAGGTCTCATGTGGAACCGAGTGAAGGGCACTGCCTCGAAGCAGGAGACCATCAGGCCCACCAGCTTCATCCCCGGACGGATCGAAGGTCGCTGACAAGACAGCAAGGCTTGCACCTGCGTCTGAAGCCCCACCACCTTCTGCTGTGGTAGGAACACCTTGACCTGAGAGGTTTCCAACGTCATGCCCAGGAAGGACCGCACCCTGGAGGGACTGATCGAAGACTTGGGGTAATTGATTACCCATCCAAACTCCTTGAGAGTGGATAACACCGTCCGTGTGTCGCTCTCGGCCTGCTGAAGGGACTGACCGGCAATCAGTAAATCGTCCAGATAAGGCAGCACACAAGCGCCCTGATTCCTCAGAATAGCCATGATGCCAGCCAGCACCTTGGTGAAAACCCAGGGGGCTGAGGATAATCCTTACTGATAGTCCTTCAAAGCAAATCTCAGGAACCTCTGGTGTCCCATGAATATCGGGACATGCAAATAGGTATCCCTGATGTCCACCGTGGTCATGAAGTAGGCCGAAGCGAGCTCACTGCTGGCCATAAGGTTTCCATGCGGAAATGCCGGACTCTTACAAACCTGTTGAGACCCTTCAGGTCCAAGATAGGTCTTAAGGTTCCATCCTTCTTGGGAACGGAGAACAAGTTGGAGTAAAAACCCTGACCCTGCTACTGAAGAGGTACAGGGCAAATCACACCTAGCCGCATAAGCTGCTGTACAGCCATTCTCAGGCCCTGTGCCATCACAGGATTCTGGGACATGAGAGACTAAAGAAATCTTCGGGGCGGCCTGACTGCCAGCTCTATTTTGTAACCGGAGGACACCACCTCCTGAATCCACCGATCCGAGATGCGCTGTCTCCAGATATGAGCAAATAGCAAAAGCCGTCCCCCCACCCGGATGGGTGAGGGCACCTCCTCATGCCTGAGGAACCTTGGCGGGGGACTTGGACTTGGATCCCCAGGAGGGATTGGGTCGGCCGTGGGACCTACCTTGTTCCCAGGAATCTCTGCGGCCACCTGAAAAAGAAGCGCCTCTTCCTCCACGAAAGGAGCGATAGGCAGAGGAACCCCGAAAGGCGTCGCTGAGGGAGTCTCCCATCCTTAACCAGGAGGTCCAGACGCCCCCCGAATAACCTGTGCCCCATGAAGGAAATACTAGTGAGCGACTTCTTGGCCGCGGCATCAGCCGACCATTGCCGCAACTAGAGCGAGCGACGAAGTGCAACACGAGCAGGGCCGAAACCCTGGCACCGAGCCGGACACCATCGTCCATAGAGACAACAAAGGCAAAATCCACGCAAGCTTTGGAGATCTTTATACTCCTCCGCCCGCTTGTGAGACTTAGCAACGTCTACAAGACGTCTCACCTTCTTTCCGATGGCTAAGGAGGCAATAGCTGCGGCACACACCGGGCGAAACCAAGCACCAGCAAAGGTGAATGCATGGCAAGCTAATTGATCCATACGCCTGTCAGCTGGATCACGCAAGGAAGCAGTATCGGGTGACAGCATAGCCATAGTGTTGGATAACCCCGACACAGGGTAATCCACATGGGGGGGGGCAGGACCAGAGGCGGACCAGCTCCTCCGGGAAGGAGTACCGCCTGTCCAGGCCCTTAGGCACCGATGGTAGTTTGTTAGGCTTTTCCACTCCTTGAAAACCATATTAGAAAAATGGGCCTGCTCGGGGAAGACAAGCCTGTCTCTCAGGCAGAAATTAATCGCCCTGCTTCCTCTTAGCCGCTTTAGGAGGGACAATATGCAACGTCTCAAACACTTAAGTCAGCAACTTCTCCGTATCATCAGGGAGCCACAACCCACAAGCTATAAGGGCCCGACCTGAAAGACAAGCATAAGGGGCTGTAAGCATCCCACAGCCCATGTGCATGGCAGTATACATAAAAAATTAACAAGAGACTCACGACACCGACAGATCACCGGAGGGGACCCAGCAGCAAGGGCAGCAGGCAGGAGACAGCAAGATGGCGCCCAGCAGCAGCACCACACGTTCCTTGAGGGGGCGAAAAGCTAGGAGGCCCCGCTCAGCTGCAATATCCAGGAGAGAGTATCCAAACGATCCTTAGCAGCAGACTGCAAGATGAGATTCTAGTGAGACACCTGATTTTAAAGGGGGCCGGGAGGAGCGACAGCTTTGGATCTTTGTCGAGTGCGCCACCTGGTGGCGGAATACCCACATGTAATTGCTTCCGGGACGACCTGAACTTGATTATAGAGAAAAGCAATTCTAGTAAAACCACAAATGCCCAGACCAGGAATTCTCTCAGAGTACCACTTAGGGCTTTGTATTACTGGTCAATCACTTAAAGCGGTGTTGAAAAATCACAAAACCTGCATTTCAAGTGCACAAAAATACAATTCTGTGATTACTCACCTGTAGAATTGGAACTATGAGTATACAGTACGTCCTGCTCCAGATTAGATTACTTACACTTGGGTATTACTCCGCCAGATGGCGCTGGACTGCAGGGACATCGAAAAACAGGTTCCTCTCGGACCCTCAAATACCCAGGGACCTCCCACAATCCCCAGCATTGAAAAGCAGTTAATGAGAAGCCGGGAGAATTACAGAACCAAACTGGTAACTATAACAATGATAATCACCATACAGGGGATCCAAGATAATGCAAAACCAAGGGTGGGGTGGAGCATTGTATTATTCTTAGTATACAGTACATCCTGCTCCAGATTAGATTACTTACACTTGGGACATCCAATAGCAGTGTCCATAAAGTAGGGTGGGATCCCCAAAGGTAACAGCAGACAGGTCATACTACTGCCGCCTGCAGAACCTTACGGCAAAAAGCAGCATCAGCTGAGGCCCTAACATCAACCTTGTAAAACATTGAAAAGGTATGAACAGAAGACCAAGTAGCGGCGTTGCAAACTTGTTCAACAGAAGCCTGTGCTGAAAAGCCCAAGTGGCACCAATAGCACGAGTAGAATGAGCAGTATGGCGGAGGATTCTTCCCCTTAGCAGAACGAGAGAGTGCATTAAACTCCTCACTAGACACATCATCAGGGGCACCATCAAGGATACTTCTGAACAGGGTCCTGATAGCCACGGCCGTAATGGCAGAGGCACAGACCGGGCGCAGTGCCGTCCCCACACATGCAAAGGCATGGGACGCCAGCTGATCAATGCGCCGGTCCTCAGCATCCCGCAGGGTAGTAGAATCAGGGGAATGCATGACAGAGGTGTTAGATAACCCTAGGCCCGGGGACCACTTCAGGAGGGGATGACCAACACTTCACCACATCAGCAGGAAAGGGATACCTCTTATCCCAACTCTTAGGTACACCGGGAAGCCTGCTGGGGCGCTCCCATTCCTTGAGCACAAGATTAAAATGGGCTTGCTCAGGAAATTCCAAACGTGGCTTAGCAGTATGAAACAATTCCCCGTTATCTGGGATCCGCAACCGGGGATGTAATAGACAGAACCTCAAAAATCTGAGCCAACAACCTATCAGTATCATCTGGGGCCAAGGGGTCAGAGCCAGAATCGTCATGACCCCTGGGCCTCATCAGATGATTCTGAGAATAACTCCCTTCCAAAGGGGTATAGCCAGACAGTTCCAAAAACTCATCAGCTTTTATAGGGAAAAGAGTGACATCAGGCATTAAGTGCCGCTTTTTTGCAGAGGCCTTACGCGCCAAGGTATTAGCAAACAACTTCTCAACACTAGCCAGTCTGGAAGACACATCAGGCTGAGAATCCCCACTTGTATGTAACTCAATGGGAGTGAGATTTAAGCTTGGGGGAGTAGGTTAAGCCATACGAGGCGCAGGCCCAGCCACTGGTAAACCAGGCTGCAGCGCAAGCACCTGCTGGACACAAGGTACACAGACCCGCACATTGTCAGCACTAATAGGGGACACCCCACAAGCAACACACAGCCGGGCTTGTCCCGATGGAACCCCGAGCACATTATCCTGGGACGTCTCCATATGGGGATTATAGCGGCACAATAAGCCGATAGGGATTCATGCTATAAAAGCAACCCGGGATGCCCCAATAGCCCGCTAGGGAAGTGGGAATAAATTACACACTAGGACTCACAAGTTAAATAACTAAATAGAGGGAATAGGGCCGGGAGAAGCCAATAGTGTTTGGCCCATCTGAAAGACATAAAGCAAAGGGGAACCGAAGCGGCATGTGAATGACAAATGGTAAATAAATCCGCCCGTGAGGGCACTCACGGACCGCGGTAGGTAGATGCCAGTCTTGTAGCAGCCGGATCCAAGAGAAAATGGCGCCGGGTATACCTCGAGGGGCAGGCCGCAGGGACAGTGACACGGAACATGCCAACCGCGGGCGCCCCCCCCCCAAGAGCGCGAAGCCATACACGTGACAAGCAGGCAATAACGGCGCACCAGCGCCTGAGGTAACGCCGCCGTCAAGCGCAGAACACAGTGGAAGTGCGTGCGGAGGCGGGAATTTTTAAAAAAGGCAACCAGTGCAACCAAGTCAGCGCGGTGACTGACACCAACCATAAGTACATAATACAGTGAAGCACCAAGGCAAATTCACATACACCCCCCCCCTCCCCGAGGGCTACAAGAGAGAGCGAGGGAGGACAGCGGCCACTGACCAGGATCCACTGATAGACAGGGGCAAGGGGCAATAGGGCGGGAGGGGCATCCCATAGAGGCTCACCATATGCCTATACCGCCTACCATTTGGTGGGGGATTGCGGTGGAGCAGCGCTCCCAAGCACCTGACAGCGGTGCTGTCTACCATCACCCGACCAGCGCAGCCAAGGCTGGGAGGCACATTAATAATGGAACTGGTGGGAATAGTCCTACAGGGCCGCAGGCTAATAGCCCAGCTCACCTGCGAGAAGAGAGAGCCATCTTGTCCTTCGCAGTCCAGACTGCAGAGAATATCTGGGGATTGTGGGAGGTCCCTGGGTATTTAAGGGGCCGGGAGGAGCCTGTTTTTCGATGTCTCTGCAGTCCAGCGCCATCTGGCGGAGTAATACCCAAGTGTAAGTAATCTAATCTGGAGCAGGACGTACTGTATACTAAGAATATGCAAATATTAGGTTGGCAGCAGGTGAGCCTTGCCATGTACCACCCGATGGGATCTCAAGCACCACTGCTAAGAGACTCCTGCCATAGACATTACCCACATGTAGATACCAAATAATAATATAGGTCTTTACTTAAGAATCATTCATGTAAAATGGGTCAAAACCCAGGATTTCCCCCCCTGGGTTTGGACCACTTTGCAAGGGCATTGCGAATTCCACATCTGTAACTCCCCCCAGTTTGCAGTTTGTTAACTTACACCTCGCTCCAGTGGCACATGGGTGGGCCTCTTACAATGAGCATTTGTCATATTAATGAATGTGCTGTTGGAATACTGGATTAAGGAGAATATACGGCGAGCCATTGGGAAGATAGGCGTCACACTGCAGGGCATACTAAATCAAGATCTTTCAGAATATGGGTGCACCTCATTGAGGTATGCTTTAATGCAATCAGCTTCTAATCTAATTAAAGCAGAACAAAACCCAATGGAACTGGCAGCTGTCCTTCCCCCTTCCCAATTTGAGGTGCCCCACTGTGCTACTTCCCCAAGTCGTTGCAAAAATCACTTTCTTCAAGCCTCCTTCAGCGACCACATCCCCAGCATATTTGGGCTATGCCGCGCCCTCTGCTGGGATAAATAGATATTTTTCTGGGAGAAAATCTGGAGCTTTCGCACATCGGGCCATCCCAAAACCCAGGTTTTGCTCCGATATAAAACCTACTTAATTTTTCAGGATGTAGTTTTGTAGAATTTAAGTCAACATACTTTATCTAGCATCTTGGGCCAGTGAGTACAGATCCTCTGGATTTCAGTAAAAAATTAAAAAACTAATATACATTCCACTCTGTTTGGCTTAATTCTGAAAGGACATAAGCAGAATTGAATTGACGACTTAAGGTGAGCCTTTAGATCTTTAACCTTAGCTGTCAAATCCTACCTTGTTTCTCTTTGTGAAGGGGTTTGAATAAATTTGTCACGGATAACCGATTCACGTGCAGTCCAGATTATTGATTCAGAGTCAGTAGAATTATTGGAAAAAATACCATTTTGTGAATACTCACCTTGTAAAATGGGTATTATAAGTATGTCACACACCCCGCTTCAAGATATTCATTACCTGTGGGTAGTATGGTCCTGTAGAGGGCTTCTGCAGAGATGATTGGAGGAAAGAAAGCCCCTCCCAGTCCATAAGTACCTGGGACCTCCCACTCATTACCCAGTATAAAGAAAGCAGTAAGGTAAAGGACCAGGAAGAGCCAAATATCAGTCATAACAACGCAAAGTTCACCATATGAAGGATGCAGAATCCAAAGGGCGGGTTGAAGCGGGGTGTGTGACATACTTATAATACCCATTTTACAAGGTGAGTATTCACAAAATGGTATTATTCTAAGTATGTCACACACCCCGCTTCAAGATATTCATTACCTGTGGGACATCCAATAGCAGTGTCCATAAAGGGTGGGGATCCAAAAACAAGGTATAAAGCACAACTCAAACTACTGCAGCCTGCAGAACTTTGCGGCCAAAAACAGCATCCGCTGAGGCCCGCACATCAACCTTGTAAAACTTTGAAAAAAAGTGTGAATAGAAGACCAGGTAGCAGCCTTGCAAACTTGCTCAACAGAGGCCTGGTGCTGAAAAGCCCAGGAGGCCCCAACCGCACGAGTAGAATGAGCTGTAACACGAAAGGGAGGATCTCTCCCCTTAGCAGAATAGGCCCCTACAATGGCCTGACGGATCCATCTGCTGATGGTAGACTGTGGGTGCTAGACCCTTCTTGGGCCCAAAAGGCACCACGAAGAATACATCAGTCTTGCGAAAGGCAGACGTTACCACCAAATAATACTTCACAACACGAACCACATCCAAAGAATGCAGGACCCTCTCCTTGTCATTGCTGGGGTTAGAGAGGGCAGAACAATATCCTGATTTAAATGAAAGGACGAAACCACCTTAGGAAGAAAGTCCGTCTTAAAACGGAAAACCACTTTATCCTGATGTCTTTCAAAATATGGAGCTTGAATAGACAGAGCCGCCAACTCAGAAACATGTCTAACTGAAGTGATAGCTACCAAAAATGCCACCTTCTGCGTAAGGGAAGACAAAGGACTATCATGCAAGGGCTCAAAAGGGGGACCCTGTAGCGCAGAAAGAACCAAATTCAAATCCCAAACCGGAATCAAAGGCTTCCTAGGAGGCCGCACATGCGTAACCCCCTGGAAAAAGGTCTTAACCAAAGGATGTAGTGCAAAAGACTTTTGGAAAAATACCGCCAGGGCAGACACCTGCCCCTTCAGAGTACTGAGTTGGAGCCCTAAGTCCAGACCATGTTGCAAGAACTCCAAAATTCTAGAAACAGAGAATTCCCTACAAGGGAAGGCCCTAGACTCACACCAATCAATATAAGACCTCCAAGTCCTATAGTACACGGATGAAGAAGACTTCTTTCTAGCACGAATGAGAGTCTGAATAACAGCGTCAGAAAGACCTTCCTCCTTCAAGATGGAGGTTTCAGCAGCCACGCCGTCAAAGCCAGCGTTGGTAAATTGGGGTAACGAAGATGACCCTGTGTGAGCAGATCTGGCAGCAGGGGCAGAACAAACTGATCTTCTGCCAACCTTACCACGTCTGCGAACCAGACCTGTCTTGGCCACCTTGGAGCTACCAGAATTGCTGTTGCTCTCTCCAGAGCAAGCTTGCGCACTACTCTGGCCACCATGGGAAACGGAGGGAACAGGTACAGAAACCCCAGATCCCTCCAGTTCAGGGACATGGCGTCCGTCGCGAGAGCCAGTGGGTCCTTCGCCAGAGACACAAAAGCCGGAAGTTTGTGATTGTGACGGGAGGCAAATAGGTCCACCGCCGGTGACCCCCACCTGAGACAAATTGAGTGAAAGACCCTGGGATTGAGAGACCATTCCCCCTTGCGGGCTGACATCCTGCTCAGAGAGTCCGCCTCCGTGTTCTCCACACCTGGGATGTAAACTGCTGAGATACACGGGACATGTCTCTCTGCCCAGTCCGGGATCAGAGACACTTCCTTGAGGGCATTCCTGCTGCGGGTTCCTCCCTGGTGATTGATGTAGGCCACCGCCGTCCGATTGTCCGACCTGACCTGGACCGGCAAGTCTCGCAGTTGATGAGTCAAATGACAAAGAACCAACCTGATGGCCCTCAATTCCAGAACATTGATAGACTCGTGAGCTTCCAGGGGACTCCACAAACCCTGAACTTGCAGAGGCTGGCATCCGTAGTGACTATCTCTCACTGAGGAGTCCGAAAGGATCTGCCCCTCAGTAGGTTGGTTGAGTTCAGCCACCACCGAAGCGAGCGGCGAACCCGGGGAGACATCTGAAAAAGATGATCCAGCGACTGAGGAGACCTGTTCCAGACCGATAACAGATGGAGCTGTAGTGTCCTTGTGTGAAACTGAGCAAAGGGAACCGCCTCGCATGAGGCCACCATCAAATCCACCAGTCTCATCCCTAGACGGATGGACGGTCGAGGCATGGACATGAGCGACCGAACCAACTCCTGAATCAGAAGAACCTTGGACTGAGGAAGGAAAACTCTGGCCAGATCTGTATCCAGAGACAATCCCAGAAAGGATACTGTCCTGGACGGGTGTAGGGAGGACTTGGGGTAGTTGATCACCCAGCCGAACCTCTCCAGAGTGGATATTACCGTCCTGGTGTCCAATTCTGCCTGGCTGAATGACGGTGCCATGATGAGGAGATCGTCCAGATATTGCACAATGCGAATCCCCTGCGCTCTGAGGAGAGCCATCACCCCAGCAAGCACCTTGGTGAACTCTCTTGGAGCTGTGGTGAGACCGAAGGGAAGTGCTACAAACTGAAAGTGCCGATCCTCCACCGCGAACCTCAGAAACCTCTGGTGTGCGGGAAAAATGGGAACATGGAGGTAAGCGTCCTGAATGTCTATGGACGTCATGAAGTCCCCCTGACGAAGAGAATGAATAGCCGAGCGCAACGTTTCCATGCGAAACCTTCGCAGTCTGACGAACTTGTTGAGAATCTTTAGGTCCAGTATGGGCCGGACGGAGCCATCCTTTTTGGGGACAGTGAACAGATTTGAGTAAAACCCCCGACCCCGGTCTAATGAGGGAACTGGGCAAATGACTGCCATTTCCAGAAGACTCGATACTGCCGCCCGGAGCCGCTGCACAGCCAGTGCCTCCGGCGACACCCGAGACCTGAGGAAACGCGGGGGAGGGTAGGACTCGAACTTCAGCTTGTAGCCGGAAGACACCACTTCCCTGATCCACCTGTCCGAGACCTCTCGGTTCCAGACCTGGGAGAAGTGCTGTAGCCGTCCCCCCACCCGCACGGGTGAGGGCGCCCCCTCATTGTTGAGCGGGCTTGGCCACGGGTTTGGGTTTTGAGCCCCAATTGTATCCTGAATGGGCACGTCCTCTGTCCATATTCCAGGAATTTCCCCTTGTAGAAGGGAAGGCGAAACCTCTTCCTGCTCTAGATCCCCGAAAGGAAGGAGTGAAGGAAGACGCTCCTCGAAAGGGGCGACGTTGCTTCTTCCGTTGAGGTAGTTTGCCCCCCTTGGCCACGGCATCCAGCTCGTCTCCAAAGAGCCGTAACCCAACGAAGGGAAGAGCTGTTAGTGACTTTTTTGACCCAAAGTCAGCCGCCCACTGGCGTAACCAAATTGAACGCCTGATAGTAACCATTAGAGCAGAGGCTCTACTACTCATCATCAAGGAATCATCCAAAGCGGCCACCATGAAGGACAGAAACACCTCACATTGTTTTAGTTCACGAAATTCCTCACTGTCCGGATTCAAACCGGAGGAGGATAACAAGTGCCTGACCACCTTTCTAGTAGCCACCGCCAACAGCGATGAGGCACAAACAGGCCTTATTGCTGCCCCAATACTGGCAAAACCATGACAAGCAATCTGGTCAATGCGTTTATCCTCACCATCCTTAAGAGAGGAACAATCAGGGTTGTTCAATACGGCTGAGTTGGATAACCCCAAAATAGGGGCGTCCACCTCGGGGGGAGACGCCCAGCGCTTAACCGTATCCACTGGAAAAGGATACCTCTTATCCCAACTTTGGGGAATGCCTGGGAGCCGGGCAGGCCTTTCCCATTCCTTAGAAATAATATTATCAAAATGCTTTTGATTAGGGAATTCCAACCGCGGCTTGGATTCGTCATAAAACTCCCCTTGCTGTTGAGGAACCTCCGCCGGAGGCGAGATAGCAAGCACCTCAAACATCTGAGTCAGAACATTAGGAGTATCCAAGGAAGTCCCTGAGCTCCGATCGGAATCAGCACCAACAAATTGCTGATCATCAGAAATATCTGAATCCTCAAATAATTCCCCTTCTTCTAGAGGGGAATAATCTGACCAATCCAGGCCGTCCTCGTCATCATCATATTCAAAATGATTAACCGGTGATAAATGCTTCCTCTTAGCCGGTGCTTTCTTGGCAACCGTGGAGGAAATGAATTTTTCAATACTGGCCAACCTGACACACACATCAGATTGCGACTGCCCCCCCGTGGCAATCTCACACGGGGCACGGGTCAAAGTGGAAGGGGGAGAGGATGAAGCCGGCTGCGCTGACCCAGAAGCCTGGGGTCCGGACTGCCGTGTAATAGTCTGCTGTGCACATGATATACATAGGAAAAAATCATCCCCTGTTAGGGATACCCCACAACCCATACACTTCCGGGATTGTCCCGAGGGGAGCCCGGAATCTTGGGATGCCTCCATAAGGTGAACTTGAATAGTCGCTATGAGTGAGGGAATTATGCTATTAAGCAACCCGGGATGCCCTTATATTGTCCAAGTGGGAGGTTTTGTAATAAATAGCAAAAGTACCCAGGTACTCTAGGACCAGGAGAAACCTAAAAAAAAATTCCTGGCAGTTCAGCCTGAAAAACATAGAAAAAGACAGTAAGAGGTTCTCCCTATATAAACCTATATCTATTATACCTATATATATACATATATATATGCAAATATGTACAGATAAGCAGAGCCACTCACTGAGTCTTTGGGCGCCAATACACTGTGTCCTCTGCCTGAGGTAACACAGATCAGAGCGGGAGACGCAGCAGGGGGCGTGGCCAGCGTGGATCGCGCGCTGCAAGGCTCCGCCCAGCAGCTCCAAACTCCTAAAGGGCGCGGGCTGCGGCCTCATACCGAAGGCCCGGCCCCGCCCCCTCACTGAAGAGCGTGAGGGGAGAAATCCTCCCCTCAGCTCTGAGGTAAAAATCCAGCACCGCATCCAGCAATAGCCGCCGCGGTGTCTGTCAGCAAAAAAGATTGCAACAAGTTTACATTATAACTATTCATACCAGAAAAGTAAACATTTTAAACAAACATTTCAAATAAATCTATTTTCCAGGCGCCCCCATAGAAAAACACCAGAAGCTGAATAAGAGGCCTCCACACAACTAAAAAAGGGGAATAGGCCATTTAAGGGGAAAAATAAACTCTTGGACAGGGCATCCGAAACCGGAGTCACCAACCCGGTATAACCGCCTACCCTCTTTATAGGGTCTCGCGGTGGAGCATAGCTCCTGAGCACCTGAGGTGCTGTTATACCTTCGCTCGGACAGCAGTCAAGACTGGGAGGCATTTAAATAGCTATATATTAATAAAGGGAATAAAGAGTCCGAACGGAAATAAAAATATATATAGGCCGGGAGTAGACCCGGCTACCTTAAAGTCCCCCTGTGCAAGGAGGAGATATCATCTGCTGCTTGCTCGCCATCTGCAGAGATGAAGACTGGGTAATGAGTGGGAGGTCCCAGGTACTTATGGACTGGGAGGGGCTTTCTTTCCTCCAATCATCTCTGCAGAAGAAACAAAGGGGGGGTGGCAGCCGCTCAGACCATTTTATAACTGACCTGGGAGGTGCACGTTAGCAGGGCAATTAGTACACACAAGTCTTAAAGGAGCCACAGCACTCAACCCTGTCAGCTTGCAGGCCAGCCTATAATCTGTCTCTAAACTTGGTTAAAAACAGAGGACTCGGTCACACACATCTGCAGAAGTATGCTTAAGCTGCACCACTACGCCAAAGTGCCTCTGTGGGGTGCAGTCCTAACTCTAATCTCTGAGAGCCCATCTGGGACATACAGTGCAATAGATAAATTGGGAGCAGGCTTACCTGAGGTTGCCCTAAACCTCTCAAGTGCAAGCCATGGGGTGGAAGGGTCAAAGACCTTGCAATACAGCCTAGACCCCACACACCATGTGCTTGCACAAATTCAAAAGAAACAAAGGGGGGGTGGCAGCCGCTCAGACCATTTTATAACTAACCTGGGAGGTGCACGTTAGCAGGGCAATTAGTACACACAAGTCTTAAAGGAGCCACAGCACTCAACCCTGTCAGCTTGCAGGCCAGCCATCTCTGCAGAAGCCCTCTACAGGACCATACTACCCACAGGTAATGAATATCTTGAAGCGGGGTGTGTGACATACTTAGAATATAAGTAGAGTGGTCCTTGTCAATTTGCAAACCTTATTGGGTCAGAAAGCATGAAGTCTAAAGGAGAAGGAAGACCGTTTTTGAAAGACTTGACCTCCAAACAAAAAACACCCCCATCATCCTGAATTGGCATGCCTGTCTGCAAAAATTCCAGTCAGAGGCCTAGTGAGTACAGAGATCACTACTCAGTGTTTGCATGTCCACTTACCCAGATTGTAGAGAAGGAAACATGCATTTGTAGCTTCGAATTAGCATTAAAAAAAATACAATTCTGTGAAATACTCACCTGTAGAATTGGAATTATAAGTATACAGTACGTCCTGCTCCAGATAGATTACTTACACTTGGGTTATCCTCCGCCAGATGGCGCTGCACTGCAGAGACATGCAAAACAGGCTCCTCCTGGCCCCTCAAATACCCGGAGACCTCAGACAAATCCCCAGCATTGAAAAGCAGTGAACAAGAAACCGGGAGAATTTAACCACCCAAAAACTGGTAACCATAACAATGACGACAATCACCATACAGGGGATCCAGAGTAATGCAACAGGGTGGGGTGGAGCAGGACATACTCTATACTTATAATACCAATTCTACAGGTGAGTATATCACAGAATTGTATTATTCTTAGTATACAGTACGTCCTGCTCAAGATAGATTACTTACACTTGGGACATCCAATAGCAGTGTCCATAAAGTAGGGTGGGATCCCCAATAAAAAAGGTAACAGCAGACAGTTTAAACCACTGCCGCCTGCAAAACCTTGCAGACAAAAACAGCAACAGCTGAGGCCTGAACATCAACCTTGTAAAACTGAAAAAGGTATGAACAGAAGACCAAGTAGCGGCCTTGCAAACTTGTTCAACAAAAGCCTGGTGCTGGAAGGCCCAAGAGGCACCAATAGCACGAGTAGAAAGAGCAATAAGGCGAAGGGAGGATTCTTCCCCTTAGCAGAGTAGGCCTGAATCACAGCCTAACGAATCCACTTGCTGATAGAAGACTTGGCAGGAGCCAAACCCTTCCTAGGACCAGAAGGGTCCTAAAGAAACGGAGGACTCCATCGCCCAAACAGAGACCTGAACCCTCAGATTAAAGATCTGATGCTCTACCGACTGAGCTATCCGGGCTCTTCAGTGTACCTGAAAGGTGCAGAAGCCACCAGATAGTACTTCAGAACCCTAACCACAACCAAAGAGTGCAAAACTCTCTCCTTAACATAGCTAGGGTTAGGGCACAAGGAAGGAAGAACAATATCCTGACTCAAATGAAAGGCAGACACTACCTTTATGCAGAAAATTAGGTTTGAACAAGACAAAACCTTGTCCTAGTGCCTCGCAAAGTAGGGGGGCTGAATGGACAGCACCGCCAACTCAGACACGCCTGACAGAAGTGATAGCTACCAGAAACACAACCTTGAGCGTAAGAAAAGCCAAGGCAGCATCCTGCACAGGTTCAAAGGGAGCACCCTGCAGGGCAGGCAAGACCAATTCCAAATCCCAAAAACAGGGACCATAGGTTGGCGTGGGGAACGCACCTGAGCAACCCCCTAAAAGCAGTCTTAAACAAGGAATGCTGAACAGAAGACTTCTGAAAGACAGGCAGGGTAGAAACCTGATCCTTCAAGGTACTGAGTTAGAGACAGACTCCAACCCATGCAGTAAAGCTCCAGAACCCTGGAAACTGAGAACATCCAACAGGGAAGAGACCAAGACTCAACCAGCCAATGTAGGTACGCCATACCTTATAACAGATGGAAGAAGAAGACATCTACCTAGCCTTCACCATGGACTCAACCATCGAGGTAGACAAACCGTTCTCCATCAAGATGGAGGTTTCAGCAGTCAGGCCGTCAAGGCCAGAGTTTGTAATTGAGATAGCGTAAGGGGTCTTAAGTGCGCAGATCTGGCGCTCCAGGCATAAAGCACTGATCTACTGCCATCTGCACCACGTCTGCTAACCACGATCTTCTTGGCCACCTGAGGCCACCAGAACCACTGGCACTCCTTCCAGGGCAACTAGCGCAGAACCCTGCCTAGCAGGGGGAATGTAGAAAAGACATACAGAAACTGAATGTCCTGCCATGACATTACTAAAGCATCCATGGGCACGGTCAGAGGATCCTGGGACAGGGAGACAAAGGCCGGGAGCTTGTGACGGAACGCAAGCAGATCCACATCAGGTTGGCCTCAACGGTGATACAGAGATTGGAAAACCTTGTTGCAGGTGGACCCCCGCCCAGAATGTACACCACTGAAATGCAGGGACCATTGGCCTCCACCCAGATCAGAATCAGAGACACTTCCAGGAGGACCCTCTTGCTCCGGGTTCCTCCCTGATGATTGATGTACTCAACTGCCATCAAAGTGACCGTGCGCCCCTGAACAGGCAATCCCTGAATAGAGTAGTCAAACGAACCAGAACTAACCTGATCGCTCACAGCTTCAATACATTGATAGGTGAATGGGCCTCCTAAGGGCCCCACCTCCCCTGGAACCACAGGGACCTCCAGAAGAACCCCCCCAACCTGATAGACTGGCCTCCGTGGTGACCGTCTCCCAGGAAGGAGCAAAAAGGTTCCGCCCCCCAATAGGTTCCTTGAGTCCATCCACTACAAGAGGGACCTCCTCAACAGGGGGGAAGACACCCAGACCCTGTCCAGGGATGCTGGGTCCTTGTCCCATACAGACAATAGGAGAAGTTGCAGAAGCCCCAAGAGGGACTGAACACAAGGGGCCGCTTCGAAGCACGCCACCATCAGGCCCACCAGCTGCATCCCCTGCCTGGTGAAGGGACGGGGACAGTTAGAAGGAACTGAACCTGTGGAACTGAACAGATTGTCCACCTTCTGCTGAGGAAGTAATATCCTTGCCTGAACTGTGTCCAGATTTATTCCTAGGAATGAAGTTACCAAGAAAGGGAACAGTGAGGACTTGGGGTGGCTGACCACCCATCCATATGAAAACACAAAATAAAACTTAATAGTTCTAGGAAACCGCGCTACAAATCAGATTAATTGTCCCAGTGAAAAACCTTTCGCTCCAAGCCTTTAGACTGTTGTCATTACAGCCTTCGACATTAGCATATAAGTATATAGATATAGATACACTGCCCTAGAGCTGTGTATAAGGCTCAGCGAAACAAATGTTGACACCACAGGTGCTCTTCAAAACAATTCAGTGACGTCACTCCACCACCACCTTCTTGTATATAACGTACCAGATGTATTCTTGGTAATTTGCACATATGATCTCAATTATAATCTGAGAGGCTCCACAATTTCTCCTTTGGCCGAAAAGGAACGCTTATCAATTTAAATGCTTATTTTTCACCTCTTTAAACAAAGGATAAGGAACTCCACTCTCCACACAGAGGAAAATCAACTTGCTCCGGATTTATTGTACATATTGTAAGGATATAAACACAAGAAATGCTCCAATAGCGTAAAAACGTTTCACACAAAAGGAATCCACTTTATGGCCACTGGCCCTTTAAAATGCCGCTCACCAGATTTTTAAAACAATCGCGCATTCAATTTAAAAATAGAAGAACAGGCGTCATCCAACCCCTTCAGTATGGACCCGCACATCAGATATAAAGCACTTTTTACGAGTAACAGCTCACCGCCTCCTCCGGCCGTAGTACGCGGCGCTGCTCGTCAGATCCAACACACGTGACACTCCTTAGCTCCGCCCAACGCGTTTCGTCGTTACGACTTATTCATGGGCTCGCGGGATGTGTGGGATGCCGAACCAGTGATATAGGTGGAGCGAGCCTTAAGCGTGAAGTATTGGCCTCTTCCCCTCTATAGCTTCTCCGTTCTTCCGGTTAGTTGTGTGTGCGTGTCCGGGGCCAGTGAGGGTCAGGCGGGAGGTCCTCCGGCGGGGAGATGCCGACCAGCAGCGGGACACAGCGCAGTACTGGGAGGGAAGGAGCGCTGAGGTTTTCCCCACAGCCACGCCCCCTCAGCGCTCCTTCCCTCCCAGTACTGCGCTGTGTCCCGCTGCTGGTCGGCATCTCCCCGCCGGAGGACCTCCCGCCTGACCCTCACTGGCCCCGGACACGCACACACAAATAACCGGAAGAACGGAGAAGCTATAATCTTAGTCAGGGACCAGCTAATCTTAGGGGAGGCCGCACAGTAAACACCATCTTGTAGCCGGAGGACACTACCTCCTAAATCCACCGGTCTGAGGTGTGATGCCTCCAGACTTAAGCACGGTGCCGCAGCCGTCCCCTCACCCAGGCGGGTGAGGGCGCCCCATCATGCTTGAGGGACTTGGGAGAGGATTCTGTTTAGCCGTAGGCAGTCTAGGAGACAAATCAGGCTGAGAATCCCCACTTATGTGCGACTCAGCAGGAGTGAGATTTAAGCTTGGGGGAATAGGTGAAGTGAAACGAGGTGCAGCCACTGGCAGGTCAGAATGCAAAGCCAGCGCTTGCTCAGCACAGGGAACGCAGACCCGTGTCCTGTCAGCGTCAGCATGGGGTTGTCCACACGCCATACAGAGCTGGTCTTGTGCCAAGGGGACCCCGGTCACATTATCCTGAGATGCCTCCATATGGTTTAGGCACAATATGCCAGTAGGGATTGACGCTATAAAGCAACCTTGGATGCCCCAATGACCCGCTAGGGAAGTGGGAGTCATTTTACAAGACCCGACTATCAATTACACCGGGCCGGGAGAAGCCAATGGATTCCCCCTCTGAAAGACAATGAGAAGAAGGGTGTCAGAACCGAAACACACTAGAGTATAAAGCCGCCTGCGAGGGCACTTACGGACCACAGCAAGTAAGGTCACGCGCGCGCGACCAGACAACATGGCGCCGAGCACCTCGAAGGGCGGGCCGTGACACGGGGTGCGCCATGCCAGGCCCCCCCGAAGAGCGCGAAGTCCAACCGACAAGCAGCCAATGAGGACGCAGAAGCGTCTGAGGTAACGCGCCGCCCGGCGCGGAACATCGAAATGAAGGAAAAAGGCGCTCGGCAGCGGCGTTTACAGTGTAAAAAGACAAGTCAGCTCGGCGGTTGACACGACATACACTAGTCAAAGCAGACATTACAAAGGCCATATGCACGTAATCACAATACACCGACATCCACCCCCCCCCCCCTTTCTTTTCCCCCCGAAGGCTACAGGGAGAATGAGGGAGGATGGCGGCCCTTTTTACAGGGCCCACCGCTACCGGGGCATGGGGGAATAATGCGGGAGGGGCATCCCATAAAGGCTCACCATCAGCCTATACCGCCTACCCCTTGGTAGGGGACTGCGATGGCGCCTACCTTCACCCGACCAGCGCAGCCCAGGATGGGAGGCACATCACACGAAGGACGGGTGGGAATAGTCCAACAGGGCCGCAGGCTTTAATAGCCCCGCTCACCTGCGACAATTTCATGTCTTCGCAGTAAGCACTACAGAGAAATCTGGGGATTTGTGGGAGGTCCCCGGGTATCTGAGGGGCCAGGAGGAGTTTTGCATGTCTCTGCAGTGCAGCGCCATCTGGCGGAGGATAACCCAAGTGTAAGTAATCTATCTGGACGCACTGTATACTAAGAATATGTAGATATCTGGGGCGGGTAATTAATGTTTTGATGCAAGTCTATATAGGGAAACAAACTGATGCCTTACAGCAGTGTTCCCGAACCCTCTCCCCAAAAGCCCTCAACAGGTCAGGTTTTGAAAATCTCCACACAGGTGAAGTAGTGCTCGGACAGAGCTCCAGAGCTGACTGTATGGAGATCCACAAAACATGAGCTGTTCAGTGCCTCACAAGGAAAGGGTTAGGGAACACTGCTATAATGCAATGGACCTTCCACATGTGTTAGGGCAATGGACATGCTGCCCTCCATGTATGTGGGGTTCTCAATGCAAGACAGTGGAGTCCTGAGCTGGTCCCATGTTAGTCCAACTTTAGTAGCCACAAAAGAATAAAAAAAACGTTTTTTAATCATCTGTAATTCCAATTTTAAAGGCCATTTTAAAATTTTGTTCAGCGTTCCGTGAAAGCCACATAAGTTACCATAGTACATATGGCAAGCCTGTTGATCAGAATTTTATGTTCGTAGGCTCCTGAATGCTTATATTTCAACCACACCCTGGATACTTAACATGTCACATATATCACTTTAGTAAGCCCACAATTCTGGCTCTTCACTTCTTTCAAGTAGCTCCCATAGTTGAGAAGAAATCACTGTGCACAGCAACAGACCATTAGAGACAGACTTCTGTTGTCAATCTTCTCTCTAATTGCCCTGAAACTAAGTCACCATTAAGAGACCATTCGTGTATTAAAGGTAAACATTTAACAAGGCTTGTTTTGGTTTTAAATTGACATCTTAGGGGGCATGCTTTGCTATGTATTCAGACTTTAGACTGTAAGCTAGCAAGGGCAGGGCTTTCTCTTATTGCATCTTGTATTCAGAATATTCAGTGAATCTTCACGTTATAAAATATCAGTACATGAATATTTCAAAGTATTACCTGAAGTTTATCTTGAAGTATTATGTATATGCTTATATTACTAAAACAAGTACTCAACGTGTACTGTACAGCCCATGCAAGTAAAGATTTAAAAAAACACATTCATTGTGAACTCCAACACCTTAGTTATAATAGCCTATGAATTGTATGTTCTATCCTGTTTGTACAGTGACTGAAGAACGCGCTTTATGTATATATAATTTGCTATGAACTGGAGATTTATTTTTTTTATTTATTTAAGCATACTTTTGTAATAGTTACCATAATGACCAAGAATATTTTACTAAATACTGCAAGTGTTATCCAAATCTATCTAGATACGTTTTAAGGGAAAACCATATACCAAAATCTGTTCTTACAGAAACCCAAACCATTTAAATAAACAAAGGCCCTTACTATTCTTGGCAGCAATCACAACCACCATTCATGGATTTCTTTCTTCTGACACGTCATGGTTATATATGGCTCCGATATTGCACCCAAAGCAGGGTTAATGAGTTTAATGAATTTTGTGCCAAGGCAAGAGCAATAGGAGTTAGAATTTATGCAGCTATACATGGACATAGCAAGCATGTGATAGCACCTTTGTTTAATCTGGATTACCTTATAGTACAGAAGGAAGTAGGGAGGGAAAAAAAAAAGATGCAAGCACACAAGATCTCCCAAAAAAAAGGCACATACCTGTTTCCACATCCTGAACATAGAAATGTAGGTCATCTGTAATTTCTGTTACAAAGACAGGTTTGTAATTGGCATTCCTCTCCTTTTCCTCCACCAGAGTCACAACCTCTTCCACTGGTTGTTCTTCAAACTTGGACCAGATCTGAAAAAAATGACCACCATGACAATATTGTCAAGACAGTTAAAAATCAAAGCAGCATCATAAAACTGAATGACATGTAATCATTGACAAAAGATGACCTATAACCCTGAGCCAGAAGTCTGCAAACCTTGGCACGTGCCGCCATTGTGACAGGTTTGGTTTTACCAGAGCATCCAAAGTGGATTTACTCTTTAATGTCAGGGGTTGCTGTCCATAAAGCATGACTTGTGATATAAATGTAGTCTAGTTTTGCCTGAGGAAACTATAAGCCTGATTCAATTGATATCCAATTTCATTCACTAAGAAAGCGAGTCTGTCGATAATTGATAGGCCTTATTCTGGAAACCGTTGCCGGTATGCTCCTTTCCATATGACTGGCAAAATGGCTGAGGTTATCAAAAATATATATATAAAAAAATAAAAAAATTAAAAAAAAAGCAGAATCCGGGAAACTACACACCATACAACCCAAGTTTTGCTGTCAATGGCTAGAAAACAAGACCATTCTAAATACATTTGTGGGAATATTAAAACGCTCCTACCAAACTATTCTAGTTAGCGTGTACAGACCGTAATTGGCTGTTAAAATACTACAATTTTAAGTATTGAGCCATGCTTTTTCATTGTTTAAAAAAGGGTAAAAGCAGAACCAGACAAATAGCCAGTGAGCACTAGATGCAAACTAGTAGTCTGCCAAGGAGCACAGTGATCAGGGAAAACCAGCCAGCCCGACCTATGCAAAAAATACCATTTTGTGAGTACTCACCTGAAAAATGGATATTGTCAGTGTGAGTACTCACAAAATGGTATTATTCTCAGTGTGCCACACACCCCGCTTCCCCTTTAATTCTTACGATCGGGACATCCAAAAGCAGTGTCCACAAGGGATGGGTATCCGAAGGCAAAGTGAAGCATAACTTAAATGACTGCAGTCTGCAGAACTTTGCGGCCAAACTCCGCACATCAACCTTGTAAAAGTATGAACAGAAGACCAAGTAGCGGCCTTACAAACTTGTTCAACAGAAGCTTGGTGCTGAAAAGCCCAAGACGCTCCAACGGCACGAGTAGAATGAGCAGTGATACGAAAAGGGGGAACTTTCCCCTTAGCAGAATAGGCCGCAATAATGGCCTGACGTATCAATTTGCTAATGGAAGATTTGGCCGGCGCTAAACCCTTCCTAGGCCCATAGGGCACAATAAAAAAAGGCATCAGTTTTACGAAAAGGAGAAGTAATAATCAAATAGTACTTAACACAGCGTACTACATCCAAACAATGCAAAACCCTCTCCTTGTCATTCTTAGGCTTAGGACACAGGGAGGGAAGAACAATATCCTGATTCAAATGAAAAGCAGAAACAACCTTAGGAAGAAAGTCCGGTTTGAACCGAAAGACCACTTTGTCCTGATGCCTCTCAAAGTAGGGCGCCTGAATAGACAAGGCCGCCAACTCCGAGACACGCCGAACCGAAGTGATAGCTACCAAGAAGACAATCTTCTGAGTCAGGGTAGACAAAGCAATATCTTGCAAAGGCTCAAAGGGAGGAGCCTGAAGAGCAGAAAGAACCAAATTCAAGTCCCAAACAGGGAGTAATGGTTTCCTGGGAGGCCGCACATGCGTAACCCCCTGGAAAAAAGTTTTAACTAAAGGAAGAAGCGCAAAACGCTTCTGAAAAAAGATAGATAAGGCAGAAACCTGCCCTTTCAAAGTACTCAGCTGAAGACCGGAGTCCAGCCCTGATTGTAAAAACTCCAGAATCCTGGAGACCGAAAAGATCCTACAAGGCAAGGACCTAACCTCACACCAAGCGATATAGGCTTTCCACGTCCTATAGTAGGTGATAGAAAAAGACCTCTTTCGGGCACCGATCAGAGTCTTAATAACCGAGTCAGAAAGACCCTCCTCCTTCAAGATGGAGGTCTCAGCGGCCAAGCCATCAAAACCAGCGTTGGTAAACTGGGGTAAGACAGCCGACCCTGAGTGAGCAGATCGGGTCGAAGAGGCAGAATGAGCTGATTCACTGTCAGCCAAACCATGTCTGCGCACCATACTCGTCTTGGCCATCTTGGGGCCACAAGAATGGCAGACACCCTTTCCAGAACCAGCTTCCGTACCACCCAGCCTAGCATGGGTATCGGAGGAAACAGGTACAGAAACCCCGGGTCCCCCCAGCTCAGGGATATGGCTTCCGCCGCCAGAGGATCCTGGGAGAGCGACACAAAGATCGGGAGCCTGCAATTGTGACGAAAGGGAAACAGGACCGCCTCCGGTGTCCCCCACCGGAGCGGACTGCAGACTGCCAAGAGACCAGGAACATGTGCCTTCGCCCAGGTCAGGATCAGGGACACCACTCTGAGGGCACCCAGACTGCAAGTCCCTCCCTGATGACTGATGTAAGCAACCGCTGTTTGATTGCCCGAGCGAAGCTGAACCAGAAGGCCCAGACCCTGATGAGACAAAAGAGCAAGAACCAGACGGAAGGCTCTCAGCTCCAGAACAGACGGCCGAGGGTAGGAAAGAAGGACCCAAGCCAACTCCTGAATCAGACACATTTTGGGCTGAGTGAGAAACACCCTGTGTTGACCGGAATCCGACCGCATTCCCAGAAAGGACACCACCCTGGCCGGAGCAAGGGAGGACCTGGGAAGGTTGAAAAACTTCAGATGCAGGACGGGGCAAGCCGACCCGTCCTTCTTGGAGGCTGCGAAGAGAATGGAGCAAAAACCGAGGCCCACCTCTAAGCGCGGCACCGGCTGGATGCCCGCCATTTCCAGGAAAAACCGTGAAGGAGCGATAGACTCGAACTCCGGTTTGTAACCGGGCGACACCCCCTCCCAGATCCATGTGTCCGGAATCTCGCGGCCTTAAACCAGGGAGAAGTGTCGCAATCGCCCCCCCACCCGCACGGGTGAGGGCAGCCCCTCATTGCTGAGCGGGCTTAGCAGTAGGTTTGGGCTTGGCGCCCCAGGGCTGACTGGGACGGCCACGACCTCTTCCCCGGGACCAACCTACACCCCCGGTAATGGGAAGGGAAGCCCCTCTGCCCGCTCTGGCTCGAAAGGAGGGACTAAAGGAACTCGCACCCCGAAAGGAGCGACGAGGCTTCTTGAATTGAGGCAACTTACCATCCTTTGTAACAGCATCCAATTTCTCGCCAAAAAGGCGTAAACCTAAGAAAGGTAGCGCTGTAAGCGCCCATTTAGAGTTAAGGTCCGCCTTCCACTGGCGCAGCCATATAGACCGACGAATAGCCACCAGCAATGCCGCTGTCCTGCTACTCATCGCAAGAGCATCGTCCTGAGCAGTCAGGACAAAAGAAACAAACGACTCACACTGCTTGAGAGAACTAAACATATCACAAGCGGGATCAAGATCTGCGAGCAGATCCCTAATAATGGATCTAACTGCCAGCAGAAGAAGCGCCGAAGCACAAATCGGCCGTAGTGTCGACCCGGCACTGATAAAACCATGGCGAGCCAATTGATCAACCCGACAATCCTCACCATCCTTAATGGTAGTGGTGCCAGAAGAGTGCAACGCAGCCGAGCCAGTCAACCCTAACACCGGGTATCGACGTCGGGGGGCACTGACCAAAGCTTCACCAAGTCCTCCGGAAAGGGATAACGCTTATCCCAATTAGGAGGAGTTCCAACCAGGCGCGCGGGTTGTTCCCATTCCTTAAGGACAACCCTCTCAAAGTGCTGTTGCCTGGGAAACACCAAACGCGGCTGGGGTACGTCAAACAACTCACCCTTTGGCAGAGGGACCACCGCAGGCGGATCCAAGGCCAAAGCTTTAAACATTTGAGCCAAAATGGAAGGCGTGTCAATGGACACCCCCACAGCCTGATCGCCAGCAGTGTCAAACAATAGCTGGTCTGCAGGCTCATCCGACTCCTCAAGGAGTTCCCCCTCCTCAACAGGGGGACAATCGGACCAATCCAAAAATTCAGGTACCTCACCCTCCGAAGCAGGCACTGCCGGAGAAAAGTGCTTCCGCTTTGCCGTAGCCTTCTGAGCCACTGAAGCGGAATTTTTTTTTCTCGAGGTTGGCCAACCGCGCATGCACCCCGGAACGCAAATCCCCATTTTTGACAATGTCACACGGGGTCCGGACTAGGTTGGGGGGGATAGGAGATGACGGAAGTTGCGAGGAGCCAGAAGCCGGAGCAACGTACTGGCGCGCAATGTTCTGCCTTGCACATTGAACGCATAATATGACATCGCCTGGGAGCGGAGCCCCACAACCCCCACACAGCCTGGATAGCCCCGAAGAGCCATTTCCGGTAACGTTGGAAGCCTCCATATGGTGAATTTGTGGTATTCGCAACAACCCAGGGTTTTACGCATTAAGCAACCCGGGATGCCCCTTTGTAATTAAAGTCCCGGAAGTGGGAGGATTTTTTTTTTTTTTTAAGCCTAGGAAAATCCCAATTTAGAGACTAAGACTAGCCAGGTATAACAGACCGGGAGAGCCACTGCAGCGAGGGGATCCTAGAATCTGTGGGGGAAAAGAGACCACAGTCCGTCCCCCAACCAGTATGCACCACATTCATACATAACCAACAAGGCAAACATATATGAATAGTTTAAACATCATGAATAAAATATACATGACACATGCTATTTCAAGGCAAAGCCAGAGAGTGCATCAATAAAAAATAAGAGTATATACCTGCATATTATTATATATATATATATATATATATATATATATATATATATATATACACACACACACACACATATATATATATATATACACACACATACCCAAATACAGGCATTTGGCCCATACATAAGCAGAAGTGCCCCAGGAAAAAACGCTATACATGGCAGGCAATAAAGTACACCTCTACAGCTCAAGCCGCACTGGACCTCTTCCCCCACCGGCTTCAGCACACCTGTCTCTAATGAGACAGGGGAAGTGAAGGGAGGGCCCGAACACAGCAAAAAAGGGGGGAAATTTGAAAGTGCAACACAAACAAAGGCCCCAGCAGCCCAAGCCACGCGCCGCCACCGCAGCGCTGCCCTGCCAAAGCACTTCCACACATAACACTAAGTAAAGCACCTCATGCAACACGCACCCCCCCCCCCCCCATTTAGAGAAGGGACCAAGCGGGAGAAGGTGACCTAAAGGGAACATCGGGACAGGGGCATCCCAAATACGGATCACTATGCCGGATAGCCGCATTGGGGTCGAGCGGAGGAGATAAGCTCCTAGGCACCTAAAGTGCCATCTACCTTTGCCCAGCCAGCAGCCTAGGCTGGGAGGCTTCCGTTTAACTAGGCATAAACACAATAGAACTGGGCAGAAATAGACCAAAAGGGGATGCCGGGTTTGACCCCGGCTACCTGCAAGCAGGAGACTTCTTTCTTCTGTCTTGTTGCTTCATGCAGAGAGAAAAAACTGGTGTTAAGTGGGAGGTCCCAGGTATATATAGGCCGGAAGGGGCTCGTTTTCAAGACTTCTCCCTGCAACGTCGCCACCTGCTGGTGGAGTAACCCGATCGTAAGAATTAAAGGGGAAGCGGGCTGTGTGGCACACTGAGAATATACAATTCTGTGAAATACTCACCTGTAGAATTGGAATTATAAGTATACAGTACGTCCTGCTCCAGATAGATTACTTACACTTGGGGTTATCCTCCGCCGGATGTCGCTGCACTGCAGAGACATGTAAAACAGGCTCCTCCCGGCCCCTCAAATACCCGGGGACCTCCCACAAATCCCCAGCATTGAAAAGCAGTGAACAAGAAACCGGGAGAATTTAACCACCCAAAAACTGGTAACTATAACAATGATAACAATCACCATACAGGGGATCCAGAATAATGCAAAAACCAGGGTGGGGTGGAGCAGGACGTACTGTATACATATAATATCAATTCTACAGGTGAGTATTTCACAGAATTGTATTATTCTAAGTATACAGTACGTCCTGCTCCAGATGGATTACTTACACTTGGGACATC
Source organism: Gastrophryne carolinensis (assembly GCA_027917425.1). Classification (NCBI taxonomy): domain Eukaryota; kingdom Metazoa; phylum Chordata; class Amphibia; order Anura; family Microhylidae; genus Gastrophryne; species Gastrophryne carolinensis. The sequence goes on from CM051238.1 coordinate 261,225,656, forward strand.
CAATAGCAGTGTCCATAAAGTAGGGTGGGATCCCCAATAAAAAAGGTAACAGCAGACAGTTTAAACCACTGCCGCCTGCAAAACCTTGCGGCCAAAAACAGCATCAGCTGAGACCTTAACATCAACCTTGTAAAACTTTGAAAAGGCATGAACAGAAGACCAAATAGCGGCCTTGCAAACTTGTTCAACAGAAACCTGGTGCTGGAAGGCCCAAGGGGTACCAATTGCACGAGTAGGATAAACAAAGCAGAGGGGAGGATTCTCCCCCTTAGCAGAATAGGCCTGAATCACAGCCTGAAAAATCCTTTTGCTGAAAGTAGACTTAGCAGAAGCCAAGTCCCTCCTAAGACTAGAAGGGACCACAAAAGAACATCAGTTTTCCTGAAGGACGCAGTTACTACTAGGTAATACTTCAGACACCTGACCACATCCAAGGAATGCAAAACCCTTTCCTTAGCATTGCTAAGATTAGGGCACAATGAAGGGAGAACAATATCTGGATTCAAATGAAAGACAGACAGCACCTAGGCAGGAAAACCAGCTTAAAGCGGAACACCACCTTATCCTGGTGTCTCTCAAAGTATGGGGGCTGGAGAGACATAGCCGCCAGCTCAGACGCACGCCTGACCGACGTAATAGCCACCAGAAGAAAAACCGTGAGGGTAGGTACAGTGAGAGCAGCATCCTGAATAGGATCAAATGAAACATCCTACAAGGCAGGCAAGACCAAGTCCAAATCCCAAAACAGGGACCATAGGTTGTCATGGGGAACGCACATGAGTAACCCCCTAAAAGCAGTCTTAATCAAGGAATGCTGAATAAAAGACTTCTGAAAGAAGACAGGCAGGGTAGAAACCTGACCCTTCAGAGTACTGAGTTGGAGACCCGACTCCAACCCATGCAGTAAAACTCCAGAACCCTGGGAACTGAGAACACCCAATAGGGAAGAGACCAAGACTCACACCAGTCAATGTAGGTACGCCATACCTTATAACAGATGGAAGAAGAAGTCATCTTCCTAGCCTTCACTATGGACTCAACCATCGAGGCAGACCAACCTTTCTCCATTAAGATGGAGGTTTCAGCAGGCAGGCCGTCAAGCCAGAGTTTGTGATTGGGATGACGTAAGGGGCCCTAAGTGAGCAGATCAGGCACTCCAGGCAGAAAGCACAGATCTACTGTCATCTGCACCATGTCTGCGAACCACACTCTTTTTGGCCACCTGGGGGCCACCAGAATCACTGGCACCCCTTCCAGAACAATCGTGCGCAGAACCCTGCCAAGCAGGGGGAATGGAGGAAAGACATACAGAAACTGAATGTCATGCCAGGACAGTACTAAGGCATCCTTGGTCACAGCCAGAGGATCCTGGGACAGGGAGACAAAGGCCGGGAGCTTGTGATTGTGACAGAACGCAAACAGATCCACATCTGGTTGGCCCCAACAGTGATACAGAGATTGGAACACCCTGTTGCAGAAGGACCCCCCCCCCCCCCCCGGAATGCATACCACTGAAATGCAGGGAACATTGGCCTCCACCCAGATCAGGATCAGAGACACTTCCTGGAGGGCCATCTTGCTCCGGGTCCCTCCCCGATGATTGATGTAGGCCACTGCCATCAGAGTGACCGTGCGCCCCTGAAAAGGCAGGCCCTGAAGATGAGTAGTCAAGCGAGCCAGAACTAACCTGATCGCTCACAGCTTCAATACATTGATAGGTGAATGGGCCTCCTAAGGGCCCCACCTCCCCTGGAACCACAGGGACCTCCAGAAGAACCCCCCAACCTGATAGACTGGCCTCCGTGGTGACCGTCTCCCAGGAAGGAGCAAAAAGGTTCCGCCCCCCAATAGGTTCCTTGAGTCCATCCACTACAAGAGGGACCTCCTCAACAGGGGGGAAGACACCCAGATCCTGTCCAGGGATGCTGGGTCCTTGTCCCATACAGACAATAGGAGAAGTTGCAGAAGCCCCAAGAGGGACTGAACACAAGGGGCCGCTTTGAAGCACGCCACCATCAGGCCCACCAGCTGCATCCCCTGCCTGGTGGAGGGAAGGTGACAGCTAGGAGGGACTGAGCTTGTGCAAGCAGAGTGTCCACCTTCTACTGAGGAAGGAATATCCTTGCCCGAACTGTGTTCAGATTCATTCCTAGGAATGAAGTTACCAAGGAAGGGGACAGTGAGGACTTGGGGTGGCTGATCACCTCTCCAGATGACTCCAGAATGGACACCACCAGCTGAGTATCCAACTTTGCCAGATGTAGAGACAGGGAAGTGATGAGGACGTCCAGGTAGTGGCAGCACGCGGACGCCCCTTGGCCTCATCAGAGACATCACCCCCGCCAACACCTTGGTGAGCACTCGGGGAGCTGAAGAGAGGCCAGATGGCAAGGCCACAAATTGGCAGTGTTGATCTTCCAGCGCGAATCTGAAGAACCTTGGTGTCCTGAAAACACAAGGATGTGAAAGTAAGCATCTTTGATATCCACAGACGACAAGAAGCCCCCGGGGCGCAAGGAGCAGATGGCCGAGCGCAGAGTTTCCATGAGGAAAGCGCCTGTACTTGACAATTTGCTGAAGATCTGTAAATCCAGAATGGGCCAGACTAACCCATCTTTTTTGGGAACTGAAAGGGTTGGTGTAGGGTCCCTTGCCTCTGTCTGTTAAGGGAAATCTGCAAATGACCCCCAGACCCAGCAGACCTTGCACGGCCTGCGCCAGCACCTGGGCAGAAGCAGGGACCAGGTGTACCCGGGACCTGATAATCTTAGGGGAGGCCGCACAGCAAACACCATCTTGTAGCCGTAGGACACTACCTCCTAAATCCACCGGTCTGAGGAGTGATGCCTCCAGACTTAAGCACGGTGCCGCAGCCGTCCCCTCACCCAGACGGGTGAAGGCACCCCATCATGCTTGAGGGGACTTGGGAGAGGATTTGGGCTTAGCCCCCCCGGAGGAGCCAGGGTGTTGTCTTCTGCTCCTGGGACAGGAAGCTGTGCGAGCCCCCACGAAGGACACCCCTGGTTCCTGTTTAACACCATGGTGGGGGGTAGAAGAGGGGCCCTGGCCCCGAAGAGACCGAGACAGCCGTAACTTATGGGGTAACTTACCTCTCTTATCAAACAGGTCTAGACGGGCCCCAAACAGACGTAGCCCCTTAAAGGGGAGCCCAGTAAGGGCCTTCTTCGCAGCATTGTCAGCACCCCACTGTCGCAGGTCAAACACCTCACAAGGGAGATCATCAGAGGCACTATCAAGCATATTTTTGATGAGGGTTCTAGTGGCCACAGCAGTAATCACAGAGGCACAGACCAGGAGCAGCACCATCCCCGCACATGCAAAGGCGTGGGAGGCCAGCAGGTCAATGCGCCGGTCCTCAGCATCCCGCAGGGTAGTAGAATCAGGGGGATGTATGACAGGGGTGTTAGATAGCCCTATTATCGGGACATCCACCTCGGGGGGGAATGACCAACATTTAACCACCTCAGATGGAAAAGGATACTTCCTATCCCAATCCCTTGGAACCCCGGGAAGTTTACTGGGGCACTCCCATTCCTTGAGCACAAGGGAATGGAAATGTGCCTGCTCTAGGAATTCCAAACGTGATGTTGCTGTATGGAAGCGCTCCCCTCTTTGCCTGGGAGCCTCACCAGGGAGAGAGATAGACAGAACCTCAAAGATCTGGGTCAATAATCTGTCAGTGTCATCCGGGGCCCAGGGGTCAGAGCTAGAATAGTCATGACCCCTTGGTCTCTCATCAGATGAGCCTGAGTCAGAAAAGAGCTCTCCATCAGAAGGGGTATAGCCAACAGATTCATAAACTCCTGAGATCCCATAGGGAAAACAGTATCATAAGGCGTCAGGTGCCGCTTCTTACCAGGGCCCTTACGCGCTAAGGACCTCGCAATAATCTGTTCAGCAGTAGGTAGTCTAGAAGACGCATCAGGCTGAGAATCCTCACTTGTATGCAACTCAGCAAGAGTGAGATTTAAGCTTGGGGGAGTAGGTGAAGTGAAACGAGGTGCAGCCACTGGCAGGCCAGATTGCAAAGCCAGCGCTTGCTCAGCACAGGGTACGCAGACCCATGCCTTGTCAGCATCAGCATGAGGTTGTCCACACGCCATACACCGCCGGTCTTGTCCCAAAGGGACCCCGGTCACATTATCCTTAGATGCCTCCATATGGTGATTATTAGGCACAATATGCCAGTAGGGATTGACGCTATAAAGCAACCCTGGATGCCCCAATGACCCACTAGGGATAGTGGGAGTAATTTTACAAGGCCCGACTATCAATTACACCGGGCCGGGAGAAGCCAATGGATTCACCCGTCTGCAAGACACAATGAGAAGAAGGGTGTCAGAACCGAAACACACTACAGTGAGTATAAAGCCGCCCGCGAGGGCACTTACGGACCATGGTAAGTAAGAACGTCACACGCGCGCGCGACCAGACAACATGGGGCCGAGTACCTCGAAGGGCGGGCCAGAGCGAGCCGTGACACGGGGCGCGCCAGGCCAGGGCCCGCCCCCCTGAAGAGCGCACCGCTACCGGGGCATGGGGCAATAATGCAGGAGGGGCATCCCATAAAGGCTCACCATCAGCCTATCCCGCCTACCCTTTGGTGGGGGACTGCGGTGGAGCAGCGCTCCATAAGCACGCATGATGCCGCCTACCTTCACCCGACCAGCGCAGCCCAGGCTGGGAGGCACATCACACGAAGGACGGGTGGGAATAGTCCAACAGGGCCGCAGGCTAATAGCCCCGCTCACCTGCGACAGAGTGATAATTTCATGTCTTCGCAGTAAGCACTGCAGAGAAATCTGGGGATTTGCGGGAGGTCCCCGGGTATTTGAGGGGCCGGGAGGAGCCTGTTTTACATGTCTCTGCAGTGCAGCGCCATCTGGCGGAGGATAACCCCAAGTGTAAGTAATCTATCTGGAGCAGGACGTGCTGTATACTAAGAATATCAATGTGATCAGTGTTAGGACAGGTCCTGCCTTATTCAGATCAGTGGACCCAGTGCCTTCTAGCCACCCCGTGAACTTGAGCTACAACCGTCTTGTGGCTCAAGTTACAAGTTACATGTGGTTCAATATAAAAATACAATTCTGTGATTACTCCCCTGTAGAATTGGCATTATGAGTATACAGTACGTCCTGCTCCAAATCTAATACTTACAGTTGGGATATACTCCGCCAGATGGCGCTGGACTGCAGACACATCGAAAATAGGCTCCTCCCGGCCCCTCAAATACTCAGGGACCTCCCACAAATCCCCAGCATTGAAAAGCAGTTAAGGAGAAGCCGGGAAAATTAAACAATCCAAACTATCAACTATAACAATGATAATCACCATACAGGGGATCCAAGAAAATGCAAACCAAGGGTGGGTTGGAGCAGGACGTACTGTATACTCATAATGCCAATTCTACAGGTGAGTAATCACAGAATTGTATTATTCTTAGTATACAGTACGTCCTGCTTCAAATCTAATACTTACAGTTGGGACATCCAATAGCAGTGTCCATAAAGTAGGGTGGGATCCCCAAGAAAAATCAGCAGCAGGCAGTTTAAACCACTGCCGCCAGCAGAACCGTTCGGCCAAAAACAGCATCAGCGGAGGCCCTGACATCAACCTTGTAAAACTTTGAAAAGGTATGAACAGAAGACCAAGTAGCAGCCTTGCAAACTTGTTCAACAGAAGCCTGGTGCTGAAAAGCCCAAGAGGCACCAATAGCACGAGTACAATGAGCAGTAAGGCGGAAGGGAGGATTCTTCCCCTTAGCAGAGTAGGCCTGAATCACAGCCTGACGAATCCACTTGCTCATAGTAGACTTGGCAGGAGCCAAACCCTTCCTAAGACCAGAAGGGACCACAGAAAGAGCATCAGTTTTCCTGACAGAGGTGTTAGATAGCCCTAGGATCGGGGCATCCACCTTGGGGGGGGGGGGGGATGACCAACATTTAACCACCTCAGCAGGAAAGGGATACTTCCTATCCCAACTCTTTGGAACCCCGGGAAGTTTACTGGGGCACTCCCATTCCTTGAGCACAAGGTTATGGAAATGTGCCTGCTCTGGAAATTCCAAACGTGAACTTGCTGTATGGAAAAGCTCCCCTCTTTGCCTGGGAGCCTAAACAGGGAGAGAGATAGACAGAACCTCAAAAATCTGGGTCAATAATCTGTCAGTGTCATCCGGGGCCCAGGGGTCAGAGCCAGAATCGTCATGACCCCTTGGTATCTCATCAGATGAGCCGGAATCAGAAAAGAGCTCCCCTTCATCAGACGGGGTATAGCCACACAGATTCCAAAACTCCTCAGTTCCCATAGGGAAAACAGTAACATTAGGCGTCAAGTGCCGCTTCTTAGCAGGGGGCTTACACGTCAAGGACTTCGCAATAATCTGTTCAACAGTAGCCAGTCTAGAAGACGACACAGGCCGAGAATCCCCACTATTATGCTGTGGCCTGGTGAGGCCACAGCTAGAATACTGTGTGCAGTTCTGGAGACCTTAACCTGCAAAGTGCTAGACTTTAGGAAGACAAATTTCAAGGAAATGGCGGAGTATGTAGAAAGAAAATTAGGTGAGTGGAACAGAGTAGCAGAAGTGAGTGCCCAGTGGTCACTATTAAAAATGGCCATCTTAAAGGCAACTAAGCAATATGTGAAACAAACTAGCAAGAATAAAAGGAAGAAGAAACCATTATGGTTTACTAGGGAAGTTAGCACTATCATAAAAGATAAGAAGTCTGCCTATAAGAAGTATAAAGTAAGTGGAAGTGTAGCTGACAGAGAGGCGTATAAAATTAATCAGAGGGAAGCAAAACCAATTATAAGGACTGCTAAAGGGCAAAAAGAGGAAGAAATGGCCAAATCTATGAAGAGGGGAGATAAAACCTTTTTCCGATATATTGGTGACAGAAAGAAGAAAAACAATGCAGTCTCAAAAATTAGAAATAGGGAAAATAAATATATTGACGGAGATAAGGCTGTGGCTGACCATCTGAATAGCTACTTTTGTTCGGTATTTTCAGATAGTAGCAGGCATGGTCATAGCACAACATCCAGCTGGGAGAGTACAGCTCCGGAGTTTCTGGAGGCTGATGTCTTAGCCGAGCTGGCACATCTAAAGGTAAGTAAGGCAATGGGTCCAGATGGAATCCACCCCAGAGTTCTAAGGGAACTAAGGTTTGTGATTGCAGCCCCTCTGACTGATTTACTTAACCATTCCCTTTCAACTGGTGAGGTTCCAGATGATTGGAGAATGGCCAATGTCGTACCAATCCATAAAAAGGGGAGTAGAGAAGAAGCCAGTAATTACAGGCCAGTTAGTTTAACATCTATAGTGGTCAAATTAATGGAAACACTCTTAAAAAAACAGATAATTTCCCATCTAAAAATTAATGACCTATTGGACCCAAAACAGCACGGCTTTACTGAGGGCAGATCATGTCAGACCAATCTTATTGATTTCTTTGACAATGTCACTAAAGTGTTAGATGAAGGTGGTGCTGTGGATATCGCCTATCTGGATTTTAGCAAAGCCTTTGACACTGTACCACATAAGGAGCTCATAGATAAGTTATTGAAGGTAGGACTCAATCCCTGGATAGTTCAGTGGATTTCCAGTTGGCTGAGGGATCGGTATCAGAGTGTTGTTGTAAATGGCGTGCAATCTGAACAAAGGCGAGTTACAAGTGGTGTGCCACAAGGCTCTGTCCTGGGCCCCATTCTTTTTAATATATTTGTAAGTGACATAGGAGAAGGCTTGGTAGGAAAAGTTTGTCTGTTTGCTGATACAAAGGTTAGTAATAGGGTGGATATTCCTGGAGGTGTCTGCAACATGGAAAATGATTTAGCTTTACTGGATAGATGGTCAAAACTGTGGAAACTAGAGTTTAATGTCTCTAAATGTAAAATCATGCACTTGGGTAGAAGGAATCCCTGCTCTGAGTACCGTATGGGCAGTACTGTGTTAGCCAGGACCTCGGAGGAGAGAGATTTAGGGGTAGTGATTACTGATAGCTGCAAGATGAGTGGACAGCGTAGCCAGGCAGTGGGAAAAGCAAGCAGGATGCTCGGCTGCATAGCTCGAGGCATCACCAGTAGGAAGAGGGAGGTTGTGATGCCGCTGTATAGAGCCCTGGTGAGGCCACAGCTAGAATACTGTGTGCAGTTCTGGAGACCTTACCTGCAAAAAGACATTATTCAAATAGAACGTGTCCAAAGGCGGGCAACGAAAATGGTGGAAGGACTTAAACTTAAAACTTATCAGGAGAGACTTAAAGAACTTAATTTGTACAGTCTGGAGGAAAGAAGGGAGAGGGGGGACATGATTGAGACCTTTAAATATGTGAAAGGATTGAATAAGGTTCAGGAGGGAAGTGTTTTTAAGAAGAAACTTAACGATAGAACAAGGGGGCACAACCTGAAGCTAGTCGGGGGGAAGATCAGGAGCAATGTTAGAAAATATTATTTTACAGAAAGAGTAGTAGGTGCTTGGAACAAACTTCCAGCAGAGGTAGTTGAAACATCAACAGTCACTGAATTTAAACATGCCTGGGATAAGCACACATCTATCCTAAGATAAAGAGAACATACAGTATACACATAAGGGCAGACTAGATGGACCGTATGGTCTCCTTCTGCCGTCAACCTTCTATGTTTCTATGTTTCTCAACAGGAGAGAGATTTAAGCTTGGGGGAGTAGGTGAAGTGAAACGAGGTGCAGCCACTGGAAGGCCAGATTGCAATGCAAGCACCTGCTCGGCACAGGGTACACAGACCTGCGCCTTGTCAGCGTCAGCATGAGGCTGGCTGCCCACACGCTACACACAGCCGATCTTGTCCCCGGTCACATTATCCTGGGATGCCTTCATATGGTGATTATAGCGGCGCTATACAGCGATAGGGAATGACGCTATATAGCAACCCTGGATGCCCCAATAACAAGCTAGGGAAGTGGGAGTATAATTTTTACAAGGCCTACAAGTAATATACTAAAAACAGGGCCGGGAGAAGCCAAGAAGGGTCCCCAAAAAAAGAATAAGGGTTTTGTTGTCAGATAACTGCTCCTGGGAAGCAGGCCATCTTTATTTACTTTGAACGCTCCCCGACGCGGCCTAGGGAGTGTTGAAAGGCTTTGGAAGGACTAAAGAATGTTGTCCCTTAAACCGACAACACTGTTTAGTAACATGGGCACTTCTGGTTTAAGTAGGGCACAATATAACCACATTCTCCTATTTTGTAAGAACAGTGGTCATAGACATAGGTAGGTTACTGGGGGCCAAGACTAAACTGAATAGGTACCTAAAGTACGTTAGCTATACATAGCCCCTAGTTTGATCTTGCCATTACTTCGCAGCTGGAGTCCCAAGTGCCCTACAGGCAACCCTGAATTTTAGATCTGTAATGACTACAACGTGCACACCTTGCAAATGGGGGCAGTAGTTTGTACAAAATGAATGTTCAGATCAAAATAAAATGTGTTGAACTGTATATAAAAAATAATCAGTACAATGAGTTGAGCAAATACGGCTGGAAAGCCAGTTCACTATGAGATGAGTGTTTTTGTTTTCCCTCTCTTTTTACTAGAATGTGATAGAGCTTTTATTTTCAGCAGCATATTTCCTATCAGCCTTGATTTATAAAAGATCACTCCTGCCGGACCAATTAGACCCCCCCCTCCCCCAAGTGTAACAAGCCTAGCACATCGGCAAGGAATTTGCACTACCGGCTCATAACGTGTCAGGCACATCACTGGCAGGGACTAGTCCCGGGGGGAGCCAGGTTGCAGGGTATACTGTTCGTGTGCTTCTTTCCTCACTGTCGCATTCAGTGAGAAGCCGCTGCCCATCTGCCCCGCCGTTGCGTCACCCTCCAAGGTGCCGCTGCCTTGTTTGTGGCGCCCTGACAATGCACTGTCTGACCACCCCATCTGCCACCCCACCCCACTCCCCTAATCGTCTGACAGCCAAGCCTCCTGCCTGCCCCCCAATTAACCCGGCCTGATCACTCAGCCATCCAACACTCGTCTGCCCACCTGCCTGTTGTCCATCCACCTACCTGGGAATGCTTCCTTCATCTTCATGTTTAAGTCAGGAAGTTTATCAGCTTCTATGAAACCACCAGGAAATTAGAAATTTTGCTAAGGCATGTGTTACTGTCCCAAAAATGAAAATGGAGCTGGTACAAAAGATGGTGATAGGGGAAACTACAATTTAAAACTGAAACATTCCCCATGGACAGCAAGCCAAAAGGATTAGATGTACAAACATTTTATTCAAAGGACACTAAACTGCAAAACTAGAAAAAAGATAATGATGCAGAGCAACCTTCCCAAAATTGCAAACTGCAAACAAAAGGACGTGTCAATACAATAAATAGGATCAAGTTATGTACATCAGTAATAGAAAACTGAGCAGTGGCTGCAGAACCAGATATGGGAAGGAATGTATAACACTAGAAATTCAGGCCAATGATACAGGCAGGGCAGGGCTCGGCACTGGGTGTACCCGGGCAGGAATCGGGCCCCTTCACCTTGGGAGGGCCCACCTCATTCCCTGTACCCTGGGCAGCCCCTATGCAGGATACAGGGCCATGCAGTTACCAGGACTAAGGACTGTCAGCCAGGGTCAGATTGGCCATTAGGAGATCCTCTCTGTCATTCCTTCTATTTGTTGTTTCTCTCTGTCATTCCTTCTGTTTGTTGTTTCTCTCTGTCATTCCTTCTATTTGTTGTTTCTCTCTGTCATTCCTTCTATTTGTTGTTTCTCTCTGTCATTCCTTCTATTTGTTGTTTCTCTCTGTCATTCCTTCTGTTTGTTGTTTCTCTCTGTCATTCCTTCTATTTGTTGTTTCTCTCTGTCATTCCTTCTATTTGTTTGTTACCTCTGTCATTCCTTCTGTTTGTTACCTCTGTCATTCCTTCTGTTTGTTACCTCTGTCATTCCTTCTGTTTGTTACCTCTGTCATTCCTTCTGTTTGTTACCTCTGTCATTCCTTCTGTTTGTTACCTCTGTCATTCCTTCTGTTTGCTTGTTCCCTCTGTCATTCCTTCTATTTGTTCCCTCTGTCATTCCTTCTATTTGTTCCCTCTGTCATTCCTTCTATTTGTTCCCTCTGTCATTCCTTCTATTTGTTCCCTCTGTCATTCCTTCTATTTGTTCCCTCTGTCATTCCTTCTATTTGTTTGTTACCTCTGTCATTCCTTCTATTTGTTCCCTCTGTCATTCCTTCTGTTTGTTACCTCTGTCATTCCTTCTGTTTGTTACCTCTGTCATTCCTTCTGTTTGTTACCTCTGTCATTCCTTCTGTTTGTTACCTCTGTCATTCCTTCTGTTTGTTACCTCTGTCATTCCTTCTGTTTGTTACCTCTGTCATTCCTTCTGTTTGTTACCTCTGTCATTCCTTCTGTTTGTTACCTCTGTCATTCCTTCTGTTTGCTTGTTCCCTCTGTCATTCCTTCTATTTGTTCCCTCTGTCATTCCTTCTATTTGTTCCCTCTGTCATTCCTTCTATTTGTTCCCTCTGTCATTCCTTCTATTTGTTCCCTCTGTCATTCCTTCTATTTGTTCCCTCTGTCATTCCTTCTATTTGTTCCCTCTGTCATTCCTTCTATTTGTTCCCTCTGTCATTCCTTCTATTTGTTCCCTCTGTCATTCCTTCTATTTGTTCCCTCTGTCATTCCTTCTATTTGTTCCCTCTGTCATTCCTTCTATTTGTTCCCTCTGTCATTCCTTCTATTTGTTTGTTCCCTCTGTCATTCCTTCTATTTGTTTGTTCCCTCTGTCATTCCTTCTATTTGTTTGTTCCCTCTGTCATTCCTTCTATTTGTTTGTTCCCTCTGTCATTCCTTCTATTTGTTCGTTCCCTCTGTCATTCCTTCTATTTGTTCCCTCTGTCATTCCTTCTATTTGTTCCCTCTGTCATTCCTTCTATTTGTTCCCTCTGTCATTCCTTCTATTTGTTTGTTACCTCTGTCATTCCTTCTGTTTGTTACCTCTGTCATTCCTTCTGTTTGTTACCTCTGTCATTCCTTCTGTTTGTTACCTCTGTCATTCCTTCTGTTTGTTACCTCTGTCATTCCTTCTGTTTGCTTGTTCCCTCTGTCATTCCTTCTATTTGTTCCCTCTGTCATTCCTTCTATTTGTTCCCTCTGTCATTCCTTCTATTTGTTCCCTCTGTCATTCCTTCTATTTGTTCCCTCTGTCATTCCTTCTATTTGTTCCCTCTGTCATTCCTTCTATTTGTTCCCTCTGTCATTCCTTCTATTTGTTCCCTCTGTCATTCCTTCTATTTGTTCCCTCTGTCATTCCTTCTATTTGTTCCCTCTGTCATTCCTTCTATTTGTTCCCTCTGTCATTCCTTCTATTTGTTCCCTCTGTCATTCCTTCTATTTGTTCCCTCTGTCATTCCTTCTATTTATTTGTTCCCTCTGTCATTCCTTCTATTTGTTTGTTCCCTCTGTCATTCCTTCTATTTGTTTGTTCCCTCTGTCATTCCTTCTATTTGTTCCCTCTGTCATTCCTTCTATTTGTTCCCTCTGTCATTCCTTCTATTTGTTCCCTCTGTCATTCCTTCTATTTGTTCCCTCTGTCATTCCTTCTGTTTGTTACCTCTGTCATTCCTTCTGTTTGTTACCTCTGTCATTCCTTCTGTTTGTTACCTCTGTCATTCCTTCTGTTTGTTCCCTCTGTCATTCCTTCTGTTTGCTTGTTCCCTCTGTCATTCCTTCTATTTGTTCCCTCTGTCATTCCTTCTATTTGTTCCCTCTGTCATTCCTTCTATTTGTTCCCTCTGTCATTCCTTCTATTTGTTCCCTCTGTCATTCCTTCTATTTGTTCCCTCTGTCATTCCTTCTATTTGTTCCCTCTGTCATTCCTTCTATTTGTTCCCTCTGTCATTCCTTCTATTTGTTTGTTCCCTCTGTCATTCCTTCTATTTGTTTGTTCCCTCTGTCATTCCTTCTATTTGTTTGTTCCCTCTGTCATTCCTTCTATTTGTTTGTTCCCTCTGTCATTCCTTCTATTTGTTTGTTCCCTCTGTCATTCCTTCTATTTGTTCCCTCTGTCATTCCTTCTATTTGTTCCCTCTGTCATTCCTTCTATTTGTTCCCTCTGTCATTCCTTCTATTTGTTCCCTCTGTCATTCCTTCTATTTGTTCCCTCTGTCATTCCTTCTATTTGTTCCCTCTGTCATTCCTTCTATTTGTTCCCTCTGTCATTCCTTCTATTTGTTCCCTCTGTCATTCCTTCTATTTGTTTGTTCCCTCTGTCATTCCTTCTATTTGTTTGTTCCCTCTGTCATTCCTTCTATTTGTTCCCTCTGTCATTCCTTCTATTTGTTCCCTCTGTCATTCCTTCTGTTTGTTCCCTCTGTCATTCCTTCTGTTTGTTCCCTCTGTCATTCCTTCTGTTTGTTCCCTCTGTCATTCCTTCTGTTTGTTCCCTCTGTCATTCCTTCTGTTTGTTCCCTCTGTCATTCCTTCTGTTTGTTCCCTCTGTCATTCCTTCTGTTTGTTACCTCTGTCATTCCTTCTGTTTGTTACCTCTGTCATTCCTTCTGTTTGCTTGTTCCCTCTGTCATTCCTTCTATTTGTTCCCTCTGTCATTCCTTCTATTTGTTTGTTCCCTCTGTCATTCCTTCTATTTGTTTGTTCCCTCTGTCATTCCTTCTATTTGTTTGTTCCCTCTGTCATTCCTTCTATTTGTTTGTTCCCTCTGTCATTCCTTCTATTTGTTTGTTCCCTCTGTCATTCCTTCTATTTGTTTGTTCCCTCTGTCATTCCTTCTATTTGTTTGTTCCCTCTGTCATTCCTTCTATTTGTTCCCTCTGTCATTCCTTCTATTTGTTCCCTCTGTCATTCCTTCTATTTGTTCCCTCTGTCATTCCTTCTATTTGTTCCCTCTGTCATTCCTTCTATTTGTTCCCTCTGTCATTCCTTCTATTTGTTCCCTCTGTCATTCCTTCTATTTGTTCCCTCTGTCATTCCTTCTATTTGTTCCCTCTGTCATTCCTTCTATTTGTTCCCTCTGTCATTCCTTCTATTTGTTTGTTCCCTCTGTCATTCCTTCTATTTGTTTGTTCCCTCTGTCATTCCTTCTATTTGTTCCCTCTGTCATTCCTTCTATTTGTTCCCTCTGTCATTCCTTCTGTTTGTTCCCTCTGTCATTCCTTCTGTTTGTTCCCTCTGTCATTCCTTCTGTTTGTTACCTCTGTCATTCCTTCTGTTTGTTACCTCTGTCATTCCTTCTGTTTGTTACCTCTGTCATTCCTTCTGTTTGTTACCTCTGTCATTCCTTCTGTTTGCTTGTTCCCTCTGTCATTCCTTCTATTTGTTCCCTCTGTCATTCCTTCTATTTGTTTGTTCCCTCTGTCATTCCTTCTATTTGTTTGTTCCCTCTGTCATTCCTTCTATTTGTTTGTTCCCTCTGTCATTCCTTCTATTTGTTTGTTCCCTCTGTCATTCCTTCTATTTGTTTGTTCCCTCTGTCATTCCTTCTATTTGTTTGTTCCCTCTGTCATTCCTTCTATTTGTTCCCTCTGTCATTCCTTCTATTTGTTCCCTCTGTCATTCCTTCTGTTTGTTCCCTCTGTCATTCCTTCTGTTTGTTCCCTCTGTCATTCCTTCTATTTGTTCCCTCTGTCATTCCTTCTATTTGTTCCCTCTGTCATTCCTTCTGTTTGTTACCTCTGTCATTCCTTCTGTTTGTTACCTCTGTCATTCCTTCTGTTTGTTACCTCTGTCATTCCTTCTGTTTGTTACCTCTGTCATTCCTTCTGTTTGTTACCTCTGTCATTCCTTCTGTTTGCTTGTTCCCTCTGTCATTCCTTCTATTTGTTCCCTCTGTCATTCCTTCTATTTGTTCCCTCTGTCATTCCTTCTATTTGTTCCCTCTGTCATTCCTTCTATTTGTTTGTTACCTCTGTCATTCCTTCTATTTGTTCCCTCTGTCATTCCTTCTATTTGTTTGTTACCTCTGTCATTCCTTCTGTTTGTTACCTCTGTCATTCCTTCTGTTTGTTACCTCTGTCATTCCTTCTGTTTGTTACCTCTGTCATTCCTTCTGTTTGCTTGTTCCCTCTGTCATTCCTTCTATTTGTTCCCTCTGTCATTCCTTCTATTTGTTCCCTCTGTCATTCCTTCTATTTGTTCCCTCTGTCATTCCTTCTATTTGTTTGTTCCCTCTGTCATTCCTTCTATTTGTTCGTTCCCTCTGTCATTCCTTCTATTTGTTCCCTCTGTCATTCCTTCTATTTGTTCCCTCTGTCATTCCTTCTATTTGTTTGTTCCCTCTGTCATTCCTTCTATTTGTTTGTTCCCTCTGTCATTCCTTCTATTTGTTTGTTCCCTCTGTCATTCCTTCTATTTGTTTGTTCCCTCTGTCATTCCTTCTATTTGTTCGTTCCCTCTGTCATTCCTTCTATTTGTTCGTTCCCTCTGTCATTCCTTCTATTTGTTCGTTCCCTCTGTCATTCCTTCTATTTGTTCCCTCTGTCATTCCTTCTATTTGTTCCCTCTGTCATTCCTTCTATTTGTTCCCTCTGTCATTCCTTCTATTTGTTCCCTCTGTCATTCCTTCTATTTGTTCCCTCTGTCATTCCTTCTATTTGTTCCCTCTGTCATTCCTTCTATTTGTTCCCTCTGTCATTCCTTCTATTTGTTCCCTCTGTCACTCCTTCTATTTGTTCCCTCTGTCATTCCTTCTATTTGTTCCCTCTGTCATTCCTTCTATTTGTTCCCTCTGTCACTCCTTCTATTTGTTCCCTCTGTCACTCCTTCTATTTGTTCCCTCTGTCACTCCTTCTATTTGTTCCCTCTGTCACTCCTTCTATTTGTTCCCTCTGTCACTCCTTCTATTTGTTCCCTCTGTCACTCCTTCTATTTGTTCCCTCTGTCACTCCTTCTATTTGTTCCCTCTGTCACTCCTTCTATTTGTTCCCTCTGTCACTCCTTCTATTTGTTCCCTCTGTCACTCCTTCTATTTGTTCCCTGTCATTCCTTATTTCTCTTTCAGTCATTGCTTCTATACTTTGCCAGAAAATAAAAAGAAAAAGGATGTCCATGTTCACCCCACATGCAGCTTTATCAGCATCATATCACACCGCAAGGGGCCCATTGTGACTATCATCCAAGGGCCCGCATAAACCTGAAGCTGGCCCTGCATACAGGCACAATGTGGGATCTGAAAAATCACCAGTAAGGACTCCCATTGAACATGGTTACAGTTTTGAACACAGGAAAAAGCAGGGGGTAGTGTAAATGAGAACAACCAAAGACTAACATATACGGTCCATTATACAAGCACATTATTCCTAGAATTTCTATAGCTGACAATCCGGGGAAAAAAAAATACTCAAGGTTTTGTTTAGCCCAAGATGCATCAATACATCAATTATAGCAAAATGTAGGGGGAACAATATGACAATGCCTGCATTCCTAAGCTATGGCAAAAGACTACATTGCACCAAAATGCACCGTTTCTATAAGGTTACTCATAATTCAAGAATAGAAGTCTCACAGATTTTTTTCTCAGCACGTCTTAAAGTGGTGGTGCTGCTGCAATCTCACAGCCTGGAGGGGCATCCAGGATGCAGGAGCCCCACCACACAACCCCATGGATGTACGTACACCCTACCTGCTCCCCTGCTGGCACACGTGGGCAGTGATGCTCCTGCAAAAGTCCTACCCATGTGACTGTTGGGAAGACAATTGCGGCGCTCGTTTCCAGTCAGGGGAGCAAGATTAAGGTAAGGTTTACAAGAGTCCTGGGGGGTAATGTACAGGGGGGCTCCTGCATTCTGGATGCCCCCCCAGACCACAGATCACAACGTTGCTGGCGGCTACCAACACCTTTGTCGCAGAAGGTGTTGGTCCACTAAGGCTCTTTAATGCATGGTGAGAGACCGATTAGATAAAAAATTCACGAATATCACCTGGACCAAATAGTGGTAGACCAGCAAAAAAATTATGGCTCGTCTGTGACAGAATCACCTATGACAGTTGTATTAGACGTGGACACAGTATTTACATCTTTCTAAGGGGGATAGAGACAGCTGAAAGAAAAAATGGATTATAGTCCTTGCCCAGCATTTATCAAACAATCATCTCTCTAGAATAAATGACAGCTCAGGTTTGTATGCGGGCATAAACTATGCTGCCGTTCTTAAGTAAAAGGTGCAAAACAATCTATGCTTTTGGTTTAGATACAGATATACGAATGTGACCATTTCCAAAGACTTAATTAAAAAACCTTATGATACAGCTCAAATACTGATTTGGCATTTTTCTAGCAAGGAGTCTGAAGGGTTAATCATGCAGTTACACTAGGCAAGCTTTCTCCTAATATGACCAGGCATTTTAACTTAATTGATCATTGATTATGTTGGATTATCCAGCTGGAAGTGTTCCAGGGCTGTATTATTAATGGAAGGCAGTGGTGGAGTATTTGGCAGGCAAATACGGCTACAGCTGGTATAGCCTTTCACTATTTTAATCTCTTTAGTGTCATAATCTCGCAGAACTAAAAGTTGTTTTCAAGTTACGGCAGATGGGGTCCAAGGCCCGAAGAAGTCTGATCAAATTCAGTGTGACAGGGGACGACATGAAAATAATTTGATATAATTACAGACTGGTCTGGCTTGACTGTGATTATCTTGGTATGCAGGCCTGTCATGGTGTATTACTATGCAAAAGTAGTGGACACAGCCTGGAAATGAATGAAAACAAGATTTGTATCAAAATGTGCACACTGTGATAAAGTAATACCCTTTTCATGCTTTTTGGTTGCTATCCCTTTATACTAAAGCATAACAAAAGCTGTCAGACAAATTTAATTTTAATGCCGCTTCATACCCCAAAACCATAAATTGGCACAAGCATCATAATATAGTTCATGGTTTCATATAGGGGCGCTCGTCCAAGGGATATGAGAAGCTGGCACACAATCAAATGTGAGATGCGGCTCGCCGCACAGCATAATCATACATTACTTCCCCAAACCACCACCATGCTGGGGTGAAACTCCTCATGAGTTATGTAGGGTAAGGCTAGTTATGATAGGAACACAGTTGGAAACAAAATTAAACTGTGCATTGCCAAAGCAGTTACAAAACCTGAAAAGAAAATCTACCCATCTGGGAAACTGTTTTAGTGTAATACTTTGGCTCGGCTGCCAGTTCAGGCTGGGCTAAAGAGATATCTAGGGCCTGATTTATCAAGCACTTCTGCTAGGCAATACCATTTCACTGCAAAGTAGGGCAATATATGATTTCCAAATTTCTCAGCATGTTGCTGCACCACTAATGTTTTAGAAAATTTGTTTCTTGCAGTGCAGCAACAAGCCCAAGTGTGAACAAAAATTATACATTTATATTTTCACTACTCTAAATTGCGCCAAAGTTGCACTGTCTGGCACAAGTGGTTCATAAACCAGGCCCTTAGTCTCCCTGCAGAAGCACTAGCAATGTCTGGCTCTGTAAAACTCCATTGATCCAGCGACAGGAGTCCACAGTGTGTTCACCCACTGAGAAACCTTGGGCAGTGTAATGTATCAGGTCACAGCCCACTCCATTCACTGCAAAGCTGTACATCGCTGGATCAGCTGTGGGGAGAAGTAGTAACTCTTTTTATCCCAGCCTGTTTGGAGTCATGTCCATTGAGCACAGGAATTTTCCAGAATATCTTAATATACTATATAAATATATCTAAAAAAAGGTACTAATAAAAAGCAAATAAAATGAGCTTTAATCTAAAAATGTTAGCCACGATAGATGGCGATTTAGGAATTCAAGCTCTTCCCCTTTTTAAGGCTCTCCTTTAACACTTCAGACCACAAATTCATTATTAATTTATTTATTTGTTTCTTTATCTGTAGGTTTAGCACAAGGACCTCCTTCTCTCACACACTACACCTATGGTCTTTACCAACTTAACATTTTGAATTCCATCACCAATTCAATGTAGACAACGCCAATTTCCGGTCCAAATCTCTCTTCTAATCATGTTCGACAAGCTGTGTATTAAAGTGGATTTTCACTGTCCTGGTGATGGGTCTCTGTACCATGGGCATCCCTGATTTGGCATTCCCCTCCGTGTTAAGCTCAGCTCACCCTTACCCCATCTGACAACATATATGCGGGTGCACACCCAATCAGTGCTTTATGCGCTTATCGGTATAGGGTGCGGTGGCCACATCCCCAGTGTTTCTGTGGAGTGCATGCTCCTGTGCGCCTGAAGCTGGGCAAAGAAGAAAGCACAGCTGCAGGGATGCGACAAGGAGAAATGTAATATGATTTCTGGAGATCAGGGGGGGGGGGGTGAGAATCACACAGTGGGACATCCCGGATAGGGATAGTCTGCCAGCCCTGGAGTCTTAGATTCCAGGGCTTGCCGGCCGTGGTTGTTCCACTTTTATGTTAAGTGTATCATGTATAATTTTTTTTTCTGCCCCAGCTGACATTCTCCCTCCAAGGGGGATGTAACAATTTAAGGGCATTACCAAATGTTACAATGTATAAATGTTTACTTTAGCTCAGCAGAAATTGTAACTTATGCCAGCTGTGGTCAGAAGAGAAATTTCTACATGATGATTCGAGGATTAGCTGTACACTGAGGACTTCAGGATGCATATTATACCAGATTTAACATGTATTATGCATAATCAGGAGTTGAGACCTCTGGTTCTCCTCCACCTCATTTAAGTTACAGGCACCTGTGATCTCTGATTTATCGGAGTAGTTGAATAAGTCACTTAAACGACAACATAGATAGACCACATAGATGTGTTTGAGCACTATTGAATACGTGCTGCATGAGATTTGGGATATTTGGCATAAATTGCAGTTTGAAAATTTAACACCACGAATTAATCTTTGGGCCAACTTATAATAATAATTGTATTTTTTGTTAACTAATCACTTGATCTGTGTATTCTAATTATTTTAACTCTAAAATTGTTATTGACACCCTTCGGTTTCCTTTTAAAGCAGACTTTAGTATCTGTATTTTATGCTATGATTCACTTAACGCCTAAATTAAGAAAAAAAAATGCTCATTAAATTTTAATACTTGTATTTATAAATACTGTAACCTAGTGGAGTATGGAAATCTGCATGAACAAAAAAAAACAGGACTAACAAGAAAAATATGATTAGAGAGTAGGGTGCCAATACCACATAGTAAGCTTTGAAACAGGAGGAAGAAAAGCCTCTATCCAAAAGGATAGTGGGTACACAGCACAGTTTGGCAGCTTAAGCAGGAAATAAAATCAGTGCCCATTTGTGTCCACATCTCCGACTTGGCTGGCAGTCTATACATTTCACTTCATCTTCAGATATTTTACATTCAAAACACTCTGCCTCACATACACAAAGCTGGAGAACAAATGTGTTAATTTGCAGTACAGTGGGGATGTGAATGTGCAGAAATATATAAAGACACGGCACAGAGAATGATGGCATATTTGGATGCAGGAATGTCTGATGTGAAATTTTATCTTGCCATGAAAGTGTACAGCTTAGAAGATGATATTCGGTGCTAAAAACCACTGCACACAATGCTGAAGTTTAATCCAAAAAGTAAATAGGTGCTACAGAAACCTGTCTGACCAGAACAGTCTAAACTAAGGCATCTTTAGTCTGGTGAGTTAAGACATATGATCACCACATGACACTTAAGGAATATGGTTATCATGCAGATGCCAGTGTTGATTCTGTGTGTACAAATGAGCCTCATTTAGTGGTAATATTTTCAGACATGCTCCGGTAGTATTTGGGACAGTGGTTAAGAAGCTTACACCCCCTCGTCTGTCTCCCCTGTGCATGTGCTCATCAGCGGGATTTTCTATCTTCATTGCTTTGGCACATCTATATTTATCACGGGCTGGAATGAAGTTGTACAGATTTTGTGGAGTGAGGCCCATCTGTTTGCAGCATATGTTGTCCTCTATCATAAAGGGAAGTCTGTGGGTTATATGTATAGATGGCCACAATCAAACTCCCAGTGTTGCAGCACATCATTTACACAAACATCTACATGTTGGAGTAAAAAATGTTAAGAGTTTATATATGTGTACATAGGGTCTTAAACATACATTTAGTCACAAAAGCTAGGAACTGCACTCTCTAAAAAGAAACCTGTATTTATGCTCTGTTTTTAGCATGACCGCATTCATGTGAGCAGATGGTCCAGCAACCAACAGGGCCTGTCCATTGCTAGGGTTAATCCAATCATCCAGTCTGGACATCTGACACTTCAAAGGCCCTGATTCGCTCCACCTTCTTGTGGTGGGACACATGTCCACATCTACAGCTTCTCAACAGCAGATGTCTAAGAAAAGCTGCAAACATCTTGAAGCAAAACAAAAGCCTCTATGCACAAAATGGTTTAGATTAGGGGTTCTCAACAATTCTAGTACCACTGTCCACTTCCACATTATCTCAAGTAGCACCTGTGTCATACATGTTGGTTGTCAGTCACCTAAAACCTTGTTAAACTGCCATACCAGACATTTAAAGTGCATACAAGGAACGCACATAAATCGATTACGTCAACTATTGGAGCAGTGTGTGTATTCAATGAGTAAACCACAGTTGGTTAAATTATAGATGCTTCAGATAAGATTTCCATGCTAGTCTACAACCCTGTACCACCTGAAACTCCTAGCACTAGTTTGGATGCTCCAGATCCAGGAAAGGGCAAAAAAACACCCTGAATTTACATAACCGAGGATACGACATTCCAAAACCACCATTACCAGAGAACAAAATCACCCGATAGCCCTGATGTCCACAAACTTCCTCCTCAAGGTCCACAAACAGGTCATGTTTTGCAGATCTCCAGATGCACAGGTGTAGTAATTAGCAAAGCAGCAGAGAGATACAGCTGGCCAGTGGAGATTCACAAAACATGACCTGTTGGTGAGCCTTGAGGAGCAGGGTTGGGGACCCCTGTGGCACATGGCCCTTAGTTTTCTATTGTCAGACTTTCCTAGAAGTGTCATCCATAGGTTCCATAGTCCAAAATAGTACTTGCAGCAGGTGGTTCATTTATTTTTTGAGGATCTCAATTGGTTCGATTCTGGTGAGTACTTTAGGAGAGAAAATTGCCACTTTTATGGTCTTCCTTGGGGCCAGATTCAGAGCCAGGTAAAAATGTACGCCCGTCAAATGAAAGTGAATGCCAGCTTTCTCTCCTAAAAAAAGAACAGTATTCTCACCAGGCTCTGAACAATGTTCCCTCTAAGCCGGAGCAGCTTCTGTTCGGAGTAGCGAGGGAGCTGGGCAATGTCCCATGAAAGGTGGGCAATTTTAAACCTAAGATAAAAACACTGGTATATCTACTAATAAACTAAAATGTATTAAACAAAAAGATATGATAGAATAGTTAATTTACATACTAGAGTTGTACTTGGAAATTTTGTACAATAAGCCCCCTCGTCAATGCCATGCCACACCCCATACTTCACCAAATTTTCCACCCATCGACACCATTTCACACTCAACCTTCTTCAATGATATTGAGTGTGCTAGCACTGGCATTCAGTTCAAAAGAATTGCATTGGTATGCACGGCATACGGCACTGATTGAATGAGAGCCCACACATGGGAACAGCTGGTTGTGTGGGAAATCTGGGGGGTCTCACACAGCGGGGACAAGAACCTATCACCAGGATATAGTAAAAACTCCTGGTAATACCACTCCTGCAGCCTTAACGTATTACTTATAAATGAGAGCTTGCAGATATAAATGAGAGCTTGCAGAGAAAATTTTCACCTTTCCCCAGTCCCACGGTGCATGCACGAGCTCTCATCCAATCAGCACATATTAATGCACGGCATAAAGTGCTGTTTGTATGAGAGCCCTGGCAAAGGGGAGTGGGAGCAGGCAGATCCTGGTTACTCTGTAAATGGTGGAGTGCTCCTGCCCCTAGCCTCAGCTACAGAGAGGCTGGGGATACAGCTGTGGAAGGCTCACACAACCACCAGCCATGGACTTTGAAAGACTCTAGAGAGGCCCAATTAAATGACCTTTGGGCATCCCGAGTTGGGATGCCCAGAGGTCATTTAATTGGGCCTCTCTAGAGTCTTTTAAACTCCAGGGCCGGTGGTTGGTAAACGGTGTTAAACTCCCCACACACAGTGTTAAGCCCCCCCGTGCAGACTTACCAGGGATCAACGGTGCCAGCCAGCCATCAGTCTCCTTCTAGCTGGCCTGCCAGCCAGTCAGCGTGCACGTGCAGTGGCGCCCCCCTCCAAAACTCCAACATGTAGCGGCGTGCTGCTCCTCGTCAGAGGAGGCAGTAGACCAGCAGGGGGAATGGGGGTGGGGACTACACTCATCGTCGCGTCGCTCCGCTCAGCCAATGCTGCGGCGGCAGCGACAGATGGGGGTGGGATGTAGGGCCCCACTGAGCCACCAATGTTAAAAAAAAAAAATGACAGCTGCACAACGTGCAGAGACGCCTGGCAGAGCTGCGCGCCTGGGGAGCTGGTGGTGCGCGGTCGCGCTCCAGCGCACCTTACAGGGAACACTGGCTCTGAATCGTCCAATTTGTCAGAACTATAGGACTGGGAGATTAACTTGGCCACTTGCATCAGGTTAAGACCCATGAGCTCTTAATCATTCTGATTGCAAAAACTTGAAGAGATGCCCAAGAATTAAGACATTTAATACCTATATTGACAATTTTATAAGAAAGCTCTATCAATTATGCTGCCAGATATTAAAAATCCACGTAAGACTCAAGAGACATGGGTTACTTATACACAATATGTAAACATTTTCCTGCCCTTGCTTGATTTAAAGCTATATTAGATGTAAGAATCATTGGGGGTGACAATTTTGAAGGTACCTTTAACATTTTTAGGGTGATGACTGATCAGCTTGGCCTGCACTTCCCCCAAAGATTTTGTGCTGCCAAATTCTGACAAATATAATTTCTCTCCTTTTCTGAAGGTGGCATATTATTACACACATCTGTGCATTCTGCCTGTAACCAGCAGAGAGTGTAACAAATGTATCAGATGAGTGGCAGTTACATTGTAGTGCTACATTGAATGCAACTCTACAGTATAATAAAAATTACAGTCTTTGCTGCTTACAGGCAGAGGACTGTGTTTAATGAAAAGATGCCCAGCCCCTTGCCAGAAGAGAAAAATTATACTTGCCCCTTAGAGAAACCCAGTTTATTCTATGACCATTTACGCACAAGTACTAACAGAATAAACTGATGATTACATAATAAAATTGATTTACCATGTGGCAACCTAGAAATAATGCAAAGGGCACGGATCATGAAAAAGTTGCTGCATATTGTAAAAGTTACTTTTTTCCCCACAGCAAGCAGCTTTCCTCCGAGTCTCATCCTGTGATCTACAGAGAATAACACCGATCACATATTGCCTGTGGGTAGAATTTTTTTTCTGGTGCTAACTGAAAGATGCAAAAAGGCAGATGCTGTATACACCTACTGAAGATACGGAGTAACGTCTTTTCAGCGTATCCTAGTGAAAAATACCCAAGTAAAATATGAATGACATAGCCTGCTGCACCCAGACAATTCTTAAAATTGGGGTGCTCAAATTCATTTATAAATAATATTTCTAAATAGCAATATCTAAAAGGGCCAAAATAAACCAGGTAGAGGAGATGAGACAGCCATGACTAGTACCTCTCAGAATATTAAAGGGGCCTGATGTAAAGCTAACTTTGGCCATTGGAGAAGAACAGCGTGCACAAACCCATGTGAGGAATCTTCAGAGAATCAAAATTTGTACAGGGCATGATACATATAGTCCAAGAGAAGGGAATCAAATGCTTTGCTAATGTCAAGCGAGATTAAGTGGCATTGCATCACATGAATCAGGCATAACGTGGCAATGATCATTTTTCACCATAAGAACTATAAATCTGTGGGATAGCCTCACACAGCTTGTTACTGCATCGACAGCTGAAAGCCTTATTAAAATTGGATTATTTTCTTTTAGAAGAAAACACCAACAAATGGCCATTATTTGTAAATAAATAACATCCTCAACCCTGCCCCCTTAGCAGACTTGATGGATACTTTTTTCAACCAAATACCTATGTACCTATGATTAGGAAGAGGAATGTTCTCTCCCTACTATCACCCCCCCTCTCCCCGATCACATATCCTATGAATTGGATCATGTGAGGTTGACACCACCTCCATGTACAGCAGGGGTAACAAAGATGACCATGGGTGATGAGATCTGGAAGAAGAGGCAGATGCAACTGATCCTCTGCTAGCCTTGTGATGTCTGCGAACCACAGATGTCTTGGCCATCTTGGAGCCACCAGAATTGCTGGCGCCCCTTCCAGAACTAGCTTGCGCACCACCTTGCTTATCATGGAGAATGGGGGTAACAGATACAGAAACCCCAGATCCTTCCAGGCCAGAGACATGGCATCCGCTGCCACTGCCAGAGGACCCTGGGATAGAGACACAAAAGCTGGTAGCTTGTGGTTGTGACGAGAAGCAAACAGGTCCAACCGTGGAGTCCCCCACTTGTGACAAAGAAACTGAAAGGCCCTGGGATTGAGAAACCACTCTCCCTGGCGAGCGCATGCTCTGCTCAGGGAGTCTGCCTCCACATTCTCTATTCCCGGAATGTAAACTGCCGATATGCAAGGAACATTGATCTCTGCCCAGTGGAGGATTAGAGATACTTCCCGGAGGGCACCCCAACTGCGAGTCCCTCCTTGGTGATTGATGTATGCAACTGCTGTTCGGTTGTCTGACCGAATCTGAACCGGCAGCCCCCACAAAAGATGAGTCAGTCGGAGCAGAACAAGCCGAATGGCCCGAAGCTCCAATAAATTGATTGGGGAGTGAGCCTCCTGAGGCCCCCACAACCCCTGGAACCGGTGCTTCCTGCAGATGCCCCCCCCAACGCATAAGGCTGGCATCCGTAGTGACCAACTCCCAACAGGGGGTCAGAAATGACTTGCCGTTTCTGAGATTGCTCGAAGTCAGCCACCACTGAAGGGACCGCAGAACACGGGGAGACAACAAACAAACCTGATTCAATGACAGAGGACACTTGTCCCACTTCGCCAAGAGAAAGAGCTGAAGCGTCCTCATATGAAACTGAGCAAACGGGACCGCTTCGAATGTGGCCACCATCAGCCCCACTAGCCTCATCCCCAAGCGGATAGGCTGATGAGGATTGGACAAGAACAGACTAATTAAATCTTGAATCAGAACAATTTTGGACTGAAGAAGAAATACCCTGGCCTGAAGGGTATTCAGAAATAAGCCCAGAAAGGGAATCTCCCTTACAGGATAAAGAGCATTTGGCATGGTTTATCACCCAACCGAACCTCTCTAGTGTAGCCACCACGGCCCTGGTGTCCAATTCCGCCTGATTGAAGGACGAGGCTGAGATGAGAAGGTCATCCAAGAATGGCACAATGCGAATGCCCTGGAGCCTGAGAATAGCCATTACTCCTGCCAAAACCTTGGTAAATGGAAGGGCCGAAAACTGAAAGTGCTGGTCTTCCACTGTGAATCTGAGGAACCTCTGGTGAGCGGAACAAATAGGGATGCGCAGATAAGCATCCTTGATGTCGATGGAAGTCATAAAGTCCCCTTGACGGAGAGCGTCGTTCGTTGATCTTAACGACTCCATGTGAAACCTTCCGAAGCGATTGATTTAGTCGTCTCAGATCTGGAATAGGCCGAACAGAGCCGTCTTTTTTGGGAACCGTAAATAGGTTGGAGTAAAACCCCAGACCCCTTTCCGCAAGAGGAACCAGGCGAATAACATCCATGTTTAAGAGATTCGCAACAGCTGCCCGGAGCCCCAGCGCGATCCCCGGATCCGCGGGCATCCGAGACCTGAAAAATCTGGGTGGAGGCCGGAACTCTAATTCCAGCTTGTACCCGGAGGACACAACCTCCAGAATCCATCTGTCTGATACCTCTTTGACCCAAGCCTG
The DNA here is from genome assembly GCA_027917425.1 of Gastrophryne carolinensis. NCBI lineage: Eukaryota > Metazoa > Chordata > Amphibia > Anura > Microhylidae > Gastrophryne > Gastrophryne carolinensis. The sequence continues at coordinate 261,252,624 of CM051238.1, forward strand.
GAAAAAGAACCGCAGCCGTCCCCCCACCCGCACGGGTGAGGGCGTCTCCTCATTGCTGGGCAGGCTTGGAAGCGGCCTTAAGCTTTGATCCCCAATTCTGACTTGAACGGCCACATCCTCTTCCTCTGTTCCATGCAGTCCCCCTTGGGGCTGAAAAGGCCGATCCTCTGCCTGCTCTGAAACCACGAAGGGTTAAAAGAGCCCGATCCCCGAAAGGAATGACGTTGCGGCAATTTGCCTCCTTTAATGACAGAATCCAATTTCTCACCAAAGAGGCGCAATCCCCCAAAGGGGAGTGCTGTAAGTGACTTCTTAGCCACCGTGTCAGCCGCCCACTGGCCTAGCCATATAGACCGCCGTATAGCAACTAGTAAAGTGGAAGTTCTGCTACACATGGCCATGGTATCATCCAAAGCAGAAAGTACAAAAGACACAAATAAATCACATCGCTTAAGAGCAGCATACTCATCAGAGGCTGGATCAAGCCCTGAGGTATTTAATAGGTCTCTAATAACAGACCTAATAGCTACTGCCATAAGTGCCGAGGCACCCACAGGTCGTAAGGCCGAGCCAACGCTAGCAAACGCATGGCAAGCCATTTGATCAATACGTTTGTCCTCCCCATCTTTAAGGTTAGTAGATTCCGGAGAACACAAAACAGAGGAATTGGTCAAACTGAGCACAGGTGCATCCACCACAGGGGGGATGACCAACGCTTGACAGTGTCTGAAGGAAAGGGATATTTCTTATCCCAGCCTAAAGGAATGCCAGGAAGCCGCGCAGGCTTCTCCCATTCCTTAAGAATGATCTCTTCAAAATGTTTTTGTTCTGGAAATTGTAAACGAGGCTTGGAGGTCACAAAGAACTTCCCCTTCTGAGGAGGGACTGCTTCTGGAAGATAGATTGCCAAAACCTCATACAATTGAGCAAGAGCTTTAGGGGTGTCAAAAATCTCTCCTTCACCTTGTTCAGTGACAATACCCACAAATTGCTGAACATCAGAAACATCAGATTACTCAAAGAATTCTCCTTCTCTAAACAGAGAACAATCTGACCAATCAAGATGCTCGCTACAATCAAGCTCATTTGCCTCAACAGCAGGAGCTAAATGTTATCTTTTAGCTGAGGCATTCTTGGCCACAGAGCTAGACATTAGTTTTTCAATGTGAGCCAATCTGGCACATAGATCAGAAAGCGACTCTCCACCCATGACAATATCACTGGGGGTATGAACAAGACAAGGTGGTGTGGGAGAAGAGGCCGGAGCCCCAGACCCTGAGACTTGGGCTCTGAATGCTGTATTATAATCAATTGAGCACAAGCTACACAAAGAAATACGTTATCCCCAACAAGGGATGCCCCACATCGCAAACACTGCCGAGTCTGTCCCAAAGGAACTGAGAGCCCAGTATCCTGAGATGCCTCCATATGGTGTTTCTTAAAATACTTTATTTTTTTATAGTCGACAAGTATATGGGATTTAAGCCGAAGCTATCCAGGATGCCCCTTAATAGTCCCTAAATATAAAATAGTCCCTAACATAATAAAAATATACAATAAGCCTTATGCATATAAAAGACTTCCCTTTAGCACAGCTAAAGGGTACTCACAATGACCACGACAGCCCTGCGACCAAAGACCTGCGAAAGCCCAGCAGAAGCACCAGAGCAGCAGCCAGAACCAGCGCCAGAACCGGAACCAACATACCAGTAACAAACCGCATGTGAAACAGGAAGAGAGCTTGAAATCCGGCGCCGCCGAGAAGCCCCGCCCCACAAGAAATGCTCAGAGAGCGGAGGGCGGGCCAGCCAAGGACAGACGAATGACGTCAAAGAACGGGGCCGGACGCCGCCCGTCAAGCCCCGCCCACATCCAGAAGCACGCGCTGACAGAAAGAGGAAATTTAAAAAATCACAACAAGAAGTAACACAGGTAAGAAACTTACTTACCCTCCTCTTTAAAAATAAATGCATAGGCCAAAGACACTCCCAAATAAGATTCCCCCCCACCCTCATTACCCCAGCAGGGTCCTGGAGAGCCAAAAGGGGGAGGAACAAGAGCACCAACAAGCACTGGGAGATTTCAAGGGACGGGGCATCCCATGCCGGGGGACACCATCCCGGATTCCGCCTACCCCTTATTTGAGGTCTCACGGAGGGAGCAAGCTCCCATATACACCCAAGGGTGTATCTACCCTTGCCCGAGCCCATCAGCCAAGGCTGGGAGGCATAACATCACAATAAAAAATGAGGTTCAGGCAGAAATAGAAAACGACCGGGAGTAACCCCGGCTACCTGCAGGAAGGAGAGTCATCTTCTGAATGCTTCGCCGACTGCAGAGACGAAAAGACTGGCGAGTAGTGGGAGGTCCCGGGTGCTTATGGACCAGGAGGGGCTCCTTTTTTCCATGTCATCTCTGCAAGATCACCCTCTGCGGGCCGGTTTCCCAAGTGTCATGAATGTTGGAAGCGGGGTGTGTGACATACTAGGAATAATGGGGACTTGACACTATACCCTATTTAATCTGTAGAGGTGCCGCTCTCAAAGCTGCAAAAGAGCTCAAACCAGGAACAAAAAAAAACAGGCTCTCTCAACTCAAATTGATAAAAAAAATACCATTTTGTGAATACTCACCTGTAAAATGGGTATTATAAGTATGTCACACACCCCGCTTCAAGACATTCATTACACTTGGGTATACTGACCTGTAGATGGCGATCTTGCAGAGATGATAAAAAAAGGTCAGACCCTCCCGGCCCATAAATACCTGGGACCTCCCACTCATTACCCAGTATAAAGATAGCAGTAAGATCAAGGGACCAGGAAAGCCAATTAAAACTAACAAAAGGTTCACCATATAAAGGATCCAGAATACAAAAGGGCAGGGTGAAGCGGGGTGTGTGACATATGTCACACACCCCGCTTCAAGACATTCATTACACTTGGGACATACAATAGCAGTGTCCATAAAGGGCGGGGATCCAAAAAACAAGGCACAAACTTAAACCACTGCAGCTTGCAGAACTTTGCGGCCAAAAACAGCATCCGCTGAGGCCCAAACATCAACCTTATAAAACTTGGAAAAAGTGTGAACTGAAGACCAAGTAGCAGCCTTACAAACCTGCTCAACAGAAGCCTGGTGCTGGAAGGCCCCGGACGCCCCAACAGCACGAGTAGAATGAGCAGTAACACGAAAAGGGGGAACCTTCCCCTTGGCAGAATAGGCCCCAACAATGGGCTGGCGAATCCATTTACTAATGGAAGACTTGGCAGGAGCCAAACCCTTCCTAGGCCCAGAGGGCACCACAAAAATGGCATCAGTCCTACGAAAAGGAGATGTAGCCACCAAATAGTACTTCACACAGCGAACCACATCCAAAGAATGCAAAACCCTCTCCTTGTCATTGTAAAGGAATTTATAACTTTGACCAAATCCACTGAAAACTCATATCTGAACTAATCTAGTTTCAATTCAATTGAATTATGTGGATATGTATTTTAGGTCAGCTCCAGTGTCTATGTATAGATCTCACATCATCTTACAAACAGACCAGCATGCAGAGATGAACAGTTGTCCCTATCAATGTATGATGTAATGTGTGCATTTGGTTAAACTATGCTGATTGGTTGTTCACTTGTGATAGGCATTTCTCTATATATGGACTGTAATACAGTTACATGTATAGGCTGATATGATATGCTGATGTACGTAGTTTAAGACTCGTTCTGTGATTGGTTATAATAGAACATTTCCTTGTAAGTCTTCTCTGTAAAGCTATAAAATAAAGCTGGGGGCACACCCCACACAGACGCACCCACAAGGACAACAAGTCCTATGGATAAGTAAGCAAACGTGTGTCTCTGTGTGTCTTTAAATATGACATTGAATTAAGATGGATAATTTCCCCGACATCATTGCTAGGCTTAGGACACAAGGAGGGAAGAACAATATCCTGATTCAAATGAAAAGCAGAGACCACCTTAGGAAGGAAATCTGGTTTGAAGCGGAAAACAACCTTGTCCTGATGCCTCTCAAAGTAAGGAGCCTTAATAGACAAGTCTGTCAACTCCCAAACACGCCGAACAGAAGTGATGGCAACCAGAAAAACAACCTTCTGAGTAAGCGTAGAAAGTGCAATATCCTGCAAAGGTTCAAAAGGAGGACCCTGCAAGGCAGACAAAACCAAATTCAAATCCCAAACTGGGAGTAAAGGCTTTCTAGGAGGCTGCACATGCATAACCCCCTAGAAAAAAGTCTTAACCAGAGGATGAAGAGCAAAAGACTTTTGAAAGAACACGGCCAGGGCAGAAACCTGCCCTTTCAGCATACTAAGCTGCAAACCTTGGTCCAGACCATGTTGCAGAAATTCCAAGACCCTAGGGACAAAAAACGCCCTGCAAGGCAAGGCCCTTACCTCACACCAATCAATATAAGACCTCCAAGTCCTATAGTAGATGACAGAGGAAGACTGCTTCCTAGCCCTAACCAGAGTCTGAATGACAGCATCAGAAAGACCTTCCTCCCTCAAGATGGAGGTTTCAGCAACCACACCGTCAAAGCCAGCGTTGGTAAATTGGGATAGAGTAGTGGACCCTGAGTGAGCAGTTCTGGCAGAAGGGGCAGGTCTAACTGATCCTCTGCCAACCTTACCACGCCTGCGAACCAAACCTGTCTTGGCCACCTTGGAGCCACCAGGATTGCTGACACTCCCTCTAGGGCCAGCCTGCGCACCACTCTGCCCACCATGGGAAACGGAGGGAACAGGTACAGAAACCCCAGATCCCTCCAGTTCAGAGACATGGCATCCACTTCCAGAGCCAGTGGATCCCACGAGAGAGACACAAACGCCGGAAGCTTGTGATTGTGACGAGAGGCAAAGAGGTCCACCTCCGGAGACCCCCACCGGTGGCAAAGCGACCGAAACACCTTGGGGCAGAGCGACCATTCCCCCTGGTGAGATGACCCCCTGCTCAGGGAGTCCGCCTCCGTGTTCTCCACTCCCGGAATGTACATCGCCGAGATGCATGGGACATTGCTCTCTGCCCAGGCAAGGATCAAGGACACTTCCCTGAGGGCACGCCTGCTGCGAGTCCCTCCCTGGTGATTGATGTAGGCGACCGCCGCCCGATTGTCCGACCGAACTTGGACCGGTAGGCCCCGCAACTGAGGAGTCAAGTGAGCCAGAACCAGCCTGATGGATCTAAACTCCAGAACATTGATGTGATCGTGAGCCTCCAGAGGCCCCCACAGTCCCTGAAACTGAAGATCCTTCCAAAATCCCCCCCAACCTGAAAGGCTGGCATCCGTGGTGACAGTCTCCCAACGAGGGGTCAGAAAGGACCTGCCCCTCGTCAGATTGCTTGGTTTCAGCCACCACCGAAGGGAACGCTGCACCCGGGGGGACATCAGAAAGGACTGATCCAATGACAGCGGGGACCCGTCCCAGGCTGCCAATAGATGGAGCTGGAGCGTCCTTGTGTGAAACTGGGCAAAGGGAACCGCCTCGAACGACGCCACCATCAATCCCACTAGTCGCATCCCTAGCCGGATGGATGGACGGGGAATGGATAGAATACGCTGAGTCAATTCCTGAATCAGAAGAACCTTGGCCGGGGGAGAAACACCCTGGCCTGAGAAGTATCCAGCGACATTCCCAGGAACTCCACCACCCTGGAGGGAGTGAGGCAGGACTTGGGATAGTTGATTACCCAAGCGAAACTCTCCAGAGTGGACACCACATTCCTGGTATCCAGCTGCGCCTGACTGAGGGAGGACGCCATGATGAGAAAATCGTCCCGATAGGGCACAATGCGGATACCCCTGGCTCTGAGGATGGCCATCACTCCTGCGAACACCTTGGTAAAAACCCTTGGAGCCGAGGTAAGCCCAAACAGAAGAGCCACAAACTGAAAATGTCGATTGTCCATGACAAACCTGAGGAATCTCTGGTGTGCCGGAAATATTGGAATATGCAGGTAAGCATCTTTGATGTCTATGAACGTCATGAAGTCCCCCTGACGAAGTGAGTGGATGGCTGAGCACAGTTTCCATACGGAACTTCCGGGGACGAACAAACCTGTTGAGAGCAACTTCAGATAAAGAATGGGACGAACGGATCCGTCCTTCTTGGGCACCGTGAACAAATTGGAATAGAAGCCCAGGCCCCGGTCTGAATGGGGCACCGGGCAGATGACAGCCATGTCCAAGAGACTTGCTACTGCCACCCGAAGCCCCTGGGCGGCCAGAGGATCTGACGGCACCCGAGAACTGAAGAATCTGGGAGGGGCCGGAACTCGAACTCCAGCTTGTAACCGGAAGACACCACTTCCTGAATCCACCTGTCCGAGACCTCTTGAACCCAAACCTGGGAGAAGAGTAGCAGCTGTCCCCCCACCCGCCGGCTGGCAGCGACTCTAGGCTTGGAGCCCCAACTGTGTCCTGGACGGGCCTGACCCCTGCCCCAGGTCCAGGAATCACTTCTGGACGAGGGGAAAGCCGAACCCCTGCCGACTCTAGCCCCGCGAAAGGACTGAGCGAAAGAAGCCGCCCCCCGAAAGGGGCGACGCTGCTTCTTACGCTGAGGTAACTTACCTCCCTTTGCCACCGAATCCAATTTTTTCTCCAAAGAGCCGCAACCCCACAAAGGGAAGGGCCGTGAGCGACTTTTTGGACACAAAATCAGCCGCCCACTGGCGTAACCAAACCGACCGGCGGATAGCCACAAGCAGAGCTGAAGCTCTGCTACACATCACCAAAGTGTCGTCCAGGGTGGACAGTACAAAAGATAAGAATAACTCACAGCGCTTAAGGTCGGCAAACTCCTCACTAGCCGGGTCAAGCCCGGAAGAGGTCAATAATCCTCTAACAACCGACCTGGCAGCAACCAGTACAAGCGCAGAAGCACAAACCGGCAGCAAGGCCGATCCAACACTGGCAAAACCATGACAAGCCATATGGTCAATGCGTTTATCCTCATCGTCCTTGAGGGTAGTGCACTCCGGAGGATGGAGGACTGAGGAGCTGGACAACCCCAAAACAGGAGCATCCACCTCGGGGGGAGACTACCAGTGCTTCACTGCGTCCGCCGGAAAGGGATATTTCTTGTCCCAACCCGGTGGGACACCCGGAAGCTGCGTCGGCCTCTCCCATTCCTTGCGATTGATACCATCAAAATGCTTTTGATAAGGAAATTCCAAGCGGGGCTTCGTCTCTTCAAAGAACTCCCCCTTCAGCGGAGGAGCCGCCTCGGGGGGAGAAATAGCCAGGACCTCAAACACCTGAGCCAGGACCCTGGATGTATCCGATGAATCCCCCTGGCCCTGCTCGGTATCAGTGCCCACAAACTGCTGATCGTCGGAGTCATCAGACCCCTCATACAGCTCCCCTTCCTATCAAAGTCCTCCCTATCAAAGGCCTGCGCAGCCGAATACAAATGTTTCCTTTTTGCCGTGGCCTTTTTGGCGACGGCACTAGAAAACAATTTCTCAAGATTGGCCAATCTGGCACACACCTCAGATTGCGACTCCCCGCTAATGACCACATCACACGCACGTGTCAGGCGAGGGGGAGACGGGGAGGAGACCGGCGGAGCAGAACCAGATGCCTGAAATCCGGTCTGCCGCGTAATAGTCCGCTGCGCACAGGGTACACATAGAAATACATCATCCCCCAAAAGGGATACCCCACACAGCCTGGATTGCCCCGAGGGGGGCACAAGCCCAGTATCCGGGGAAGCCTCCATATGGTGATTTTTTAGTACTATATATAGTATATACACAATTAAATGTGTACAATGCTCTTTATATTTTTGGGAATTACGCAATTATGCCACCCGGGATGCCCCTTTTAAGTCCCAAGTGGGAGGATTTTAGGGCAGCTAAATATTAACCAGGGACCTGGACAACCCCCCTTTAATATGATCAATGGTCCACCTGGAACACAAGAACACACTCAGACCATGCAATGAATAGAAGCAAATGACAGTGATGGCCATCAGGCCCCTCACCCGACCTCCGGTACCAGGGAGGAAGAGGAAGAAGGAGGAAGAAGAAGGAAGAAGGAAGAAGGAGGAAGAAGGAGGAAGAAGGAGGAAGAAGGAGGAAGAAGGAGGAGGAAGGAGGAGGAAGGAGGAGGAAGGAGGAAGAAGGAGGAGGAAGGAGGAAGAAGGAGGAAGAAGGAGGAGGAAGGAGGAGGAAGGAGGAGAAGGAGGGAGAAGGAGGGAGAAGGAGGGAGGGCCGGTTCGCGCGTCTCTCCCGGCCAGAAGCCGGGACGTGAAAGCCGCGCTTTCAGCACGGGGGCGGGCCGCAGGCGCGTGAGAGCGCCCGGCCATGCCCCTCCATCCGGAGGAGAAGAAGCCCTCATGAGCTCGCTGCCGCCATTGCGGGCAGCACACTGAGCGCGCCGGAGACGGGCGCCATGAAAGTGAATTAAAACACACACATGTAAACACAAACACACACGAAGACAGGAATCCATAAGGGACCCGCCCCCCCCCCCCCCTCTAAGGGTACCTGGGAGAGGGGGAAGCCATGCCAGGGAAGGGCCAAGGGACGGGGCATCCCAAACCGGGATCACCAACCTGGATAGCCACCTACCCCTTGTTATGGGGTCTCACGGCTCCTAAGCACCAGGGGTGCCAACTACCTTTGCCCGGACCAGCAGCCTAGGCTGGGAGGCAGGGAATATTAAACAAGGGGATCCGGCCAGAAATAGAATAAAAGTGGCCGGGAGTCATCCCGGCTACCTGCAAGGAGGAGACATCTTCTGACTTGCTTGCCTCTGCAGAGATGGAAAACTGGGTAATGAGTGGGAGGTCCCAGGTATTTATGGGCCGGGAGGGTCTGACCTTTTTTTGTTATCTCTGCAAGGTCGCCATCTACAGGTCAGTATACCCAAGTGTAATGAATGTCTTGAAGCGGGGTGTGTGACATACTTAGAATATACATTTTTATTAATTACATATTTATAATCACTACGTACAATACACAACATATTAAAATCCCTTAAAAAACACACATAAATCGACCACCACCACACAGGACAAACCAACATAAAAGGTGTGTAGGCGATGGGGAGAGTCTCACCAAACTAATTGATATCAAATGCCTAGATATATGTGCTAAATCATTCAACAAAGTGTTCCAACAGTGCAACTAAACATATGCAAATCCTGCCTATGATCTGGATCACTATAAAATATATAGATTTATGAAGTGCAAGTGCTCCTTATCAAACAATCAATTAAAAATATACCCAACCATAACTCAAACATATCAATATAATCACCTGTATATATTAGGCATCCCAAAGGGGAACCACTGATGTATATTACAATACCAATCAAAAAATAAAACCACAAATCACAAAAAACATCACCAGAAATAAAGCCAAGGTATCATGAAAATAACATGTGTGAAGTCTCCCCACCACCTACCGCACCAGGAGCCATGCGTTCCATGGGCACATCACCCACTTCATCAGGCTGATGTAATTAGTGCTCCGACTACAGCTCTGTCTGTGCACTTTAAAACATGGCCTGTTGGTGGCCTCCTGAGGTGCAGGGTTGAGCACATATGCCCTACACAATGGGCTAACGTCTAGCTATGCCTGGACAAAGAGTAACTAATTGTTACAAAAGTAAACAGAGTGTAGTGCAAATTTTTAAAAACTCATACTGACCCTGGCAGCCTGAACCTGGTACTTGCTTTCACCTTCCCACACAAGCAAATAAAACATTAGGGAAATAATCAGGCCAGGTTTGGGTTTCTGTTGCCGACATGCTGAGTGAAATGTGTCACCCCCCCCTTCACATGTTCAAGCATACTCGTCTTATTTGACTGGATGGTCCCTGTAAATCTGCATGAAAGCTTAGAAACACTTGTATTCAAAATGGAGCTCATTTCATTGCAATATTTTATTTTCCTGACACTTGGTTTAAGTAGCAGCTCTTTGATTACAAGTCATTTCTCTTGGTAGAAATATATCCAAATCTGCTCATTTTGATACTGGGAAGCTTATTCTACTAAACATACAAGATCCTCTCTGAAAACAAGCTTTGATTTTTTATAGAGAATTACATACTGCTGGATGTAGTATAATTCATTGCAATTTACTGCACTAAATATTTATGACAATTCCTACAGGGTAGCATGTTAATGAGATGTAATGACAATTACATTAACATTTTAAGTGTTCCGACTGATGACATAATAGCTTGAGACAAGCATTTAGAATTTCATATTTCCAGATTATGAATGTTAAACCAGTACAAGGTGCAGCAAAAAACTCAAAAGTACATGAAAAATTACTTTCATCTCTTTCGATCACTGACTACTTTGTAAAGTCTCCTAAAGTGGAGTTGTCTTCACTTTTTTTTATACTCTTCTATTACTGTCAGGAGTTCTTGCTTGATCAATACAGACTTCCTTCATTCATTTACACCTCCCCTAGCTGTAGTCAATGATAAAATGCACCATTCTGTTACATAAAGCTACAAAGCAAAACATCCGAGAGAAGATAAAGTCGAAATCTTTACGTTCACTGTCCTGTTTGTAATACTGGCACTGCAAGGGGGCATCCGGAGCTGCAATGTCCCAATGGCAAGCAAGCCAAATACCGGGCATACCGATGCTCCCCTCTGTGCTCCAGCAAACTTGTGACTTGGTAACCATGAGTGCTGGGTGAGCCAGCACATAGAGCCTAGCACACCCGCCGAGCGATCAGCGACAGACACTTGTTCAGCTGTCATGGCTGGAACATGAAGCTGGTAGGCATTTGTGTTCCCATTATGGGGCTTGAATGCCCACACTATGCTTTAAGGTATTCCACTTTCTCCATTCTCTCCCTAATACTGGCAGCAGGGGTGAATCAACCCGGTGTCAGTGTACGGAAGACAATAGAGAAAGTAACGTTGTTTCATACTTTACTTGCATATTAAGAATGGTTCCTTTGAAACCAAAGCAAATAAATTTGAGCGGGGTACCAGAATGAGCGAGTACCCAGGCTGTATATTAAAGAGGGACCATGATCATTTTGCATGTCAGACTTTCCATTTGGCTCATCCTGCCATGCAGCATCAACAACATCTGCCTCCTCCAGGATGAAATACTTCATCCACTGCAATAAAAGGGCCAATAGGTACGCTTTGCACACCTTTTGTCCCCTTCAGCTCTTCTGTCCGCATCTGGTGTTGGAGAGTTTGTTTTCCTGGCCCAAGGCCAAGTTTGTCTGGGCAAAAACAAATTGAAACAATTAAAAAACAAAAGGGCACTCAGCTTTTTGTCCCCTGCAACTGATTAGTCCTACTTCAGCAATTATTCATTATTCATTACAATGAAGCAGGTGTGTCAGGCCATGGCACATCTCCTCCACCGCAGTGACTGAGTGGGCATGGAGGCACCGCTGTGATGACGGGAAAAGGTGCAATCCTGACACAGAAGCACCGATAAATGGAGCTCCGATACGGCCGTAGTTTGTACTCTAAGCAAAAACTAAAAAAGTGTCCTATGAACAAAAATGGTTGATCACCATAACAGGCATACAGGACATTGCCCACCAGCAGGTTCCGGGAGTCCAACCACCACAAGAGGGACTGCCTGGCCAGGGGTGACAGCGAAAAGCCTTGTTCCGGTGATTCCTGCGCCCGATTCCAGTTGGTCAGCAGGTTCAATTGTAGAGGTCTCATGTGAAATTGGGCAAAAGGTACTGCCTCGAAGCATGACACCATTAGTCCCACCAATCTCATCCCCAGACATACAGATGGCCGCTGACAAGACAGCAAGGCCTGCACTTGCGTCTCGAGACCCAAAACCTTCTGCAGTGGCAGAAAAACCTTGACCTGAGCGGTGTCTATCGTCGTTTCCAGGAAGGATCTCACTGTTGAGGGAGTGATAAAGGACTTGGGTTAATTGATTACCCAGCCTAAGGCCTCCAGTGTTGACAACACCGTCTGCGTATCGCTTTTGGCCTGCTGAAGGGACCGGGCCGAAATCAGCAAATCTTTCAGATAGGATAACACATGGATACCCTGTCTCCTCAGAATAGCCATGATGTCAGCCAGCACCTTGGTGAACACATGAGGAGCTGAGGATATCCCGAATGGAAGTGCAACAAACTGGTATTGTTGATCCTCCAGCGCAAACCTCAGGAACTTCTGATGTCCTTGGAAACTCGAGATGTGCAGATAAATGTCCCTGATGTCCACCGTGGTCATGAAGTCGCCGGGTCGAAGCGAACTCACCGCCGAGCGAGCTTCGGGATATCCTTAAACGGAGGAATTTCGTGGGCGGCCTGGCTGCCAGCTCTATCTTGTATCCGGGGGACACTACCTCCTGAATCCACCGATCCGAGACATGACGCCTCCAGATCTGAGCAAACAGCAGAAGCCTCCCCCCCACCATGACGGTGAGGGCGCCCCCTCATGCCTGAGAGGGATTGGGCTTAGCTCCCCATGAGTTGGGTCAGCCGCGGGACCGGGACCTACCTCTGCCCCAGGTATCTCTGTGGGCAACGGGAAATGAACAACCTCTTCCTCCTCGAAAGGAACGATAGGAAGAGGGGTTCCAAAAGGACCGAGCAGGCTTCCTTCTCTGAGGGAGTCTACCATCCTTGACCAGAAGGTCCAGGCACTCCCCAAACAGCCGGCTTCCCACAAAAGGTAGACTTGTGAGGGACCTCTTGGCCGCCGCATCAGCCGACCATTGCTTCAGCCAGAGCCAACGGCGCAGAGCAACAAGCAAGGCCGAAATCCTGGCACCAAGCCTGAACACATCATCCATGGCAGTAACAACAAAGCCAATGAAATCTAAGCAAGCCTTGAGTTTCTTATACTCCTCAGCGCGCTTGCGAGCCTTAGCTCTAGCCACAAGGTGTCTCACCTTTCTCCTGTTGGCTAATGAAACGATTGCAGAGGCACAGGCAGGCCGAAAGAGGGCACCAGTGAAGGTGAACGCATGGCAGACAAGCTGATCCATGCGCTTGTCAGCAGGGTCAGGTAAGGAAGCATTGTCAGGCGACGGCATAACAGTAGTGTTGGACAGACCTGACATGGGAGGATCCACCTCGGGAGGGTGACACCACAACCAAACCAACTCATTAGGGAAGGGGTACCGCCTATCCAGGCCCTTTGGGACCGACAGTGACTTGTTGGGCCTTTCCCATTCCTTAAGGCTCATGTTAGAAAAGTGAGGCTGCTTCGGGAAGACCCGTCTTTGCCTCTCAGGTTGGAATAAATCACCCGGCTTCCTCTTAGCCGCTCTGGGAGGGACAATGTGTAGAGTATCAAACACAGAGGAGAGCAAATTCTCTGTATCATCCGGGAGACAAGAATCCACGTCCGAGGAGGAACCAGAGATACTGTCAGTCATCGCCAGCGGAGTATTCCACCGTAGAGCGCGAATCATCTGGCGACTCCCCTTCCTCCGCAGATCCCAAGCAATCAAACAGATAGTCATCCGAGTAAATCGGCTCAGATGCTGCTTCTTACTCGAGGCTTTCTTAGGGGCTGTCAACGAGATCTGCCTCTCGAGACTGGCCAGCCTATGTGCAAAAATACAATTCTGTGAAACTCACCTGTAGAATTGTTTTTGTATCCATCCATTCCAGGCCGTCCAGAAGTACTTACAGATGGGTGTTCGCCCCTAGGGGGCGCTGACTGCAAGATCAAAGGATGTAGCTCCTCCCGGCCCCCTACAAAGGCAGCCGCCCGTCCATCATTCCCCAGTGGTTTAAAATCAGTACTCAATAAAAAGGGCAGGCCCAAACAAAAAAGTAGAAGACCATGTTACCTCACATAGCCTCTGCTTGTACTCTCTCGAATCAAAAGACTAGAAAACTTATATAACTAGTGTCCTATGAGCAAAAATGGTTTATCACCATAACAGGCATGCAGGACATAATGAACATAATGAAGGGCGGGGTGGACGGCCTGGAATGGTTGGATACAAAAACAATTCTACAGGTGAGTTTCACAGAATTGTATTTTTCTCCTCCATCCATTCCAGGCCGTCCTGAAGTACTTACAGATGAGACATCCAAAAAGGAGTGTCCATATGGGCGGGATCCCCAGTGCGAAACAGCATGTAGTTCAATTTACTACCGCCTGAAGCACCTTTTAGCCAAAAACAGCGTCAGCTGAGGCCCTGACATCCACCTTGTAAAACTTTGTAAAAGTATGAACAGAAGACCAAGTGGCGGCCTCACAAACTTCCACCGATGCCTGATGCTGAAAAAGCCCAAAAGGCACCAATAGCCCTAGTAGAAAGTGCTGTGATCCGAAAGGGGGGCTCCTTCCCCCTAGCAGAATAAGCTTGCATCACAGCCTGTCTAATCCACTTACTGAAAGTGGACTTGGCTGGTGGCAATCCCTTACTAAAACCCTCTGTTAGTACAAAAAGCAAATCCTATTTCCTGAAGGATTCAGTCGCAGCCAGGTAATACCTTATGGCTCTGACCACATCCAAAGCATGGAGGGTCCGTTCTTTGGAATTAGCCGGTGCTGGACACAAGGAAGGTAAGACAACTTCTTCATTAAGGTGAAAAGAAGAAACGACCTTAGGCAAAAAATCAGGTTTAAAACAAAAAACCACCTTATCCCTGTGCAACTCAAAGTAGGGAGGTTTCATACAAAGCACGACCAGCTCTGATAGACGACGCACCGAGGTGATCGCCACCAGAAAGACCACTTTGAGAGTCAGCATAGACAATGCAGCATCATTCAATGACTCGAAGGGAGGACCTTGGAGAGCAGACAGCACTAGATTCAAGTCCCACACCGGTAAGACTGATTTACCCGGTGGCCGGACATAGATGACTCCCTGGAAAAAAGTCTTGATCAGTCTATGATTGGCAATGGACCTCTGGAATAAAATGGCTAAGGCCGAGACCTGACCCTTGAGGGTGCTCAGCTGGAGGCCCAAGTCTAAACCGTGTTGTAGAAACTCCAGAATTCTAGAAATAGAAAATTTCCGGCAAGGAAGGCTCCTGGCCTCGCACCAAGCGATATAGGCCTGCCAAACTCTGTAGTAGATAATGGAAGAATACTTCTTCCGTGCCTGAATCATTGTGTGAATAACCGTGGCCGATAACCCCTTCTCCGTCAGGATTGAGGTTTCAATAGCCAGGCCGTCAAAGCCAGCGTCTGTAAATTGGGGTGCTGCAGCGACCCCTGTGTGAGAAGACCTGGGTCATCGGGCATGATGTAGTGATCTATTGACATCTGAACTATGTCTGCAAACCAACTCCTTCTCGGCCAGCGAGGAGCCACCAGGATGCCTGGCACACCCTCCTGGGCCATCTTGCACAGCACTCTGCCCAGGAGCGGAAACGGAGGGAATGCATACAGAAATTTGAACTCCATCCAAGGGATCGCCAGAGCGTCTGTTGCTATGGCCAGAGGATCTCTAGAGAGAGAGACGAAGCTTGGAAGCTTGTGATTGTGTCTGGACACAAACAGATCCACGTCTGGTTGACCCCAGTGGAGGCGCAAAGCCTGAAAGGTCTCACTGCTGAGAGACCATTCCCCCAGGCGCAAGAACTCCTGCTCAGGGAGTCTGCCTCCTGGATTTCCACCCCGGGGATATAAACCGCCGAGATGCAGGGAACATTCTCCCCTGCCCAAGTCACAATCCGGCTTACCTCCTTGAGGGATCGCTTGCTCCGAGTCCCGCCCTGGTGGTTGATGTAGGCCACAGCTGTCTGATTGTCTGAGCGGACCCGGATCGCATTTTAAATGGGAAGCCAGACAGAAGAACCAACCGGATTGCTCTCAGCTCCAAGAGATTTATGGGTAACTGGATTTCCTTCGGACCCCACTGACCCCGGATCTTCTGGTTCTGCCAAACGCTTCCCCAGCCTGTAAGACTGGTAACTATCTTCCGATGGGGAGTCAGGAAGGACTCGCCTACCAGCAAGTTCCGAGAGTCCAACTACCCTAAGAGGGACTGCCTGGCCAGGGGGGACAGTGAAAATCCCTGTTCCAGAGATTCCTGCGACCGATTCCAGCCGGTCAGCAGGTTCAACTGTAGAGGTCTCATGTGAAATTGGGCGAAGGGCACTGCCTCGAAGCACAACACCATTAGGCCTACCAATCTCATCCCCCAATGGCTATTGACAAGCCAGCAAGGCCTGCACTTGCGTCTGGAGTCCCAGAACCTTCTGCTGTGGCAGAAAGACCTCGACCTGAGCGGTGTCTATCGTCATTCCCAGGAAGGATCTGACTGTTGAAGGCGTGATAAACCCAAAACCGGGGGGACACCACCTCCTGAATCCACCGATCCGGACGTGACGGCTCCAGATCGGAGCAAACAGCAGAAGCCGTCCCCCCACCCGTATGGGTGAAGGCGCCCCCTCATGCATGAGTAGGCTTGGCTGGGGGTTTGGGCTTACCTCCCCAGGAGGGGATGGGCCGGCTGCGGGACCTACCTCTGCCCCAGGTATCTCTGCGGGCACCTGGAAATGAAGATCCTCTTCCTCCCCGAAAGGACCGATAAGAAGAAGGATTCCGAAAGGACCAAGCAGGCTTTCTCCTCTGAGGGAGCTTACCATCCTTGACCAAAAGGTCCAGCCTCTCCCTAAACATCCGGCTTCCCACAAAAGGTAGACTTGTGAGGGACTTCTTGGCAGCCGCATCGGCCGACCACTGCTTCAACCAGAGTGAGCATCGTAAAGCAACAAGCAAGGCCGAAATTCTGGCACCCAGCCTGACCACATCATCCATGGCATCAACAACAAAGCCGATGAAATCCAGGCAGGCCTTGAGTTCCTTATACTCCTCCGCCCGTTTGCGAGATTTAGCCTTAGCCACAAGGTGTTAAACCCTTCTCCTGTTGGCTAGCGAAACAAATGCGGAGGCACAAGCAGGCCGAAAAAGAGCACCAGCAAAGGTGAAAGCATGGCAGACCAACTGATCCATGCGTTTGTCTGCAGGATCACGTAAGGAAGCATTGTCAGGCGATGGCATAACAGTGGTGTTGGACAATCCTGACACCGGAGGGTCCACCTCAGGAGGGTGAGACCATAACCGAACCAATTTAGCAGGGAAAGGGTACCGCCTATTCAGGACCTTAGGGACCAACGGTAATTTGTTGGGCCTCTCCCACCCCTTAAGAATCATGTTAGAAAAATTAGGCTGCCCAGGAAAGACCCGGCGTTGGCTCCCAGGCTGGAATAATCACCCTTTTTCCTTTTAGCCAATCTGGGAGGAACAATGTGCAAGGTATCAAACACAGAAGAGAGCAAACTTTCCGTATCATCCGGGAGGCATTAGGAGTCCTCATTAGGAACCATATATGCTGCCGTCTCCAAATCGTGCTGAATCCGCCCAAGGGATTCCGTCTGCACAAGGGGCAGAGCCTGTCTTGACCCAGTGGGGTGCCCGGCTCACTATCCCCTGATGCCTCCATTATGGTGATTATGAACAACAATATTCAATAAGGCTACTAGACACTAATGGCCTAAGCCTAATAGCCGATCCCTCTAACAATGGGGACCGGGAGGAACCACAACCCTCAACCTTAAACCCACGGTCTAAAACAAAAGGAGAAAGACAGTAATTACAATAAGCCCACAATGTCATGCATTAACATATAAAGACAAAAAACACAAGCAATAATAAGTACAAAGTCTTCCCATATCCCCCTAGAAAATAACCAAGAGGGACTCACGACCACCGCCAATATCAGTGAGGATTTCGTGCAGAAGCACCAGCAAGGCAGAAGACACACAACGCTGTCCTATGCAGCCGAGAGCCCAGCAGCGCATCCGCAGCCACCGAGCTTCTGGAAGGATCCACCGGGGGGGGGGGGGGGGGGGGGCAGAGCCTGTCCTGCCCAAATGGAGCCCCCAGCTCACTATCCCCTGATGCCTCTATTATGGTGATTTAAGACAGTAAACTCAATAAGGCTACAAGACTACTGGCCTAAGCCTATAAACAATCCCTCTTATTAAAAAGGGGGACCGGAAGGAACCACAACCCTCAACCTTAGCCCACGATCTAGACGAAGAGAAGAGAAGGAGAAATGGAGAAGGAGAGAGCCCCTGGTCAGCCTTGGCATAATACAAATGACAGAATCAATGCATCAAAAGGAGGGACTCAACACCGACCGTAGGGATCCCCGCAGCCGAAGGCCTGAGCTTGATCCCAGCAGCAGCAGACAGTGTGTACGACCCAGCCATCTTCCAGAAGGATCCTGGGGGGGGGGGGGGGTCGAGGGAGGAGAACACTGGCGTGACAGCAGCGCGCCGCCGCCGGGGGCATCTCAAGAAGAACGCAGCCTCCTTCACCCTGCTCGAGACTGGCCAGCAAAAATGGCGGAAGCACCTGTAGCGAGGGACGCTGCTGCACGAGTGCGATCATGTGCTCCCCCGTCTCACCGCAGACAGCGCCGCACAACGGCAATGCGGCGGAGGTTCGCGGTACGCGAGAGCCGAGAGGCACGTGACCCGGGCAGCCGACGAGGGAGCGCAGAGAGGTAAGTATGAAGCCAGACCGCTCCCCGCTGAGCCAGCGAAGAAAAGCACACCAAAGTCCGTGAATACACATAAAATAAAGCTTGTGGGCAGGGAGGGACATACACGAGATATATATATTCCCCCTCGGGCTCACCATAAGCCTGTGGCTGGCTACCTTTTAGCATAATGTCTGCGGCTCAAGAGCCTAAGCTCTGCCGAACGCCACCGACCCCAGCGTTCACCCTACCGTCACGGATCCCGTAGCAGCCAAAGGCTGGGAGGCAGGGATGGGTCAGAAGGGATCCATGGAAATAGAATCCGCAGCAGCCGACGGCTAGGTGGCCTCGCTCTGCTGCCAATATCAGAGAGAGTGCCAATGATCTTGTGCAGCCAAACTGCAGAATGAACTACTGGGGAATGATAGAGGGACAGATACCTTTATAGGGGGCCAGGAGGAGCTACATCTTTGACTTTGCAGTCAAGCGCCCCCTAGGGGCGAACACCCAATCGTGAGATATGGGATGGCCTGGACTGGATGTAGGGAAAAAAGGAGTACCATGTTTTTAGTTGGATGGCCAATGCCTTAAACTGTCTGCTGATAAGAAGCAGCTAATGGGGGCATCCAAAACTATGGAGCCCACTTACCGCACACAATGCTCGTAATACTCACCTTCATTATGAGCCAGCACCAGGAAAGGAGTCCTGCGATTGGCCGCCGGACAGTCACGTGGGCCATATTTGCATCCTCTGCGCAGGCCACAGACTGGACCCGCCCCCGCGTGACCGCCCAGTGGCTAATTGCGGGACTCCTTTCTGCGAGCTTCTTAGACAGCGTGACCAACACATGTTAAAGCAAAAAACAGATGTTGGTCCGGTTTAAGAACTGCTAAGGCTAATATTCTAATGTGAAATGTAACTGCATATAAAAAAGGAGATATGAATAACCATTTTTTTATTAAAAATTAATTAGCATTTAATTTGCTGACATCTGTGAACTGTCTGCATACATTAGATTCTACTCCTGACTAAAAAAACATATAGCCAAAGCTAAATCACTAAATGAAAAACAAGGTGAATACCCCCAGTTTTACTCAGTAAAGGTTAAATATTTATTATATTGGGGCAGCAAGCTAGCATAAAACTCACATTCAATTACAAAAGAAATGCACGCCAATTAAAAGTACTAATGTCCCACCAAAGATAATTAACATAGCGAGTGGGGATATCTAGGAAGCCATGAGAATCGATGCGGCATATGATAATACTTCACATGTCGCATCACAAGCAGCAGAGACTTCAATCCTTATCAATATCACCTGTCAGTCACAATTGCTGAGAAGTCATGACATTGGTGAAACTACTGGTACTATGCATTCATATCAGGCCTGGAGGGTGAGGTTTGGGGTAAATGTATAGTACACAGTTTTGCTTATCTGAAGAGTTCAAACATTGTCCATTATGCTGTACGCTGTAAAGGATTATTACTTATAAAACTATAACCATTTGTCTTTGCCTAAAATCTACAACTAATAAGGCAGTGATAAATACATATGTGCCACAGCCATTTTAAGAGGAAATATGGTAAGAAATGACCGTAATCTATCTAACATGCAGCAGTGGGCAGTCAGTCTTTGGCTGTGCATTGCGCTATTAAAGATAACCTGGCTGTCCGGATCATCACCTCTTCCGGGTTGCACAGCCTATCAGTGTGCACAGCACTGGGCATGCAGGTTGATAGGCTGTTCCACAGCAACCATTGAAGGATCCCGGAAGAGTTGAGTATTTGTGCTGCCTGGTTCTTTTAGTGGTGAAATGCACAGCAGGGCAGCTCTAGTAAGGCTACCCTGCTGCTTCATATTAATGGGGGGCTGTGGTAATTTCTGACCATAGTTCCTTTTTAAGTAACCCTTGCTGCTGTCTGTAAGCACAGTATAGAGAACTATGCTCACTTCCAAAAGAAAAGGTCAGGGAAAATTGTTAAATGGGCAGTCCAAGCAACAAAAATCCAATTCTGTGAAATACTCACCTGTAGAATTGGTATTATACATATACAGTATGTCCTGCTCCAGATATAATACTTACACTTGGGTTATCCTCCGCCAGATGGCGCTGTGCACTGCAGACATGCAAAAACAGGCTCCTCCCGGCCCTTCATATACCCAGGGACCTCCCACAAATCCCCAGCATTGAAAAGCAGTGAACAAGAAGCCGGGAGAATTTAACCACCAAAACTGGTAACAACAACAATGGTAACAATCACCATACAGGGGATCCAGAAAAAATGCTAAACCAGGGTGGGGTGGAGCAGGACGTACTGTACACGTATAATACCAATTCTACAGGTGAGTATTTCACAGAATTGTATTATTCTAAGTTTACAGTACGTCCTGCTCCAGATATAATACTTACACTTGGGACATCCAATAGCAGTGTCCATAACAATAGGGTGGGATCCCCAACAAAAGGCAACAGCAGGCAGCTTAAACTACTGCCGCCAGCAAAACCTTGCGGCCAAACACAGCATCAGCTGAGGCCCTAACATCAACCTTGTAAAACTTTGAAAAGGTATGAACAGAAGACCAAGTAGCGGCCTTGCAAACTTGTTCAACAGAAGCCTGGTGCTGGAAGGCCCAGGAGGCCCCAATAGCACGAGTAGAATGAGCAGTAAGACTGAAAGCCTTAGCAGAATAGGCCTGAATCACAGCCTGACGGATCCATTTGCTGATAGTAGACTTGGCAGGAGCCAAACCCTTCCTAGGCCCAGAAGGCACAACGAAGAGAGCATCAGTCTTCCTGAAAGCCGCAGTGACTACCAGGTAATACTTCAAACACCGGACCACGCCCAAGGAATGCAGAACCCTTTCCTTGTCGTTGCTAGTATTGGGACACAATGAAGGAAGAACAATGTCCTGATTCAAATGAAAAGCAGACACAAACTTAGGCAGAAAATCCGGCATGAAGCGGACCACCACCTTGTCCTGGTGCCTCTCATAGTACAGAGGATGAATGGATAGAGCAGCCAGCTCAGAGACACGCCTAACCGAAGTTATGGCCACCAAAAAGACAACCTTGAGGGTAAGAACAGCCAGAGCAGCATCGTGAATGGGCTCAAAGGGAGCACCCTGCAAGGCAGATAAAACCAAGTTTAAATCCCAAACGGGGGCCACAGGTTTACGAGGGGGACGCGCATGAGTGACCCCCTGAAAGAAGGTCTTAACCAAATGATGCTGAGCAAAGGACTTCTGAAAGAAGACGGACAGGGCAGAAACCTGACCCTTCAGAGTACTGAGTTTTAGACCTAACTCTAAACCATGCTGTAAGAACTCCAGAATCCTAGGGACAGAGAACTCCCTACAGGGAAGAGACCTAGACTCACACCAGTCAATGTAGGAATGCCATACTCTATAATAGATAGTAGAAGAAGTATTCTTCCTAGCCTGCACCATAGTACCTACCACAGAGGCAGACAAACCCTTCTCCATCAAGATGGAGGTTTCAGCAGCCAGGCCGCCAAAGCCAGCGTTTGTAAATTGGGATGGCGTAGGGAGCCCTGAGTTAGCAGATCTGGCACCCCTGTCAGATCGTACTGGTCTACTGCCATTTGAACCACGTCTGCGAACCACACTCTTCTTGGCCACCTGGGGGCCACTAGAATCACAGGCACCCCTTCCCGAGCGATCTTGCGCAGAACCCTGCCCAGAAGGGGGGAATGGTGGAAATACATACAGGAGCTGAAACTCCTTCCATGACATGGACAGGGCATCCGTGGCCAAGGCCAGAGGATCCTGAGACGGGGATACGAAGGCCGGGAGCTTGTGGTTGTGACGGGATGCAAACAGGTCCACATCCGGTAGGCCCCAACGGTGACACAGGGACTGGAATACCCTGTTGCAGAGGGACCACTCCCCCTGACGGGATGTCCCCCTGCTCAGAGCGTCTGCTAGCAGATTCTCCGCCCCCGGAATGTAAACAGTTAATCTATATGTGTGGTGCACCACTAATATTCATTAATAATGGCGTGCTCACCAATATGCTAAACCAGATAATTGAAATGAAAACTGGGATACTCTATGTCCCCATGAATCATAAGAACGGGAGCACAACCAATCAAGAAGTCTACAAAATATTTATTCAAAAAAAAAAAGGAGATATGAATAACCATTTTTTTATTAAAAATTAATTAGCATTTAATTTGCTGACATCTGTGAACTGTCTGCATACATTAGATTCTACTCCTGACTAAAAAAACATATAGCCAAAGCTAAATCACTAAATGAAAAACAAGGTGAATACCCCCAGTTTTACTCAGTAAAGGTTAAATATTTATTATATTGGGGCAGCAAGCTAGCATAAAACTCACATTCAATTACAAAAGAAATGCACGCCAATTAAAAGTACTAATGTCCCACCAAAGATAATTAACATAGCGAGTGGGGATATCTAGGAAGCCATGAGAATCGATGCGGCATATGATAATACTTCACATGTCGCATCACAAGCAGCAGAGACTTCAATCCTTATCAATATCACCTGTCAGTCACAATTGCTGAGAAGTCATGACATTGGTGAAACTACTGGTACTATGCATTCATATCAGGCCTGGAGGGTGAGGTTTGGGGTAAATGTATAGTACACAGTTTTGCTTATCTG
The DNA here is from genome assembly GCA_027917425.1 of Gastrophryne carolinensis. NCBI lineage: Eukaryota > Metazoa > Chordata > Amphibia > Anura > Microhylidae > Gastrophryne > Gastrophryne carolinensis. The sequence goes on from CM051238.1 coordinate 261,275,721, forward strand.
AAGAGTTCAAACATTGTCCATTATGCTGTACGCTGTAAAGGATTATTACTTATAAAACTATAACCATTTGTCTTTGCCTAAAATCTACAACTAATAAGGCAGTGATAAATACATATGTGCCACAGCCATTTTAAGAGGAAATATGGTAAGAAATGACCGTAATCTATCTAACATGCAGCAGTGGGCAGTCAGTCTTTGGCTGTGCATTGCGCTATTAAAGATAACCTGGCTGTCCGGATCATCACCTCTTCCGGGTTGCACAGCCTATCAGTGTGCACAGCACTGGGCATGCAGGTTGATAGGCTGTTCCACAGCAACCATTGAAGGATCCCGGAAGAGTTGAGTATTTGTGCTGCCTGGTTCTTTTAGTGGTGAAATGCACAGCAGGGCAGCTCTAGTAAGGCTACCCTGCTGCTTCATATTAATGGGGGGCTGTGGTAATTTCTGACCATAGTTCCTTTTTAAGTAACCCTTGCTGCTGTCTGTAAGCACAGTATAGAGAACTATGCTCACTTCCAAAAGAAAAGGTCAGGGAAAATTGTTAAATGGGCAGTCCAAGCAACAAAAATCCAATTCTGTGAAATACTCACCTGTAGAATTGGTATTATACATATACAGTATGTCCTGCTCCAGATATAATACTTACACTTGGGTTATCCTCCGCCAGATGGCGCTGTGCACTGCAGACATGCAAAAACAGGCTCCTCCCGGCCCTTCATATACCCAGGGACCTCCCACAAATCCCCAGCATTGAAAAGCAGTGAACAAGAAGCCGGGAGAATTTAACCACCAAAACTGGTAACAACAACAATGGTAACAATCGCCATACAGGGGATCCAGAAAAAATGCTAAACCAGGGTGGGGTGGAGCAGGACGTACTGTACACGTATAATACCAATTCTACAGGTGAGTATTTCACAGAATTGTATTATTCTAAGTTTACAGTACGTCCTGCTCCAGATATAATACTTACACTTGGGACATCCAATAGCAGTGTCCATAACAATAGGGTGGGATCCCCAACAAAAGGCAACAGCAGGCAGCTTAAACTACTGCCGCCAGCAAAACCTTGCGGCCAAACACAGCATCAGCTGAGGCCCTAACATCAACCTTGTAAAACTTTGAAAAGGTATGAACAGAAGACCAAGTAGCGGCCTTGCAAACTTGTTCAACAGAAGCCTGGTGCTGGAAGGCCCAGGAGGCCCCAATAGCACGAGTAGAATGAGCAGTAAGACTGAAAGCCTTAGCAGAATAGGCCTGAATCACAGCCTGACGGATCCATTTGCTGATAGTAGACTTGGCAGGAGCCAAACCCTTCCTAGGCCCAGAAGGCACAACGAAGAGAGCATCAGTCTTCCTGAAAGCCGCAGTGACTACCAGGTAATACTTCAAACACCGGACCACGCCCAAGGAATGCAGAACCCTTTCCTTGTCGTTGCTAGTATTGGGACACAATGAAGGAAGAACAATGTCCTGATTCAAATGAAAAGCAGACACAAACTTAGGCAGAAAATCCGGCATGAAGCGGAACACCACCTTGTCCTGGTGCCTCTCATAGTACAGAGGATGAATGGATAGAGCAGCCAGCTCAGAGACACGCCTAACCAAAGTTATGGCCACCAAAAAGACAACCTTGAGGGTAAGAACAGCCAGAGCAGCATCGTGAATGGGCTCAAAGGGAGCACCCTGCAAGGCAGATAAAACCAAGTTTAAATCCCAAACGGGGGCCACAGGTTTACGAGGGGGACGCGCATGAGTGACCCCCTGAAAGAAGGTCTTAACCAAATGATGCTGAGCAAAGGACTTCTGAAAGAAGACGGACAGGGCAGAAACCTGACCCTTCAGAGTACTGAGTTTTAGACCTAACTCTAAACCATGCTGTAAGAACTCCAGAATCCTAGGGACAGAGAACTCCCTACAGGGAAGAGACCTAGACTCACACCAGTCAATGTAGGAATGCCATACTCTATAATAGATAGTAGAAGAAGTATTCTTCCTAGCCTGCACCATAGTACCTACCACAGAGGCAGACAAACCCTTCTCCATCAAGATGGAGGTTTCAGCAGCCAGGCCGCCAAAGCCAGCGTTTGTAAATTGGGATGGCGTAGGGAGCCCTGAGTTAGCAGATCTGGCACCCCTGTCAGATCGTACTGGTCTACTGCCATTTGAACCACGTCTGCGAACCACACTCTTCTTGGCCACCTGGGGGCCACTAGAATCACAGGCACCCCTTCCCGAGCGATCTTGCGCAGAACCCTGCCCAGAAGGGGGGAATGGTGGAAATACATACAGGAGCTGAAACTCCTTCCATGACATGGACAGGGCATCCGTGGCCAAGGCCAGAGGATCCTGAGACGGGGATACGAAGGCCGGGAGCTTGTGGTTGTGACGGGATGCAAACAGGTCCACATCCGGTAGGCCCCAACGGTGACACAGGGACTGGAATACCCTGTTGCAGAGGGACCACTCCCCCTGACGGGATGTCCCCCTGCTCAGAGCGTCTGCTAGCAGATTCTCCGCCCCCGGAATGTAAACAGTTAATCTATATGTGTGGTGCACCACTAATATTCATTAATAATGGCGTGCTCACCAATATGCTAAACCAGATAATTGAAATGAAAACTGGGATACTCTATGTCCCCATGAATCATAAGAACGGGAGCACAACCAATCAAGAAGTCTACAAAATATTTATTCAAAAAAATTCCTGTGTGTACAAAACATCTAAAATCAACACATCACACACATTAAAGACACATTAAAAACCCCCCATGCTGGCCCTGGCCCTTGAGGAAAGAAGGTGACCAGGGCCAGCATGGGGGTTTTTTAATGTGTCTTTAATGTGTGTGATGTGTTGATTTTAGATGTTTTGTACACACAGGAATTTTTTTGAATAAATATTTTGTAGACTTCTTGATTGGTTGTGCTCCCGTTCTTATGATTCATGGGGACAGAGTATCCCAGGTTTCATTTCAATTATCCGGAATGTAAACAGCCAAAATGCATTGTACATTGGCCTCCGCCCATGTCAGAATCTGAGACACCTCCTGGAGGGTACCCTTGCTCCGGGTCCCTCCCTGATGGTTGATGTAGGCAACCGCCGTCCTATTGTCTGAGCGTACCTGGACCGACAGACCCCTCAGGTGTTGGGTCAACCGCTCCAGTACCAACATGACTGCCCGCAATTCCAGAATGTTGATGGGTAAATGGGCCTCCTGAGGACCCCACTGCCCCCCAACCTGACAGACTGGCATCCGTTGTGACAGTCTCCCAGGAGGGGGTCAGAAAAGACCTGCCCCCTATCAAGTTCCCGTGGTCCAGCCACCACGCAAGGGACCGCCTGACCGAGGGGGGAAGCACACAGACCCCGTCCAAGGACGCTTCACCCATACTGACAGAAGGTGAAGCTGCAGAGGTCTCAAATGGAACTGGGCAAAGGGCACCGCCTCGAAGCTCGCCACCATCAGGCCCACCAGCTGCATTCCTTGCCTGATGGAGGGCTGTGGGCACGAGAGCAGGAACCTCGCCTGCGCAATCAGAGCTTCCACCTTCTGTTGAGGAAGGAATATCCTTGACTGAACCATATCCAGAATCATTCCCAGGAACGGAGTCACCACGGAGGGGGACAGAGAGGACTTGGGGTAATTGATCACCCAGCCGAAGGACTCCAGGGTGCAGCTGAGTGTCCAACTCTGCCTGCCGCAGAGACCAAGAGGTGATGAGTATATCGTCCAGGTAGGGCAGCAAGCGTATGCCCCTTAGCCTTATCAGGGACATCACCCCTGCCAGCACCTTGGTGAAAACCCTGGGAGCCGACTGCGCAGTCTGCAGTGCACAGCGCCATCTGGCGGAGGATAACCCAAGTGTAAGTATTATATCTGGAGCAGGACGTACTGTATACTTAGAATATAGCACATTGATGCTCCCCCTTTTCTCCCCAAAAGCCTTGCCTTTCGAATCCAATTAGATAAAACTGAATAGCTACAGAGGCCAAGTTTCGCAGCTTGCATGCCAGTTCTACAGTTTGAAGGCAACCACTGTATTGTATGTCTGTTCCCCCTACAACCGTCAGTGACTCCAGCATGTTCATTCCATGTACTGCCATAGCAGCACTGTGTATGTCCCCTCCATTGCTGTGAATTGGGTGGGCCAGGCTAGACCCTGAATGAGTGGGGGAGGCCATTCATCGTGGTATTCATATGAGAGCAAGCATACAATTTCACTTGGACAAAAACCAACTGAACTTGCAAAAATACATTTTGCTGAGTTTCCATTTTTAGGGTGTAGAACTAGAAATTGATATTTTTGCTTTTTGTATTTTCCTGTAACACTATTTGCTGTCCTCTGTTGTCTGGAATGGGACTTTAATAGGCATCACTGGAAGCGGGCAGTAGCAACCCTTTGGTCCCTAAGACATTTCCAGTTTGTTCATCACCAAAAGGAAGGGTTACCAAATATCTACAGGGAAGAGCTGACCCCACCCCTATTCTATACAAAAAAAAGAAAAGGCTTTGGCTTTAGGATATTCTGCATTTAAAAGTTGCCAACCTTGCACTGCTGATACGCCAGATAGAGAGTTGAGCTACCACAAATGGGGAATAAATCTTTTTCTTGCACCACTAGCAAACAGGTGTGACACACTGTGGTGGCAGGTTATAGGAGCCAGTTGGCTGGAAGTGGCAGTTAACGGTGAGTTCTACTGACAAAACAGTTTAATTCTTGTGTGTGATAAAAAGGATAAAAAGGTGTGCCACTGGCTCAACATTAGGATTTGGAAAATATACCACTGAGTATTTTCTGCTTTTGTCACCACAGTTGGTATACATTTTTATAATGTTGCATAGCAAAAGAAGGAAAATACCATTTTGTGATTACTCACCTGAAAAATGGGTATTATAAGTATGTCACACACCCCGCTTCCACTATTCATGACATATGGGTTATGGTCCAGTAGAGGGTGAGCTTCTGCAGAGATGAAAGCAAAAAAGAAGCCCCTCCCGGTCCATAAATACCTGGAACCTCCCACACATTCCCCAGTATATGACAGCAGTAAGGGGACCAGGAAGAGCTAATAAAACATTCTTAACAATAAAAGGTTCACCATATAAGGGATCCAGAATACCAAAGGGCGGGATGAAGCGGGGTGTGTGACATACTTATAATACCCATTTTATAGGTGAGTAATCACAAAATGGTATTATTCCAAGTAAGTCACACACCCCGCTTCCAATATTCATGACATATGGGACATCCAATAGCAGTGTCCGTCATGGGTGGGGATCCAAATACAGCAAAAAAATGCACCAATTTAAACCACTGCAGCTTGCAGAACCTTGCGGCCAAAAACCGCATCCGCTGAGGCCCGCACATCAACCTTATAAAACTTGGAAAAAGTATGACAGAAGACCAAGTAGGAGCCTTACAAACTTCCATGCACTGGTCCTCGCTGTCCCTCAGAGTGGTAATGTCAGAGGAAGGCATGACCGAGGTATTGGACAGATCTAGCACGGGAGCGTCCACCGCTTTACTAGATCAGCAGGAAAGGGATACCTCTCTCTTGGGCACAGCGGGCAGCCTGTTAGGACGTTCCCACTCCTTAAGCACCATAGTAGTGAAATGTCCCTGCTCAGGGAACTCAAGACGCTGTTTATCAGGGCGAAAGAGCTCACCCTCCTCCTCAGACACCTCAGGGGGGAGCAATGTGCAAAATTTCAAAAATGTGAGACAGCAGATTATCAGAGTCCTCAGGGTACCATGATTCCTCCCTGGCACAGACCCAGGGTCACTATCGCAACCCTCCTGCTGGTCCCCAGAGGAGTCAGAGTCCTGGAACAGTTCCCCTTCCTCTAGGGAATAACGTCCACCAGTGGCATCAAACTCCTCATACTCCTCTGTGGAGCATGAGGGAGTGGAAGTCAGGTGCTGCTTCTTGCCAGAGGCCTTCCTAGGAACAGGCCCGGCAAGCTGCCTCTCAATGATGGCCACACGAAGTGCCAGATCAGACTGACCTCCTGCTTTTATCCCTCTCACTGGGGGCCAATTGCAAGAGTGGGGGGGTAGGCGACTCCGAAGGGGGCGCAGAGCAGGGAAGCGATGCAGGCAAACCAGCTTGGAGGGCAAGGACACTTTGGGTGCACGGCACACACACCCTGACACTGTCACTCACAGGGGATACCCCACATATGGCACACAGCTGGGATTGCCCTGAAGGACCCCCAAGCACGCTATCCCTAGAAGCCTCCATATGGTGATTAACACAGGTGCAATAGGCCAGCACTGGGCAAAGGCTAATACAAAAGCCACTCGGGATGCCCTCCCACAGGATGCCCCCAGAAGTCAGTGAAGGGGGGGATGAGGGGGAGGAAGGAGTAGAGCAGGGAGAAACCACAACCCACTGGTATCCCGCCTGAAAGACATAAGTAAAACAGACACATGAGCATCCCGCAGCACATGCACCACAAGACCAATTAAAAAAACCCCAAGGGGGACTCACGGACCAAGGAAATCACAGGATCACCAAGCCTCAGACCGCTGGATGTAGCGACACACAGGAGGATACAGCACCGCAGCCAGAAAGGGAGAAAACCAGACGCGCAGCTAAACCAAAATGGCGTCGGCAGAAGTACCTTGGGGGGACGCCGCGATCCGCGTCATCCCCGGCCCCGCCCCCTCCGAAGAGCGCGAAAACGGCGCCAACGTGACCCCGCCAGCGTCATGACTAAGCCACAGGTTATAGCGCCACCCGCCATGGAGCGCAGTACAAAGCGGCGCGGTGGATAAAAAACACCAAAAAAACAATTGTACACAGCAAAATTCACCATAACACCACTTGCCGCTACCACCCGCCCCCCCCCCCACACGAACATAAGTCGGGGGGGGGGGGGGGGAGGGAGAGAGACGAAATACAGCGGCGAGTATCCAGGCCAGGGGGGCGGGGGGAGCGCCTGAAGGAAATGAAAAAGACACAGTCCTCCGAAACTCACCCCCTCAGAAGCCAGGACAGGAACTCTGCACGCCTATTAGGCTCACCATAAAGCATTTGGCTACCCTTTGTGGAACAGGGTCTGCGGCTTGGAGCAGCGCTCCTGGAGCACTTGACCCTAGTGCTCTTCTACCCTCACCCGATCTGTCAGCCAAGGCTGGGAGGCAGAAAGGGTCCAGAAACGGGTGGAAATAGACTTGCAGGGCCGCAGGCTTGGTTGCCCCGCTCACCTGCGCATAGAGAGAGCCATCTTCTATCTTCGCAGTTTCACTGCAGAGGAAACACTGGGAACTATGGTTAATCCCGTTTATATAGGGGGCCGGGAGATGCCACAGCTCTTCTGCAGTACACTGCACCACCTTGTGGCGGAATAACACAACTGTTATGAATACTGAAGCAGGCCGTGCCATGCAATAAGAAAAAAGGTATAAAGGCAGTGCAAAAAGTGTAAACGTTTTTAGCAGCACAGGCTTAAACTACAGTACTATAGCATGGCTCCTCTATGCACACTGTAATTCCCCACAACTGCTATGGATATCATTACATTCTTTGGATAATGCCTGGCTGCATCACCATAGATCAAGATGATTACCTAGGGTTGGATTAGCGTGCACCTACTTACAGGATATTTATGAGAGCATTTTGCTGTAATGCATGACTGGTGCATCTCCCAGTCTACTCACAAGTACAGTAACTCAGCAATGCAATTGTGTGTGCTCAGTACAGCGTGAAATATAAATATATAGATAAGTGAAGTATTACTATGCATTCAAGCAAATGCTTGGATGTACTGCTAAAGAAAAGGGAGCCAGACATTTTATCTGTTTAAAAGCAATTGCCTCCTTTTAAGCCGAACATTCCTTCAAAATGTTTTTTTTTTTTTTTAGGGGTCAAGAATATGACTGACAAACAAGTATACATATAAAACAAAAAACCTTAAACAATAAGGCAATGTAATTGAAAGGTTGTTCATAGTCAATGGTCAAGTCCCACCAGTATGGTGTGCTAGGGGACTGAACAGTTTTCATCAAATGTATTAATCAAAAGGCTGAAAAGTACATTGGATTGTGTATATAGTGCTATAATGCAGCAGCAGCAGAATATTGCTGAAAAACCACAAAAGACTTTTCCCAGAACAGCGGAAAGAATTAGATGGACCTTGAAAGACTGCATAGACAAACCATTTAGGTGTATTTGCCAGCGTAGGATAAGGCCGCCTTTAAAATGTTAGTATGCACATCATGACTTCATTTTCTGGAAGCAAAACTGGTCTTTCTGGGGAAAGCAGTTGGTTTTAAAAACCAGGGTTGTAGAGTCAGAAGCCAAAGGCCCAACGGCTACATTTGATCAGGCTTCGACCCCTTCATAACTTGTCAATTTGTAACCACAAATGTACTATAGTAAAATGGTATCTGGCTTATTCTCAAAAACACAAAAGTAATCGGGCTACTTAATAAAAGACATAGTACCTGTCCAGGCATAACCCTTCTACTCTAGTTCCAGCTACGCGAGTCTTGAGTAGCTGCCTCTCCTACCGTTAAACCGGACCTTTGCTCACATTAAAAATCATCCTACCTGCATCTACTGCATTGTATGAGCCTTTGAACATACAAGATGGCGGCACATGGAGTTTTAGGCTGCCTGCAAACAGCAAGTGTCTTGACTGTGCCGCCCTGCATGCTGGGATTGCTGACCTTTTCCTGACCCCAGCTTTGCTCTGTCTGTGCAAAGCAAAGCTATAACCCAGCTCCCCCCTGTACTTTTGATCCCTCTCCTCAGCATGTGATGCTATTGAGCCAAGATGGTGGCGCCCGTATCCTAGAGTATACAGAGTTGCAGGCCAGTGGGGCAAAGAACAAAAAAAAGTGATTAAAAACAATATATAAATTTTAGATGCTGGGGAATAATTTTTTTAAGGGTTTGGGCTTTTCATTAAATGACGCTGAAAGTCCGCTTTAAGTGCCAACTACACAAGACTCGCGTAGCTGGCCTTTTCCTACCTCAGGGCCATTTAGTGTAGATCCAGAGGTGACCTGAGGGTGGCTCCTGCGACATGATCGTCACAGGAGCCAAAGTGTGGCACACACAGCTGTCATACGGCGCCGCACCCCTTTAAAAGCACAGGTCACGTGGAGCCTGGCCTCTTGTTGTATGAATTTGAGGTGAGTGATGATCTGTGGGGTTCTTTTAGAAGTTTGACCTGATCCCAGGGGACAGAGAGGACTTGGGATGATTGATCACCCAGCCGAAGGACTCCAAGGTGGGCACCACCAGCTGAGTGTCCAGTTCCGCCTGCTGTAGGGACCGTGAAGAGATGAGAATGTCGTCCAGGTAGGGCAGCACGCGTATGCTCTCTGACCTTATCAGAGACATCACCCCCGCCAGCACTCTGGGAGCTGAAGTGAGGCCAAATGGTAGGGCCACAAACTGGTAATCTTCAAACGCGAATCTGAGAAACCTTTGATGTCCGGGGTGTGAAGGTAAACATCTTTGATGTCCACAGACGTCATAAAATCCCCTGGGAGCCAATGGCCGGGCGCAGAGTTTCGATGCGAAAGCTTCTGTTCTTGAGAAATCTGTTGAGGATCTTTAAATCCAGAATGGGCCTGACTGACGCATCTTTTTTGGGCACTGTGAAAAGGTTGGAATAGAACCCCTTGCCCAATTCTCTTAAGGGGACCCTGCAAATGACCCCCAGATCCAGAAGACGTTGCGCGGCCTGTAACAAGATCTGAGCTGATACAGGGTCCTGGGGGATCCGGGAGGTGATGAATCTTGTGGGGGCCGCACAGCAAATTCTATCTTGTAACCAGGAGGACACTACCTCCTGAATCCACCGGTCTGAGACTTGGCGCCTCCAGACGTGCGCAAAATGCTGTAGCCGCCCCCCCACCCTGGCGGGCGAGGGCACCCCATCATGCCTGAGGGGTCTTGGGAGGGCCTTTGGGTTTGGACCCCCAGGAGGAGCCGGACGTCGTCCTCTGCTCCTATGCCAGGAATCTGCGCGAGCCCCTGCGAAGGACACCCCCTTCCCCTGCTTAGCGCCTCGGTAGGGGACTGAAGGGGGGCCCTGGCTCCGAAAGGGCCGAGGCTGCCGCCTGCTCTGGGGTAACTTACCTCCTTTAGCAAAAAGGTCTAGGCGGTCCCCAAACAGGCGTAGCCCCTTAAATGGAAGTCCAGTAAGGGCTTTCTTAGCAGCATTGTCAGCAGCCCACTGGCGCAGCCATACTGCGCGGCGTATAGCTACCGCCAAGGCGGAAGACCTGGCACGCATCCAAATAGCATCATCCGATGCAGACAGGATAAAGTTTACAAACACATCATAGGTAGACAGTGCATTAATAGTATCAGGTGGCCAATCGTCTGGGCCATCTAGTGCATTCCTGACCATGGCCCTGAGTGCCACCGCAGTAATGGCTAAAGTGCAAACCGGGCGCAGCGCCGCCCCCCCCCCAAATGCAAAGGCATGCCAATTGGTCAATGCGCCGGTCCTCAGAATCCCACAGCGTAGTAGTGTCAGGGGAGTGCATAATAGAGGTGTTAGACAGCCCTAGAATAGGAGCATCGACCTTGGGGGGGCGATGACAAGCAATTGACCATATCAGCAGGAAAAGGATACTTCCTGTCCAAACTCTTAGGAATCCCGGGAAGTCTACTGGGATGTTCCCACTCCTTAAGCACGAGGTTATTGAAATGGGTTTGCTCAGGAAATACCAATCGAGCCTTAGCAGTATGAAATAGCTGACCCCTTTGCCTGGGAGCAGCAACAGGGGGAGAGATGGACAAAACCTCAAAAATCTGAACCAGCAGTTTGTCAGTATCATCCGGGGTCCAGCGATCAGAGCCAGAATCATCATGACCCCTTGACTTCTCGTCAGATGACCCTGAGTCGGAGAAGAGCTCCCCTTCATCCGAGGGGGTATGGCCATATAGATGCAAAAACTCATCAGACTCCATAGGGAAAAGAGCAGTATCAGGAGCTAAGAGCGCGTAAGGCCACCGCAAAAAAGCGGCAAAGGTATTAGCAATTTTTCAACACTGGCCAGTCTAGCAGCCACATCAGGATGATAATCCCCGCTTGTATTGGGGGTTAGACTCAGGCTTGGGGGAGTAGGTGAAGTGAGGCGAGGTGCAGGCTCAGCCACCGGAGGGGCGGGAAGTACCATTAGCGCCTGCTGTGCACAAGGAACGCAGACCCGTGCATTGTCACCGCTGATAGGTGAGACCCCACAAGCTACACGCAGCCGGGCTTGTCCCCGAAGGAACCCCGGTCACAATATCCTGGGATGCCTCCATATGTTGATTAATAGGCCCAATAGACCAGTAGGGATTTACGCTGAAGCTACCCTGGATGCCCCAATGACCCACAGGGAAGTGGGAGTAATTATACTAGGCGTAACTGGCAATTCCTCGGGAGAAGCCACTGGATTCAACCGTCTGAAAGACATAAGGGGAATAAAGGGTGTCAGAACCATTCACAGTAAGCAAGGAGCATGAAAAAAAATCACCCCGTGAGGGCACTTACAGACCGCGGAAGGAGGGGGACCGATACCGCGCGCGCGCCTACCATCAAAATGGCGCCAAGCGAACCTCGAAGGGCAGGCCAGAGCGGCCCGTGACGCGGAGAGCGCCAAGCCAGGTCCCCGCCCCCCCCAAAGGGCGCGAAGCTCTGAGACAGTAGACAAGGTTGTCATGAGGAGCGGCAGATACACAAATAAGGCTGCGAATCAGCGCGGCGTCTGACACCAAGTATACAAGTCAAAGGACATTACCAAAGGCCACAAGCGTGTAATCCAATACACTTTCCCCCCGGGCACTTACCTGACCCCTTGTTTGATCCGTCCGGGTCTCCTCTTCAGCCAGCGGGGCTCCGATCGCCGATTGGGGCTCCTCTGGCTGCAGGGGAGGGCCCGGAATAGGGTGCCCCCCCATTTCAGCAGCAGCCGAGATTGCCCGCAAAATAAAAAAAAAAAAAAAAAGACAGGGCCTCTCCTCTTCATGGGGGGGGGGGGGGGGGGGCTCCGATCACCGGGCACCCCCCGGCTCTTCTGTCTTCTGGAGGGGGGGGGGGGGGCATAACAGCCCTCCCTCCACCGCGGCTTCCGATGGCGGCCGCCATCTTGGATTTTAGCCTGCGCCCTGTTCTACAAGCCCCCATAGCTGGTCACAGGCTGTTTACGCTGGGTAGGGGGGACCTCACGCCATTTTTTTTTTTATTTTTAAGGGTTTTAACCCTTAAAAATCCAAAGAAAAATGGGGTTCCCCTCCCTGGGATGGGGGACCCGGTCATTTTTTTTTAAATTAACCCTATGTTACCTGTAACCCAGTAGGTATAAAAGGCTTCCAGCAGCAGCAGGAGAGCAGAAGCCTAAGTGATCAGCGTGGGACACAGGGATGGATGGGAGGTAAAAAAAAAATAAAAAAAAATATATATTTTTTTAATTAAGTTATTTTGAAAAAAGTGTGTGTTTTTTTACTTTTAACCCTTTGTGAACTGGTAAGGGGTCCATGTGACCCCTATACCAGTTCACAAGGCTCGGGGGTCTGGCAAGTCACCTGCAGCTAGTGGGTGACTTGCCATTAACCCCGAGACCCCCCATTACCTGCCTCCCAAAAAAACTCTTATATTCCCCCAAGAAATGGTGCCCCCCCCCCTGTGAAGGGGGACCCCACACCAATTTTTTTTATTTAACCCTTTATTATGTGGATAGTAGTTGTATTTTATTTGTAAATGTTATAAAGTGCTCTTCTAAGTTTAGGGGATCTCCTGGACAGGAACGGGGGGCTACCGATACATATGTGGTATCATTGTAATCGGGAGAAATGGGGCTTTCACGTGCAATATGGTTTTCTTTAATAAAATAAATGTTTTTGTTAAAAAAAAGGAGACAATTTAAAAAATATATATATTTTTTTATTTATTTACTTAAAAATATATAAAAAAAAGTAGAAAAAATATATTAAAAAAGTAAAAAAAAATACATTTCATGTTAAAGTCTAAACTCTGCCACAAAAAGAAAAATACCATTTTGTGAGTACTCACCTGAAAAATGGATATTGTCAGTGTGCCACACACCCCGCTTCCCCTTTAATTCTTACGATCGGGACATCCAAAAGCAGTGTCCACAAGGGATGGGTATCCGAAGGCAAAATGAAGCATAACTTAAATAACTGCAGTCTGCAGAACTTTGCGGCCAAACACAGCATCCGCTGAGGCCCGCACATCAACCTTGTAAAACTTAGAAAAAGTATGAACAGAAGACCAAGTAGCGGCCTTACAAACTTGTTCAACAGAAGCTTGGTGCTGAAAAGCCCAAGACGCTCCAACGGCGCGAGTAGAATGAGCAGTGATACGAAAAGGGGGAACTTTCCCCTTAGCAGAATAGGCCGCAATAATGGACTGACGTATCCATTTGCTAATGGCAGATTTGGCCGGCGCCAAACCCTTCCTAGGCCCACAGGGCACAACAAAAAAGGCATCAGTTTTACAAAAAGGAGAAGTAATAATCAAATAGTACTTAACACAGCGTACTACATCCAAACAATGCAAAACCCTCTCCTTGTCATTCTTAGGCTTAGGACATAAGGAGGGAAGAATATCCTGATTCAAATGAAAAGCAGAAACAACCTTAGGAAGAAAGTCCGGTTTGAACCGAAAGACCACTTTATCCTGATGCCTCTCAAAGTAGGGCGCCTGAATAGACAAGGCCGCCAACTCAGAGACACGCCGAACCGAAGTGATAGCTACCAAGAAGACAATCTTCTGAGTCAGGGTAGACAAAGCAATATCTTGCAAAGGCTCAAAGGGAGGAGCCTGAAGAGCGGAAAGAACCAAATTCAAGTCCCAAACAGGGAGTAAAGGTTTCCTGGGAGGCCGCACATGCGTAACCCCCTGGAAAAAAAGTTTTTACTAAAAGGATGAAGCGCAAAACGCTTCTGAAAAAAGATAGATAAGGCAGAAACTTGCCCTTTCAACGTACTTAGCTGAAGACCAGAGTCCAGGCCAGATTGTAAAAACTCCAGAATCCTGGAGACCGAAAAGACCCTACAAGGAAAAGATCTCATCTCACACCAAGCGATATAGGCTTTCCAAGTCCTATAGTAGATGATAGAAGAAGACCTCTTCCGGGCACTGATCAGAGTCATAACGACCGAGTCAGAAAGACCCTCCTCCAAGATGGAGGTTTCAGCAGCCAGGCCGTCAAACCCAGTGTTGGTAAATTGGGGTAACACAGCCGACCCTGAGTGAGCAGATCGGGCCGAAGAGGCAGAATGAACTGGTCCACTGCCAGCCGAGCGATGTCTGCGAACCATACTCGCCTTGGCCACCTTGGGGCCACGAGAATGGCGGACACCCTTTCCAGAGCCAGCTTCCGTACCACCCTGCCCAGCATGGGTATCGGGGGAAACAGGTACAGAAACCCCAGATCCCCCCAGCTCAGGGACATGGCGTCCACTGCCAGAGGATCCTGGGAGAGCGACACAAAGTTCGGGAGCCTGCAATTGTGACGAGAGGCAAACAGGTCCACCTCCGGCGTCCCCCACCGGAGACACAGTGAGCGAAAAACCTCAGGATGGAGAGCCCATTCTCCCAGACGGGAAGAGCCCCTGCTCAACCGGTCCGCTTCCTGGTTTTCCACCCCTGGAATGTACACCGCCGAGAGACAAGGAACATGGGCCTCCGCCCAGGTCAGGATCAGGGACACCTCTCAGAGCACCCAGACTGCGAGTCCCTCCCTGATGATTGATGTAAGCAACCGCTGGTCGATTGTCTGAACGAACCTGGACCGGAAGGCCCAGAACGTGTTGAGTCAGAAGAGCAAGAACCCGACGGATGGCTCTCAGTTCCAGAATATTGATGGGTAAGTGAGCCTCTTGAGGTCCCCACTGCCCCTGGAACTGAAGATTCCAGAATCCCCCCCCCATCCCGAAAGACTGGCGTCCGTGGTGACAATTTCCCAAAGAGGGGTCAGGAAAGACCTGCCCTTCACGAGATTGGCCGAGACCAACCACCATTGGAGGGACTGCCGGACCCGGGAGGACAACTGGAAGGGCCGATCCAGCGACCGAGGCCGCCGGTCCCAAGACGCCAACAGATAGAGCTGAAGCGTCCTCGTATGAAATTGAGCAAAAGGAACTGCCTCGAACGAGGCAACCATCAACCCTACCAGCCTCATCCCCAGACGGATGGACGGCCGAGGATTGGAAAGTAGGACCCGCGCCAACTCCTGAATCAGATAAATTTTGGACTGAGGGAGAAACACCCTGTGTTGACAAGAGTCCAACTGCATCCCCAGAAAGGACACCACCCTGGCCGGAGCAAGGGAGGACTTGGGAAAGTTGATCACCCAACCAAAGCTTTCCAGCGTGGAGACCACCATCCTGGTGTCTGTCTCTGATTGATTGAGGGACGGAGCTATGATGAGAAGGTCGTCCAAATAAGGTACGACACGAATGCCCCGAGATCTGAAAATGGCCATCACCCCTGCCAGCACCTTGGTGAACACTCTTGGAGCCGAGGTAAGGCCAAACGGAAGTGCCACGAATTGAAAATGCTGATCTTTCATCACGAATCGAAGAAAACGTTGATGAGCCTGGCAGATGGGAACATGAAGATAAGCATCCTTGATGTCTATGGACGTCATGAAGTCCCCCTGCCGAAGAGAACCGATGGCCGTACGCAAAGTTTCCATGCGAAACCTCCGAATACGGATGAACCTGTTGAGTAATTTCAGGTCCAGGACGGGACGAACCGACCCGTCCTTTTTGGGGACTGCGAAAAGATTGGAGTAGAAACAGAGGCCCATCTCTAAGCGCGGCGCCGGCCGGATGACCGCCATTTCTAAAAGATTCCTTACCGACGCCAGGAGCCAGGATCGATGGGCACCCGAGACCGAAAGAAACGTGAAGGAGGGCGAGACTCGAACTCCAGTTTGTAACCGGACGACACCACCTCCTGGATCCATCTGTCCGGAACCTCCTGGTCCCAAACCTGGGAGAAGTGTCGCAATCGTCCCCCCACCCGCACGGGTGAGGGCAGCCCCTCATTGCTGAGAGGGCTTACCAGCAGGCTTGGGCTTGGCGCCCCAGGACTGAGCGGGACGGCCACGGCCCCTCCCTCGGGTCCAACCTGCACCTCTGGTAGCGGGAAAGGAAACCCCCCTACCCGCTCCAAATCCCCGAAAGGAAGGTCTAAAGGCACTCGTACCCCGAAAGGGGCGACGAGGCCTCTTGCGTTGAGGCAATTTACCACCTTTTGCAACTGAATCTAATTTATCACCAAACCGTCGCAAACCCAAAAAAGGAAGTGCTGTGAGCACCTTTTTAGAGACAAAGTCCGCCGACCACTGGCGTAGCCACACTGACCGACGAATAGCCACCAGCATTGCCGCTGTCCTGCTACTCATCGCCAGGGCATCGTCCTGAGCGGTCAAGACAAAGGAAATAAATGACTCACACTGCTTAAGAGCACCAAACTCATCACAAGCGGGATCAAGATCTGTGCACAGATCCCGAATAATGGACCCAACTGCCAACAGAAGTGCCGAAGCACACACCGGCCGCAGTGTCGATCCGGCACTGATAAAACCATGGCGAGCAAACTGGTCAATCCGACGATCCTCACCATCCTTAATGGCAGTGGTGACAGAAGAATGTACCACAGCCGTGCTAGACAGCCCTAACACAGGGGTATCGACATCAGGGGGAACTGACCAAACCTTCACCAAATCCTCCGGAAAAGGATAGCGTTTATCCCAGTTAGGAGGGATTCCAGCCAGTCGCGTGGGTTGTTCCCATTCCTTAAGCACAACCCTCTCAAAGCGTTGTGGCCTGGGAAACACCAAACGCGGCTGAGGCACATCAAACTCCTCACCCTTTGGTAGGGCGGATCTAAATTCAAAATTTCAAACATTTGAGCCAAAATGGAGGGGGTGTCAAGGGATACCCCCGTAGCCTGATCGCCAACAGCATCAATCTCAAGCTGGTCTGCAGGCTCATCCGACTCCACATGGAGTTCCCCCTCCTCGTCCAGGGAATAATCGGACCAATCCACTAATTCGCACCTCTCATCCTCCGAAGCAGGTGCTGCCGGAGAAAAGTTTTTCCGCTTCGCTGTAGCCTTCTGAGCTACCTTGGCGGAAATTATCTTCTCGAGGTTGGTCAATCGCGCACACACCTCGGATTGCGAATCCCCACTTTTGACAATGTCACACGGGGTCTGGAATAGGGAGGGGGGGGTAGGAGATGATGGAAGTTGCGAGGAGCCAGAAGCAGGAGCGACGGACTGACATACAATATTCTGCTTTGCACAAGGATTGCATAATATAACATCGCCTGGGAGCGGAGTCCCACAACCCCCACACAGCCTAGATGGCCCCGATGCGCCATTTCCGGTATTGTCGGAAGCCTCCATATGGTGATTTTATGGTATTCGCAACAACCGTGGGTTTTACGCATAAAGCCACCCGGGATGCCCCTTTAAATTAATGTCCCGGGAAGGGAGGATTACATTTTATTATCCCTTTTTTTTTTTAAACTCCCAATTTGGAGTAATAAGACTAGCCAGGTATAACAGAACCGGGAGAGCCACTGCAGTGAGGGGATCCCAGGATCTGTGGGGAAAAGAGACAACAGTAAGATCCCCAGAAAAAAAGTGCAGCATGCAGTACAAACATTCATACAAAAAGCAGCATATACAAATATATAGCAAAAGCCCCAAAGTGCTTTAAGAGGCCAGCCAGCATACACTTTTTTTTTTTTAAACAAGCTGAAGCAAACCTGATAATAAACAGAACGGCCCACACACGAGGTGGGGTCGCTTACCTGAACAAGGTACGAAGAGCAAAGGCAGCAGCAGCCAGCCAGATACACCCCTTGCTGCAGCCGAGTCCCCCGCACCTGACTCCTGATTAGAAGGAGGAAGTGCGGCGAGACCACGAGTTCAGGCCACGCCCCCACCATCGCGTCATCAGGGCCCTGCCCCCTCAATTCAAACAGTGCGGCCCGCCAAATGGCGGCGCCGCATACAGAGAGGGCGCCCCGACGCCCTCGGGTCAGTGGGGGGGAGCCTATACACAACCCTGGCAGTTCAGGCCGCGTGCGCGCATCTCAGGCTGAGCCTGAAACTGTCAACAGCGTGGCCCGCACAATGGCGGTGTCGCAAACAGAGAGGGCGCCCCGACGCCCTCGGATCAGTGGGGGGGGGGGGAAACAGATACACAATACATAGCCCTAACAGTTCAGGCCGCGTGCGCGCATCCCGCGGCACTGAGCATGACACTGTCAATATTACAAATACACAAGTAAAGTAAAACACCACATGCATAAAATACACCCCCCAAACCCCCCCATAGTGAAGGGAGAAGGGACCGTAACGGGAGAGAAGGGCCAAAGGGGAACCTCGGGACATCCCAAATCCGGATCACCATGCCGGATAGCCGCATTGCCCCACGCATGAGGTCGAGCGGAGGAGATAAGCTCCTAGGCACCTATAGTGCCATCTACCGTTTTCCCAGTGATCAGCCTGGGCTGGGAGGCTTCCATTAACCATCTAGGTAACAAACAATCAAACTGGGCAGAAATAGACCCAAAGGGGGTGCCGGGGCAAGACTTCTTTCTTCTGTCTTGTCGCCATGCAGAGAGAAAAACACTGGTGTTAAGTGGGAGGTACCAGGTATATATGGGCCGGAAGGGGGCTCGTTACAAGACTTCCTCTCTGCGAACGTCGTCACCTGCTGGTGAGTAACCCGATCGTAAGAATTAAAGGCGAAGCGGGGTGTGTGGCACACTGAGAATAACTGCAAGGTGCGCATATTGCATAGCACAGTTGTATTTTATCTCAAAATCTCCTAAAGCGTTGTTTCAGTTTGGGGGAGTCTCCTGGGCAGGAAAGGGTGTCTACCTATACATATGTGGTACCGCTGTAACCGGGAGAAATTGGGGTTTCACACAAAATAAGATTTTATTGACAAACTTACATTTTTTATTACAAAAAAAACACTACAAATTGTAAAAAAGTTTTTTTTTATTTTTTTGCACAATTTTCACCCCAAAATATTGGGAATACACTTAGAAAATGACAAACAAGACATTTCATGTTAAAGCCCAGGCTCTGCTGAAAAAAACAATATATCATTTTCCTGGGAAATCCCTGGAAATCCCTTAAAAAATCAGTTGAACATGGGGAGCGCAAAATAGTGCAAAATGGTCTGGCAACAGAGTGTGACAAGATCTCCAGGAAGGCTGGCACTTAAAGGGTTAATAGCTTCGCTCACCTGCGAGAGAGTGATACTTCATGTCTTCGCAGTCAGCACTGCAGAGAAATCTGGGGATTTGTGGGAGGTCCCTGGGTATTTGAGTGGCCGGGAGGAGCCTGTTTTGCATGTCTCTGCAGTGCAGCGCCATCTGGCGGAGGATAACCCAAGTGTAAGTACTATATCTGGAGCAGGACGTACTGTATACTAAGAATAACGTGAATACACAGCCAAAACACCCTCGCCGCTACTACCCGCCCCCCCTCCCCCGAGCACACTACGGGGAGGGAGCGAGGAAAGTAAGCGAGCAGCGGCGAGGGCCCAAGCCAGGGATGGGGGACCCCAAAATGCCAGAACGAGTAAACAGTCCCCAAAACACTCAACCCCTCATAAGTTAGGACAGGAACTCTGCATCCCTAACAGGCTCACCATAAAGCCTATGGCTGGCTATCCTTTGTGGTACAGGGTCTGCGGCTTGGAGCAGCGCTCCTCGAGCACTTGACCCTAGTGCTCTTCTACCTTCACCGATCCATCAGCCTAGGCTGGGAGGCACCGAGGGTCCGGAAACGGGTGGAAATAGCCATGCAGGGCCGCAGGCTTGTTTGCCCCGCTCACCTGCGCAATATAGAGAGCCATCTTCTATCTTCGCAGAATCACTGCAGAGGAAAACTGGATAAGTCTATGGTGATTCCGTTTTTATATAGTACTGGGAGGAGCCACAACTCTTCTGCAGTGCACTGCGCCACCTTGTGGCGGAATACCCAGATGTAATGACTTCGTGAAGCAGGCCGTGCCATGCAATGGGAAAAAATGATCTGAAGCATGGGACATGAGCTGCATATTTGTCATGTATAACGCTCTAATCTTGTCTGGAGGCTTGGGAAATAAAATATTAATGAGACATAGATTTATGAGGTTTTAATCGTATGTGTAGAGAAAGATTTATTCATCTCTTCTGCTCATCGTAGGATTTATTTTTCCAATTTTCTCAATTCCTATTGCAGACATGCAATATATTTTAGAAAAACACAGCTTTCCTGTTTTATCAGCAATATTTCCTCTATCTAAAAACTGCAGTAATAATAGCACAAGTTCATTTATTTGTTCATATCACAAATAAGAGCAGCAGTGATTTTGCATTGTACTGGCAGCACATTTTGAATGACAATGAAACTGCTGTGATTACTCATCATGAAGTCAGATTATAAAAATCTCAGCACCATTGTAGAAGTAGCTTTAAACTTCCCTCAATGCATCTCGGCTCATCTGCATGTTACCCTACTATGGAATTTCAGAGGTTAGTAATTCGGTTAGGATTTAGTAAAAAGAAAATTAAAGAAATTAAGTTATCTATATCCAATGACTATATAAACCTATATAATGGGGTTTTCATTGCATAAATGTGAACATATATTCAATTCCTTCGCTTATGACCATCAGATGTTATAACTGGAATAAAACGGCTTTAGCTAATTACACAAAAACTGAAATACCAATAAATAAAATCCAATGTGACCAATTACCCTTAGAGTTCACCAGTCCACATGTCCTTATCCTCAGTCTAATTGTGGTTCTGTGAAGGCATCAAGTTTGTTAGAGAACATTTGTGAACAAACCATAAAAAACACCACAAGAAAGCTCAGGGATAAAGTTGAGGCGAAGAGTACTGCAGGGTTAGGCTATAAAAATATATATAATATTTAGCCAAAGCTCTGAACATCTCTGAGCACTGTTCAATCAATCAGCAGGAAATGTGAGTATGGCACAACTGCAAACTTACTAAGATATAGAGAAATATTTACTTTGCCTAAAAATGCCTTTCAGTGTTACACATTTGGTGGGGCACCAAAGGCTGTCAAACTGGTGACCCAAATCCAGGTGAAAAATCCAGGGCCTTTATAGAAAGTTATATTGTTAAATATTACATAAATATACCATATAGTGGGTAACAGAACTATATTGATATTGCTCAGTTACTATAACTAACCAGAATTTGAGCAGGACTTAGACAAGG
The DNA here is from genome assembly GCA_027917425.1 of Gastrophryne carolinensis. NCBI lineage: Eukaryota > Metazoa > Chordata > Amphibia > Anura > Microhylidae > Gastrophryne > Gastrophryne carolinensis. Next base: position 261,296,971 of record CM051238.1, read on the forward strand.
AACAGCTAGGCCAGACATTGTAGTTGAATTAGTTAACAGCATTTTGACGCTAAACAATGAAATCAGTTTCAGTCAAAAAAAGGAGAGCAAGCAAGTTTGGGAGCAGATTCTGGGAATATCCAGGAATGCGTGTATAGCCAGTGCAGTTTTTAGGAAAGACCAGTTTTAGTGTCTGGGAAAATCCCAAGATTTCCCTGCAAAGCTGGTTTTCACAAAATTCAGGCTAGTGAAGCTGGCAGGACAAGTCTGGATAACAAAGGAATATCGCAGTATAACTGACTAAGAAAGAGCCTGGGAGGGAGAGAGGGGCTTAGGAGAAGGAACCCTGGGACAGAGGTGACCAGGGCAGAACGGATGACAGGACTTTTCAGGGGTAACTATTTTGGGTATGTATGAGGGGTAATCAGGGTTTGAGGGGTTATGCTGTGCCATTGTCCTGTTCGTTCCCATACATGTATGACTGATGCTCTGTATAACTTACAGTGTTCCTGTACTTTAGCCTATTCAATCTTGACATAAGGCTGGGCATCCCAACTTGAGATGCCGTCATGGTTATGTCAGACTTTAGGCCCACTTCAAGGACAGATTAAATGCAGAATTAGCCAGTAGGTAAGTGTACACAAAGAGCTGTAATATTTTTTAGGCATTTACCCTCCTCAATTTAAATCTGTAATATTCTGCACCAGAGACTGCACCTAGAGTTTATATAACATGCACTAACATTTAAGTATGCATTCAACATAGCCAAGGTTTGATGCAGACTACACTACAAGCCCCATGTTACTACATGCTGCTCCCTCTTGCAGCTCCTGCTAATTATAGATTGTTTAAACACAAGCTGTCTTCACCGCATGACTCTTGTTTTATTCCCAGAGCTTCTGATGTGACATTGCCATCTACTAAGTGTGCTCTAGTAGCATACACGAAAAGCTGTTGTGTAACACCATCTGCAATTTTGTGGACATGTACTTCCATACATTAGAACAGACCCCAAACAAAAAAAAAATACAACTCTGAAGTACTCACCTGTAGAGTTGATATTATATGCATACAGCACGTCCTGCTCCAGAATAGTAACAACATGTGGGTAATCCTCCGCCTCAGGCGCCGTGCACTGCACACATGTAGAAAACAAGCTCCTCCCGGCCCTACATATACCGAAGGACCTCCCACAAATCCCCAGCATTGAAAAGCAGTGAGAAGAGAAGCCGGGAGGAACAAACCACCCAGAAAAACTGGTAATATCTATTGATAACAATCACCATACAGGGGATCCAGGACAAGTAAACCAGGGTGGGGTGGAGCAGGACGTGCTGTATGCATATAATATCAACTCTACAGGTGAGTACTTCACAGAGTTATTACTATTCTGGAGCAGGACGTGCTGTATGCTTAGAATACTACAACATGTGGGACATCCAATAGCAGTGTCTATAAGCAGGGTGGGATCCCCAGGAAAAACAAGGCACAGCGGACAGTAAAGGCGCTGTCACCTGCAACAGGCATGACATGAGCAAAGGCTCTAACGTCAATCTCATAACAAGACCTAGGAGGTATGAACAGAGACAAGCCATAAGTCTAGCAACTTAAGCAACAGAAAAAAAAAAAACCCTGGTGCTGAAGGGCCAGTGGTACCCCAGCACCAATATAACGGAATAAACTGAAAAAGGGGAGATTCTTCCCCTAAAGAGGAATATAGGTCAATGACCCAACCAGCCCACAGGCAAGGAAGCCTCCTGGCAAACTTGTAACACCCCCTAAGGGAAACAGAACAGGTCACCCGACCAAGGCGGGAATACTGACCCCTAACTAACACGAAGCCAAGGCTTCACTCAGGATCAGGAGACATCCGAGAAGGATTAATCCAAAAGGCGCAATGGCGCTGGAAGAAGATATCAGGCGCATACATAAAGAGGCGCCCGTAGACTCCAAGAGCATCAGTCCCCTTAAGGGCCATGAAAGCCCTCATGGGTAAAAATTGCAACACCTGTAGAGGGAATGTAGCCCCTCATATTAGTATTAAGAATAAAGTCCATAGTTAGACTATAGGACTAAACCAATGATCCTACAGACCACTAGGACCGGAGGCCCGGCGTAAGAAGGAACACCCCCACGGCATGGGGTGCCTGTAGCCATATATATCTGTATATAAATATATATACATCGAGCCAAGGTTAAGTAACCAGATCCACCGTCTCAGGCACGTGTCTGACGGAGTCAGGAGCCCCCAGAGAAGCGACCTGGACTACAAGGCAGCTCAGACAGCATCCAGCAAAAGTCCCCAGGAAAATCCGCAGGATAAACAATGAAAATTGATCTCCACAGGGACCATGGAACTACTAGGGAGATGCAGCTAAGCAATCCCCAAAAGAATTCCCCACAAGGGAGACAGAACGAGACTCCTGCAGGAAAACAGCCAGGACAGAACCTGCACCTTCAGAGTCCCCAGATGGGGAGCCAACCCCAAACTTATGCTGTAATGACTCTAAAAACCTTGGGGACCGAGAACGTCTAACAGGGAAGAGACCAAGACTCATGCCAATCAATATGGGTTACCACAAAACCCCAATAGACGGAGGGAGAGGAAGCTGGGGGAGCTTGCTCCCAGCCTCCCCTTATACTGAGTCACCCAGAAGATAAGGCCCGTCTCCAAGGGGTGAATGAATCAGCTGTCAATCCCCAGACAAGACACCTTATATTGGGACGACAAAGGAAGGGGCCTGACAAGGGCAGAACCGCACTCCTGTGAGAGCGAACAGGTCAGCAGACTTCTGCAGAGGCATCTGCGAACCATAGTTCACAAGGCCACCCAGGCCATCCATCTCACGGGTCTCTTAATCAGGCCGACCGCGCGCAGAACCCCACAAATAGGGTGATGAAGAGAAGGCATATAAAATAGCAAGTTTATGCCTGAGATTACTCAGCCCCCATGACCAGAGCCAGAATATTCTGGGACAGTAAAAACAAGGGAAGAGCCCCTGTGTAATAAGGGAGACCCAACAGGGCCACGCTAGTAGGCTCCCAGGGCGACACCAGGATAGCATAACCTGCCGCTAAAGAGCATCCATTGGAGCGAATACCGCTGAGAAGCAGGGGACGTAGACCCCCGCCCAAGGCAGAATCAGGGACCCTCCAGAGGGCGCAACCTGCCTCAATCTCTAGACCAATAATAGAACAGGCCATTGTCATCCAACAGACCCGGAGTCCCCGATAGACAGACAGATCCTAACCGAGGTGAAGTCCAGTCATACAGAATCAACGGAAGGCACACCGTTTCAATAGAACCAGCAGGTAAGCTGGAGCCTCTAGGGGACCCTACCTAGGAACCACGGGGGATTGTGGAAGAAATTCGCCTCCCCCGCCACCCTGGGAGACTTGGTACCCAAGGTGACCATTCACTGGAAGATGCAAGTAAGGAAGGGGGTGCCCCCTGACAGGGGCCCTTGAATATGATCAGCTCAAGAGGAACCCCCTTACCAAGGGGGAATGAGCACAGACCGAGCACCAGGGTGCTGGAACCCCATCTACGCTCAATAACCTACTGTGCCGGAGACCCCAAGGGCTCGGTATATAAGTGACATCTTGATGTGCCACCAACGGGTCCACCAGCTGCCATCCCGCCTGGTGAAAGTAAGATGCCAGTAGAGGGGGGCAGAACCCCCGTAACCAAGAGTCCCCTTATTGCCAGATAAGAAGGCACAAGCCTGAACCGAATTCCAGGAATGGGGATAGCGGATAAGGGACCATAAGGGATTGAGGTGACTACGCAACCATCCAGTAACTCCTAGGGGACACCGCTGGCCGACCAATCCACTCGGCCTGACGCAGAGACTGGGGAGTAAGGAAGACGACCCGGTAGGTCCTAACGCAGACGCCCCCCCCCCCCCCCCCCCCAGGCATGTCAGAGACATCACCCCCATTTGTGTCATGGTGAGTAGCCTGGGAACGAAGGAGAGGCCCCAAACAATGCCTCAATCCGCAGGGTTGGTCCTGCAACACCGTCTAGAAATGGTCTTGGTGTCCAGCAGACACAAGGGGAACTAAGAAGATCTAGTACTTCACAAGAGGCCGGAAGCGGGGGGCCCGTGACCCAAGTCATATAGAGACTACCTGTGAAAGTAGAATTGCCAAGCCTGCCATAGGCCGGCGTGGCCCAGACTGCCTCATACTGTTGAGGGAGGGAGTAAGGATAATATAGAGGCCATAGCCACCTGTAAGTAAGCCCGAACGCTGTAGGCCCAGTCCGGCGTGCGCCAATTCCTGAACGAAAAACAGGGGCTAGAAGCACCCTGACAATCACTGAGAGGGACCGCCCAGCAAAAGCCATCCTGTGTCCAGGGGAATTACATCCTGGAACCACCAGAAGGAAAAGGTATATTCCTAGATGGGAGACAGCTGCTGCAGCAGTACCCTCGCCCAGAAGGGCGAGGGCGCCCCTTCATGCTTGGGAGGTCTTGGCAGATTTGGACTTACTCCTGCCAGAAGGCCCAGGGCGCTGCCTGCCCACCCCATGGTGGAAATCCACACCGAACAGTTGGAAGCACACCTCAGTTTCGCGTTTGACACTAACGTAGGGAGGTGGAGGGGTGACCCTGCCTCGTGGAGGCCGGAGCGGCCTTCTGCGCAAGGGTGCTTTACCCTTTTTACCAAAAAGGTCCAAACGGGCCCCAAATAACCGCCGTCCTCTGAAGGGAAGGCAAGTGAGAGCCTTTTTGTAGCCTCGCCAGCACCCCACTGTCGCAGCCAGACCAGGCGGCGAATAGCTACCACAAGGGCAGAGGTTCTAGCACACATCTTAACGGTGTCGTCCAGTGCTGATAGGATAAACTTCACAAACGCTTCACAGTCTGATAGCACATTAAACACCCCCCAAGGGAGGTCCTCAGGGCGGTGATCTAGTACTTTTCTGACAAGAGTCCTGGCGGCCACCGCACAAACCGGGCGCAGAGCCGTCCCAGCACACGAGAAGGCGTGGGAAGCCAGTCTGTCAATGCACCGGTCCTCAGCATCCCGAAGGGTACGGTAAAAAGGAGCCGTCATGAAAGGGGGGTTTGTGACCCCTATAACCGGTGCGTCCACCACCAGGGGAGCTGACCATAAATTAACCACATCAGGAGGGAAAGGGTACTTCCATTCCCAGACCCCTGGGACCCCTTTAAGCTTACAAGGCGATTCCCATTCTTGGGATATAAGATTCTGGAAATGTTCCTGTTCTAGGAACTCCAAGCGTGGCGGCGCTGTATGGAAACACTCCTTCTCCCCAGGTGGGGAGATTGACAAAACCCAAAATCTTAAGAATTTCATGTGTGTCACACAGACCCCAAGAACCGGGCTCAGAATCGTCGCAGCCCACGGGCATCACGTTCGAGGAGCCCGAATCGGAGAATAGCTCACCTTCCTCAGAAGGGTCAAGGTCCTGCATATCAGCAGAGTCATCGGTATCATCAGGAACCGGGGAGCCAGGAGGCGTCAGGGACCGCTTTTTACCAGGGCCCATAAGCTCCGCCAATCCAGAAAGCACCTGCTCCGCCGTAGGCAACAAGCGCGGCGCGGATTGCAGGTCATCCCCGCTCGAGTGGGACTCGTCATGAGTGATATTTGGTTCCAGGGAGACGGGAGTAAGGAAGGGAGGTGCCAACGTTCGCAAACCTGCCTGTTCTGCACACTGTCCGCAGACCCGTGCCCTGTCAGCCTCAGCCTGGGGCTGACCACACACTGCACACAGCCGGTCATGTCCCGGAGGGACCCCGGTTACATAATTCTGAAATGCCTCCATATGGTGATTATGAAGCAGTAGGACCGCAGGGATTTATGCAATAGGCAACCCTGGATGCCCCAAGACCCGCTAGTAATGTGGGAGAATTTGTAAAGTGGACCCGCTGTAATATATGTTAGGCCGGTGGAAGCCACCGAAGGGACAATGGGAGGGTGGAGTCAGTGCCATGCGCAGCCAGATAGACATAGAACCATGCCGCCCCGGAGGGCACTTACATGACCAAGGGAGGAGGCGAACCGCACCACGCGCGCGAAGATAGTCAAAATGGTGCAAAGCAAACCTCGAGGGGTGGGCCAGGCCGTGACGCGGAGCGCGTCATGCCGAGTCTCCGCCTCCCCCAAAGAGCGCGAAGCTCTAACCAACGGAAAAAAGTAGAACAGATGGATATAAGGCGTAAGGCTAAGATGCTGACACGCTGGAATGATGCTGCCAACCAGGCAGCTTGCTAATGAAGACAAACGGCTCGCACTGTATAGCGAAGCGCGACACTGACCCCAATACATTTAAACCAAGGACTAAACGTGAAGGTTAACTCTAGGGCTGCCACACATACCCCCCCTTCTTTCCCCCCCCCCCCCCCGAGTTACGGAAGGAAGCGAGGGAGAAGCGGACGGCGTCAGTGGACTAAGTCTGTGAGGGCCACGGGCAAGATTGCGGGAGGGGCATCCACTAGAGGCTCACCATCGGCCTGACCGCCTACCCTATGGAGGGGGATTGTGGTGGAGCATGGCTCCGTTCAGCACACCAGGTGCTGCCTACCTTCACCCGATCAGCCCAGGCTGGGAGGCATATTCTTCTGAAGAGGACGGGTGGAAATAGTCCCGCAGGGCCTTGGGCTGTCAAGCCCCGCTTGCCTGCGAGAGAGTGATACTTCATGTCTTCCCAGTTCAGCACTGCAGAGAAATCTGGGGATTTGTGGGAGGTCCTTCGGTATATGTAGGGCCGGGAGGAGCTTGTTTTCCACATGTCTGCAGTGCACGGCGCCTGAGGCGGAGGATTACCCACATGTTATTACTATTCTGGAGCAGGACGTGCTGTATGCTTAGAATAACCTGCTGTGGCTTATAACAGGTCATGTGTTTTTTTTTAGAAGAGGAAGCCCAAGCGTTCTGTAAAATCCCACAAAGGCCTATGGCGCACGCACAAGTTCAATGAGAGCTGTCTAACAGGACTATCATTCGGCAGATGGCTCGCTTTGACCTATCCAAAAGGCTGGGATGGGCGCGCGTGCACAGGCCACCAGGGATGCAGCAGCGCACGTCTCAATTAAAACGAGAGTTGTCTGATGAATGACATAGCAGATGGCTCACATTGAACAAGAACACGTGCATGCACTATTGGACTGGGGAAAAGACTACCACAGCGGGACAAGACGACTTTGAGGGGAGTGGCAAAATCTCTGGCATTTGCCTCTCATGCATCAAATTATGAACCAGTGATTCCTCCAAAAGAGGACTCCAAAGTGGTGTTTAGAAAATAAACAAGTTTCCTTCCTTGTTATACTTCAGGCAAATGTAATTGTTACAACATTGTGCCTGGCAACATTTGGCAATGTCCTAAACAGTTTTCTGTTTTTAAATTGAAGCAGAAATGGCCGAGATATCAGTGTTTACAGGTCCAGCCAATGACATTCTCTTGCATCCCATCCGCCAATCAGCTCAGCAAAGCAGGACAGCATTGCTGGTCCGTCTCTCCTCCAGATTCACACTGTACAGCCAGGATGTCTTATGCAAGTTCTGGGAATCTTAGACCCCTCCCAGAATGCAGCATCACATTCAAGGGACATGCCCACTTTTTCAGAAGAGAAATGAGGTGAAACTGTAAACCCTGATATATCAGCCATTTCTTCAATTTAAATATGGTAAACCATTTAGGACAGTGCCAAATGAAGCCCGACACAATAGTGTAACAATTACCTTTGCCTGCAGTAGCACTTTAAGGGCAGTTTAGCTAGATTTATAGCAAACAAATAGGAATATGGTCCTATTTAACATGGGGCCCCAAATCTGGTCTTATTAAAATGGGACTGTAAACACAACAGCAAGAAAAAGGCAGCAAGCAGCTGAACTGTTGCCTGTCCCATGTGCCTCTCCCTCATGCCATAGTAGAGCTTCAAAGTTTGCCATCCTTGAGTGATCAAGTGTCAGTGAGCGTGGTCACACAGCTCATGACTCAAACTGTGACATCACATGACCTTCTCAGCTCAGCAACACCCCAGAAAACCATGATTCCTTAAAATTGATAAGGTAGTTACATATAATTGGAGATTTTAAGATGCCTTGAGAGGGCTCATTTGACGCAGTTTCCAAGTAGGATAAGGAGGGAGAAAGGGTGCGGGCAGATTTCAACGAGGGTGTAATGAAAATTACAGAATGAGTTTTTCCCAGTGAAATACCTCATTGAAGCTGTATTTATTTGGAGTTATATACATATAACAATAAGGAAACAGTAAGGAGAAACCCATAAAAAAATAAGTATACACTGATCCAGAAAGATCTGAGCATTGGCAAAAATTGGGAACACCGCATATCAACCCAAAGGCGGCAAGATAAACAAATTCACATTATCTAAAGTGTGTATGGGGGTTTATCATTTGTCAAAATTATATACACAAAAAGACAACAGTGGTAGGCATCAAAAAAGCAATGTTCACATGAAATAGGAGTCCAAAAATGGCGAGAAGAATTTTTTAAAAAAATGCAAGAATTTCTGCTGAGGCTTCATAAATTTGTCTTCAATAGGCTGAAAAAAAATATTGCCAGCACCTCTTCCTTTCAGTTTTTTTAAAAAGTAAAGCTGTTTAACAAGCCTGCGGAGTGCACTAGTTTTGCCTGAAGCGCTGCTATCTGCTGGTATTTGCAGTCTATATTTAGATTTTCCTAAATGAATTTTAAGTGTTGAAAACTGTGCTTTATGTCGGACCTATACCCAAAAGCTGCCCTTATGTCCAATTTGCTTCAATGCTAACAAAATGATGAACAGGCACAGTTCAAATACAAGGCAATCCAGGAAATTACTGCAAGGGACAGCATTCATAGGATACTGGTTTATCTTTTGCTACGGAACCATTTAAAGTGGACCAACACCCAGGATTTTCACTATCCTGGGTTTTGGTCCACTTCCGCGGTAGCCCGATCGGAGGTGCCCCGCTGCGTGAAACGCCCCCCGATCCCCCTAAATAACTCACCTCACCCCGCTCCTACGCGAGCGCTCGTCCAATCAGAGCGCTCAGAGCCGTTGTGGTATGTACGGACAAGCGACGGACAACCACAGGGGCTCTGAGCGCGCTGGAGGCCGCATCTCGCGCTTCCTTCTAACAGGGAGCGTGCCCGCGCTGGCCATTCACAAACGACCTTCGCGGGTGCGCGCCCTGCTAGAAGGAAGCGCAAGATGTGGCTGCGCATGCGCCGCTGGAACGAGGATAAGGTAAGGTTTCTGGGCGTCCTGGGGGGTTTCACGCGATTTTGGATGCCCCGCGGGGAGGGATCTGATCGGCCCGGGAATCTTATAGATTCCCGGGCCGATCCCCCCCTGGGTGTTGGTCCACTTTAACCCTTTAAACGCCAGCCACGTAAAATTTACGTGGCTGCCTCCCCTACAGTTAACCGCCAGCCACGTAATTTTTACGTGCCTGACTTTCCCCACTTACAGAATAAAAAGTAAAAAAAAAAAAAAAAAAGTCACTTACCTGACCCCTCATTCGATCCGGCCAGGGCTCCTCTTCAGCCAGAGGGGCTCCCATCGCCCATTGGGGCTCCTCCGGCTGCAGGGGAGTGCCCAAAATAAGGTGCCCCCCCCCCCCCCCCCGTTTCAGCAGCCACCGGGATTGGCTGCAAAAAAAAAGACAGTTACTTACCTTCGTGCCCGATGGCTCCCGCCGGCTCTCCTCTTCGCGGGGGGGAGGCTCCGATCATGCCCCGGGGCGGGGCCAATGACGTCACCGCCGAGACACAGGAGATGAAGATCGGAGGTGAGTAAAGTAAAAAAAAAATTTTTTTTTTTTAATAAAAGTTATTTTCAAAAAGTGTGTGTCTTTTTTACTGTTAACCCTTTGTGAACTGGTAAGGGGTCCATGAGACCCCTTATACCAGTTCACAAGGCTCGGGGTTAATGGCAAGTCACCTGCGGCTAGCAGGTATATCACTTTCCTGGGAAATCCCTTCAAAAATCACAGTTGAACATGGGGAGCACAAAATAGTGCAAAATAATCTGGCAACAAAGGGTGACAAAATCTCAAGGTAGGCTGGCGGTTAAAGGGTTAAACCAGTTTCAACCAAAATGCACTTGACACTCCTTTTGTCTAATGCTACAATAGCAAAATAGCCTTGACTAAGCTATAAATAGGGAGGCTTTGGGTGTTACAGTTTGATCAAAGGTTAAAACATTGATTTGATCATTATTACTCATTCGGTCTTTTCCTTTCCAAATGAACAAAAAGGTAAATCCTATTCAGCGATAAATACATGTTGAAAAGCTTAAACCGGACCTTCAGCATGATTTAATGAAAAGCCCAAACCCTTAAACTATTCCTGAGCATCTAAAATTAGACGTTTTTAGTCACTTATTATTCTTTCCCCCACCGGGCTGCAACTCTCTTCAGAACTCGGGCGCCGCCATCTTAACTCAGAAGCATTACACATACTGAGGAGAGGAGGAGGGGGATAAAGTACAGGGGGCGGGGTTATAGCTGTGCTTTGCACAGAGCGCAGAGCTGGGTCAGTAAAAGGACCTCAATCCCAGAATGCAGAACGACAAAGGGTCAGAAGACACTTCCTGTTTGCAGGCTGCCTGATGCTTCATGAGCCAACATCTTGGATGTTTAAAGGCTCATAAAATGCAGTAGATGCAGGTAGGATGATTTTTAATGTAAGCAATCTGTATGTACAGGGTGTGGGAAACCTATAAGATATGCTCTTATTCAGGATGAAGGCTTAAGGTCTTACTTTTGGAATGTATTGGGAACTAAAAAATTCAGATTCTGGCCCTACTAACAGTCGTTTATTAAAGCAATAAAAAACGTCTATGGCTACTCTTACAAAGAAAAATTACATTACATAAATCCATACTTACAATGATCTCTGCATTTTAAATTTCATTTAGGACTACAGAATGAAAATTTGAATTAATTTTTGTATTTCTAAATGGTCCCATGCGTTAATATGATCAAGACCTCTTTATATTAAAGCAATCCAAAGCCTTAATTGACTTTTAGATTGCTACTAATACATTTCAAGGATACATGATGTAACAAAACAAAAAAACTAGCTCATTTTGGGCTCTATTCATGCAGTACCCTTACTTTCACATCCCCCTGGAAGCTGCAGATGTCGCATCCCCACTACTGATGCATTGGCAAACCATGTGAGCCACACTTTTGATGTCTTCTGCAAAATACATGACTAAACCCGCACAGATTTTTCTTATGAAAAAAATAAAATCACTGCGCTTTGGCAACACTACTGCCAAATCTTGCCAAAGTGTCTCTACACATGCAATGATCGCACAGTGTTATGGAAATCATTTTGTGACCCCACTAGGCCAAGGAACACCATTGCTCCAAAATGTTCCGAAATGTGTTTTTGTACTGCTTTTAGGAGGTAGTGCTATTCTAATACTATAAATTGCTTCTTGTTTTAGACCAGTTAGTCTATATATAATCCGGTTTAACTGATGGGAAACTCTTTAGCTGGTTCTATTGAATATCATTCCTAGGTTTGTGGGGGCAATATGTATCAGCATCTGCCGCAACTCCCAAAAGGAGAGTTTACCCTCTTTAACTAGGTTTTGTGCTTTAGGCAGACATTTGTATGAACAGGGATTTCTAGAAATACAGGAGCAGCTTGTCTGAGATTATATTGTGATTGCAGATCTAAACTCTCCTGTCATATTCATAGCCAGAGAGCAAAGAAGAGGCTCCACAGCCACACACTGTACAAATGTTTAACTATAGTTGATATGCCTCAGCGGTCTTTCCTAAAATCTAAATGGAACACACACAAATTGTCATTTAAGTTGTAAATTAAGACACAAGAATAAAAAACACAAGACTGATTAGGATATTACAGTCTTAGGTCAAATTTTACTATACCTAGCCCAAAAACAGAGAAACTACTGACTGAAAAACATGTTATGTGCAAATTAGTCACTCTCAAACCATTGGTTAAAGGAAATCCAAAACAATTTTAAAACTTTTCTAATAAGCCTTTCCAGCTCATTTCTACAAATGTTTGTGAATAAAGTCAGAACTGTTGATTTCAGCAGGGCCTTCCCTATTGCTGTATGCATGAAAGTCTTTCATGCCAAGACTTTCTGGATACAATTAATTCAAATAAAGCGTACCTTGTCTTTCTTTTGTTTGGCAGACTCCTCGGCAGACAAAAGGGTCTTGTAGTAGTTGCTTCGTTCTGCGGTAAAGTGGACCTTGGAAAGTGCGTGTTCCACTAGAGCCACTGAAAGGTTTACACCATCCACATGAAGCCAGCCAATGAAATTCCCAGCCTTGTCCATTGCTTCCACTTCCACCTCCACCTGAAATACAGGAGAATGATTTGATTAAAGTTGTTCAGTAATATACAAATACGGTATATACTCTGCCACTATCCCTTGAGGGACACACCTTACCTCACCACTTTATGGGTATGGAGACATTTGGTAACACCTAAAGCGGAATTAAACCTACGCTGGCCTTATATTCTGAAAGCCTCCCAAAAACAGACTACCTATAGGGTCAGGTAGTAAAATTTGATGTTTGTAGGGGTCATTTCTGAATGGCTGGCGCGGGCACACCCACAGCTAGAACTGAGCAGGGATGCAGCTGCCGGAATTCTCCATTCAGGTTTCCCTGTCCCTTTGAGTTAGATTATCTGAATGAAAGATTGAATGAAAGATTGAATGAAAGATTGAATGAAAGATTGAATGAAAGATTGAATGAAAGATTGAATGAAAGATTGAATGAAAGATTATCTGAATGATTATCTGAATGAAAGATTGAATGAAAGATTATCTGAATGAAAGATTGAATGAAAGATTGAATGAAAGATTATCTGAATGAAAGATTATCTGAATGAAAGATTGAATGAAAGATTATCTGAATGAAAGATTGAATGAAAGATTATCTGAATGAAAGATTGAATGAAAGATTGAATGAAAGATTGAATGAAAGATTATCTGAATGAAAGATTATCTGAATGAAAGATTGAATGAAAGATTATCTGAATGAAAGATTATCTGAATGAGATTATCTGAATGAAAGATTGAATGAAAGATTATCTGAATGAAAGATTGAATGAAAGATTATCTGAATGAAAGATTATCTGAATGAAAGATTGAATGAAAGATTGAATGAAAGATTATCTGAATGAAAGATTATCTGAATGAAAGATTGAATGAAAGATTATCTGAATGAAAGATTGAATGAAAGATTATCTGAATGAAAGATTGAATGAAAGATTACCTGAATGAAAGATTGAATGAAAGATTACCTGAATGAAAGATTATCTGAATGAAAGATTATCTGAATGAAAGATTGAATGAAAGATTGAATGAAAGATTATCTGAATGAAAGATTATCTGAATGAAAGATTGAATGAAAGATTATCTGAATGAAAGATTGAATGAAAGATTATCTGAATGAAAGATTGAATGAAAGATTACCTGAATGAAAGATTGAATGAAAGATTACCTGAATGAAAGATTATCTGAATGAAAGATTATCTGAATGAAAGATTGAATGAAAGATTATCTGAATGAAAGATTGAATGAAAGATTATCTGAATGAAAGATTGAATGAAAGATTATCTGAATGAAAGATTGAATGAAAGATTATCTGAATGAAAGATTGAATGAAAGATTATCTGAATGAAAGATTGAATGAAAGATTATCTGAATGAAAGATTATCTGAATGAAAGATTGAATGAAAGATTATCTGAATGAAAGATTGAATGAAAGATTATCTGAATGAAAGATTATCTGAATGAAAGGTTGAATGAAAGATTATCTGAATGAAAGATTGAATAAAAGATTATCTGAATGAAAGATTGAATGAAAGATTATCTGAATGAAATCCGAGCTGCCGACTTGCTGAATGAGGAGAAGCTTTATGGCTTATCCTGTTGGCTACACAGTGGGAACCCAAAATCAGGACGCCCTCACCAGGAGAAAATAAAAGCCAAGTTTTGTTCCTCTCTAAGACTTTGAATACTGTTTTGAATAGAATAGAGGTATAAAATTAAAGTATTAACCTGATGCATACTTATTTGGAATGTCTCTCCAGTTATAGATCCTCGGGAAGCCCAAAAAACAGCATGATGTATAATGGGAACCAGAAGCCGCTGCAGGCTTCCTACTAGAGGCAGTCTATAACCAGGGCTAACCAATTGTGTAAGGGGGGGAATTAGATTTGTATTTTAGTTTAGAGCCCCTTTGTTGCTGGAGCCATGGCGACCACCCGTGCCTAGCACAGGCAAGACAGTGCAATATAGTATGCCAAAAACACATTGTTATAAAAAGCTGGTCACATCAGAACATAGCTTGTAAGGAAGTATACATCGCTACTTGAAACAGACGCATTAATGTTTGCTGAAGAGTTCATATGCATACATCATAGGGCACGATCGTAATGCCCTTTATAAACCATGGTAGCGATCTGTAATCTTAACTTGTAGGTTACACAAGGGTTGCATGACCAAAAAAAAAAAAAAAACTACCTTGAGGGCATTACTGTCTTTTGCTTTTCAAGAAAGAAAGTCATATCCTGCAATGACCGCTACATCCCAGTAGACAAGAGCAATTAAAATAAGAAAAAAAACCTTGCATGCCAAACATGACATAAGAAAGAACATTGTCCTTGTCACAGATAGAGTAAGGCAATCAACCTCTATTCTGTTATGAAAGACCAAAGCTCTGGAAACACAAGACCATATGGGCATACATAGTTAGAGACTGTGAAGGACATTTGACCGTTAGTTGGTTGAGCTTGCCACCAAATGTTCCAAATTTCCAAAAACGCATGCAGACAGAATGGCTATTGGCAACTATGTGTTGAACAGGAAGGGCCAACATAAATTACAGCATAGCGAGAGCAGCATTCTAGACTAAGCCCAGGAAGGCAGATTTTATATCAGGAAAATTACGCTGACCTTGAACACTCATTCAGTTATGAAATTGTTAATTGAATTTTAGCTTTGAAATCACATTCCAAATAAGGCTTGCAAATTTGAAGGCCATCTAGTTGAACCCCCACCCCAAGGCAGTGATGTACTATGTCTGTTTTACATGCAAAACTGGCCAAATACAAACCCAAAATGTATGTAAAAACTGCATAAAGCTGCCACCTGCCAAGAAGTGATCGCTGTAAAATAAGTAGCGTAACCCACTTTGGCTGATGCATTAACATCAGTTTTTTAGAACTTGCAAAAAGGTATGAACCAGGTTAATGGTGGCTGCCTTGTTGCATAATAAGGTTACTAAAGCCCGTTGAAAAATTCACATGAGGTTTTAGTGGCCACAGTCACCTTGTTTGGTTTGACATATGAGATCAACACAGAGTGGAAAAAACCAAAAGGTTTCATATTATAACAAATGGGAAATGCCCAACTCTGTCAATGAGAAATCGCATGGTTTGGCGCACATGTCTGTAGCGGTATTCTTAGTCATGGTTCACCAGAGTACTGGAGTCACCAATGCACAATATCCCTGCTAAGAATATAAGTACTCATGTGTTACAAACATAGAATTCACATAGAGGAAGCCTGGCTATGGGAGAGAACCCACTATCCCCGTTTGGCCTCTTGAGCTTCAGTGACAGCTCTCTATTATTTCAGGGGACTTGGAAGCCCAGCCTGTGCCTACTGGAAGAAGCAACACCTGACAATTGGTGCACTGGGTTCCTGGTAGGGGATGAGGAGTATGCTTAATATTGGACCTCCCACCCACTTACTTTCCAATCAGATTAAAGGGTGGGCAAAAATAAATAGAACATCTAGTCTGTAAAGTATCAGATATCCTTTGATTTTGATTGTAAGGCAAGAGCACTATTAGAATATACAGGATGGACAATATTAGATTGCAAAGTGATTGACCATTTGTAAGGTAAGTAGGCACAGCGTATACAATTAAATTTATGCCAGATCACCTTAAAATCCAGATAAATTTAATATTGGCCATCTTCCAATCAGATTGTACAATCTAGGCATGCCCACTAATATTCCCCAATTACTGTACACTACAGTTACAGTTCAGTGTTGCTCACCCCACTTTACAGTCTTGCAACGTTTGCATAGAAACATTGCTAGAAGCTCTAGGAAGGTTCAATTGCAATAAACGTCTAATATTTAAAACCACCTATACCACTATATTGGTATTTTGTATTAACAATTTTTTGGTCCTGCAAAACCAAAAATACCTCTTCAAGATGCTGAGAGGAGCATTTGAAGAGAAAGACATGGCCAAATGTTAAGGAAGCAGCCTTGTGACTGGAGGTGGCAGGTTCCATTCCCAGTCAGAACATGACTGAAGTGCTCTTCAGCAAGGCACCTACCCCCCCCCCCCCCACCTGCTCCCCAGGCACTGTTGCCACCACTTTGGGCATATGTGCACTCACTGCTTGTGTTTGTATGACTGCACAGATGGGTTAAATGTGGAGGAAAAAACCCTACAGTATGTGTGCCCAAGCATACAATAGCCATACATGTTTAAAAAAAAGTTATACTCGGCAAGTCTAGTGTGACCTCTGCTGCAAACTGACCTGATCTGCTACCATCTGTACTGTGCCTGCACCTGATTTGTTCCTTAAATAAAAATGGTTTATATTCATTTGTGCGTTTCATGCATTTTAAATGTACAACATAAAAGTAAAGAACATTTTAGATAACCGACAACCCATACCTATCACCCAGGTGGTACCTGATCGAATTAGAAAATGTAAAGTGGTATAGTGAAAAAAAATACCATTTTGTGATTACTCACCTGTAAAATGGGTATTATAAGTATGTCTCACACCCTGCTTCGGAATGATTAATAACACGTGGGTTATGTCCAGTAGAGGGCGAACTTCTGCAGAGATGACTAGAAAAAAAGGAGCCCCTCCCAGTCCATAAATACCTGGGACCTCCCACACATTCCCCAGTATAAGAAAGCAGTAAGGGGACCAGGAAGAGCCAATAAAACCTATGAGAAAAAATGTTCACCAAAAAGAGGATCCAAGATACAACTCGGGGTGGGACAAAGCAGGGTGTGAGACATACTTACAATACCCATTTTACAGGTCACAAAATGGTATTATTCCAAGTATGTCTCACACCCTGCTTCGGAATGATTAAGAACACGTGGGACATCCAATAGCAGTGTCCAACATGGGCGGGGATCCCAACAGGCAATAATGCACAAAATAAACCACTGCAGCTTGCAGAACTTTGCGGTCAAAAACAGCATCCGCTGAGGCCCGCACATCAACCTTATAAAACTTGGAAAAAATATGAACAGAAGACCAAGTAGCAGCCTTACAACTTGTTCAACAGAGGCTTGGTGCTGAAACACCCAGGAAGCCCCAACAGCACGAGTAGAATGAGCAGTGATCTGGAAAGGGGGATCCCCCCCTTTAACAGAATAGACCCTAATAACGGCCTGACGAATCCATTTACTAATGGTAGATTTGACAGCCGCCAAACCCTTCTTGGGCCCAGAGGGCACCACAAAAAAAAGGCGTTCGTCTTCCGGAATGGTGAAGTAGCCACCAGATAGTACTTTACACATCTAGCGACATCCAGAGAGTGCAAGGCCCTCTCCTTGTCATTGCTAGGTTTAGGACACAATGAAGGAAGCACAATGTCCTGATCGAGGTGAAAGGCAGAGACAACCTTTGGCAAGAAGTATGGTTTAAAACGGAAAACCACCTTGTCCTGATGTCTCTCAAAGTAGGGGACCGGAATGGACAGAGCCGCCAACTCCGAAACACGTCGAACAGAGGTGATAGCCAACAAAAAGGCAACTTATAAAGGTGAAAATGGATAGAGAAGAATCCTGCACTGGTTCAAAAGGAGGGCCCTGAAGGTCAGACAACACCAAATTTAAATCCCAAACAGGTAACATGGGTTAGCGAGGAGGGGGCACATGAGTGACCCCCTGAAAAAAAGGTCTTAACCAAAAGGATGAAGAGTGATATATCTCTGAAAGAAAACCGCCAGAGCGGACAAATGCCCCTTAAGAGTGCTAAGCTGAAACCCCACGTCCAGACCACGCTGAAGAAACTCCAGAATTCCAGGGATGGAAAAACACCCAACAAGGAAAAACCTTGGCCTCACACCAAGCAATATAGGAACGCCAGGTCCTGTAGTAGATATGAGAGGAAGACTTCTACCAAGCTCTAACGAACGTCTGGACAACAGTTTCAGACAAACCTTTTTCTCTTAGGATGGAGGTTTCAGCAGCCACGCCATCAAAGCCAGCGTTTGTAAATTAGGGTAACAAAGCTGACCTTGTGAGATCAGATCCGGAACAAGAGGCAGCCTGTACTGATCGACCGCCAGCCGCAAGACGTCTGTGAACCATACCTGTCTTGGCCACCTTGGGGCCACCAGGATTGCTGGCACACCCTCGGGAAGCCGCTTGCGCACCACCTTGCCCAGATACAGGAGACCGAGATCCCGCCATGACAGAGACATGGCAGCCACTGCCAGAGCCAGGGGGTCCTGGGACAGAGACACAAATGCAGGGAGCTTGTGATTGTGCCGGGAGGCAAAGAGATCCACTTCCGGAATCCCCCACCTGTGACAGATGGATTGAAATTGTTGCTGAAGGACCATGCCCCCCGGCGAGAGGTCCCCCTGCTCAGGGAATCCGCTTCCAGGTTCTCCACCCCTGGAATGTACACTGCCGAAATGCATGGAACATTGCTCTCGGCCCATGCAAGAATCAGAGACACTTACCGGAGGGCACTCCTGCTGCGAGTCCCTCCTTGGTGATTGATGTAAGCGACCGCAGTCCGATTGTCGGATTGAACCTGAACCGGTAAGCCCTGGAGGCGATGCGTCAGGTGCGACAGCACCAACCGAACAGTCCTCAGCTCCAGAATGTTGATGGGGATGTGGGCCTCCTGAGGACCCCACAGCCCCTGGAACAGATGTTCCTTCCAGAAACCCCCCCAGCCCGACATCGGTGGTGACCGTTTCCCAACGGGGCAGAAAAGATCAGCCCCCCAGAAGATTCTTCGGGTCCAGCCACCACTGAAGAGACCACCGGACCAGAAGAGACAGAACAAAGGACTGATCCAGGGACAGAGGACATCTGTTCCAAGCCGATAAAAGATGGAGCTGAAGAGGTCTCATGTGAAACTAAGCAAAAGGCACTGCCTCGAAGCAAGCCACCATCAATCCCACCAGTCTCATCCCTTGCCTGATGGACGGACAAGGGTTGGAAAGAAGGAGACGAATTAGTGCTTGAATAACATACACCCTTGGCTGGGGTAAGAACACCCTGGTCTGAATGGTATCCAGATTCATGCCCAGAAACGAAGTCACCCTTGACAGAGAGAGAGAGGACTTGGGGTAAATGATTACCCACTCAAACCTCTCCAGCGTTGTCACCACCGTCCTTGTGTCCAGATAAGGCACAATGCCCTGGGCTCTGAGAAGGGCCATCACGCCTTGGTGAACACCCTGGTCGCCGAAGTCAGCCCGAAGGGGAGAGCCACAAACTGGTAGCGCTGATCGCCTACCGCGAACCTGAGAAACCGTTGGTGTCCCGTGAAGACCGGCACATGAAGTTAAGCGTCCTTGATGTCTAATGAGGTCATAAAGTCCCCAGGACGAAGGGAGTTGCCAGCAGAGCGCAGAGTCTCCATGCAAAATTTCTTAGTTCAGATGAACCGGTTGAGAAACTTTCAAAATGGGCCTTATGGATCCATCCTTTTTTGGGCACCGTAAAGAGGTTGGAGTAGTAACCCTGACCTCTCTCTATTGGGGGGGGGGGGGGGGGGGGCGTAGAAATGACCCCCATATCAAGGTTTTGCACCGCCAGAAAAAATCCCTGTGCAGCCCGAGGTTCCGCAGGAACCCGAGACCTGAGAAATCAGGGAGGAGGCCGGTAAGCGAACTCCAGCTTGTACCCATAGGAGACCACCTCCAGGATCCAGTTGTCTGTGACCTCCAGAGTCCAGACCTGTGCGAGGAGCCACAGCCGTCCCCCCCACCACGAGTGTAGGGGCGCCCCCATATTGCTTAGCGGGCTTGGCAGCAGCTATGGGTTTGGTACCCCAGGAAGTCCCGGGTAGGGCGCGTCCACTGCCCCTGCCCCAGGAATCTCCTCTGAATGCAGGGAAGGACATTCCCCTGCTCGTCCGAGAGCCACGAAAGGAGGGATTGAATGAGCCTGAGCCCCGAAAGGGCCGGTGTTGCTTCTTGTGCTGAGGTAACTTACCTCCCCTGGCCACAGAGTCCAATCTTTTACCAAACAGGCGCAGACCCACGAAGGGAAGCCCTGTGAGCGCCTTCTTGGCAGAGATATCGGCCGCCAACTGGCGCAACCAGACCGATCGGCGTATAGCCACAAGCAACGCCGAGGTCCTGCTACACATACGGATAGTATCATCCAAAGCTGATAAGACAAAGGCAATGTACATCTCACATTGCGACAAGGCTGAAAATTCCTCACTGGAAGGATTCAGATGGGGGCCATCCAATAGGCCCCAGATTAACGCTCTATTAGCCACAGCTGTGAGAGCAGAGGCACAAACCGGGCGCAAGGCCGAACCCACACAAGCAAAGGCACGTGAAGCCATTTGGTCGAGACGTCGGTCCTCACTATCCTTCAAGGTAGTGGAATCTGGGTAATGCACAACCGACGTATTGGACAATCCCAGTACGAGAGCGTCGACCTCTGGGGGTGTCGACCAACGCTTAACCACATCAACAGGGAAGGGATACTTCCTATCCCACCCCTGAGGAATACCATGGAGCCGGCTAGGCTTTTCCCATTCTTTAAGGATCAGGTAGTTAAGGTGCTTCTGATCCTGGAACTCCAAACAAGGTTTGGCGGTACCAAAAAATTCCCCCATTGCGGAGCGGCCTCCGCCGGAGGGGAAATAGCAAGCACATCAAAAATACGGGACAGGAGTCTGGGGGTATCCATGGTAGCCCCACGCTCCGTACCGGCATCAGCACCCAGGTACTGCTGATCGTCAGAGCCTTCAGAGTCTGAAAACAATGCCCCTGCCTCAAGCGGGGAATGAACAGACCAATCAAATGAATCATAATCGTCACAATCAAAGGCCGGCGCGGCAAGCACCAAATGCCGTCTCTTAGCTGGGGCCTTGCTGGCTGCAGAGCTAGCAATCATTTTCTCAATGTTGGCCAGTCTAGCACAGACATCGGATTGCGACTCCCCGCTAATGACAACGTCACTTGGGGTCAAAGCCAGGCGTGGGGGTGTAGGGGATGAGGCCAGCGGAGCCGACCCGGGATTGCCGCTCAATGGCCTGCTGTGTACATGGTATACAAATTTGCACATAGTCTCGCACAAGGGATACCCCACAGACCACACACTGCCAGGGTTGCCCCGAAGGGATCCCGAGCCCGGTATCCTGGGAAGCCTCCATATGGTGATTTTTAAGGGTAGTCGCAATGACAAATGGGAATTACGCTATGAAGCTACCCGGGATGCCCCTTAGCGTCCGTTAGTGGGAGGATTTGCAATGACAAAAGGGAACCCCAATATGACATAAGGGACCCCTAAGAATATGCACCCAGAGGCATCCTAATGCACACATATGCAGGCATAAGACATCCATTTACATATTATATATATATATATATATATATATATATATATATATATACACATACACACACACACACACACACACAGTACATGATATCACACACCTGCACAAGATATGGTAATGCCGGATACAAATGCAGAAAATAAATGCGCAATTAAGGAAACTATAATAGAACCGAGGGGCACTCACAATCAGCCGGCAGCAAGAAATGGCGTCCAACACCCGGAGAACAGCAGGAAGAAGGGCGGGCCAGCGCGGATCCCGCGCCGTGCATGGCACCGCCCCCTCCCGACCCGGGAAAACGCCAGACCGGCTTCCAGCCAATAGGGCTGAGAGCCGCAAGACGCGTCAAAGAAGGGGGGGGGGGCGGGCCGTAATGGACGCGCAGAGCGCCAGGCCCCGCCCCCTCCCCTGAACCGAGGAAGTAGAGCCGTGCTCCCCAGCAATGCTGGGGGGCCGGCCAAAAAGTAACCGCCCATAATGTAACCGGCCCGCCGCTAAATAGCGAGCATGCGGGCCGCAGTCAAGAGACACACCATTCATACACAGACACACGCATACGTACCCACGCGCTGGCAGTAGCCAGAGCGTGAAGTAAAAGCACAAACGCACAGACAACCATATGTGGTAACAATGGAGGACCGCCCCCCCTCCCCCTACTATCCGGGAACAGGGAGTAATGGAGAGGAAGCCAATAGCTACATATAGATATGTAGCGATGGTTTCAATATGGACAGGGCATCCCATGTCAGGGTCACCAACCTGACAAACCACCTACCCCTTGGTTGGGGCCTCACGGAGGAGCATGGCTCCTAGTTAGTACACCACTAAGGTGTAACCTACCCTCGGCCGGACCTACAGCAAAGGCTGGGAGGCATAGTAATCTATTTAAAACAAGGTCCGAGCAGAAATAGGGATAAATTGGCCGGGTGTAAACCCGGCTTATCTGCAAAGGAAGGAGACAGCCATCTTCTAACTTGCTCGCCGTCTGCAGAGACGAAGACTGGGGAATGTGTGGTCCCAGGTATTTATGGACTGGGAGGGGCTCCTTTTTTTCTAGTCATCTCTGCAGAAGTTCGCCCTTTACTGGACATAACCCACGTGTTATTAATCATTCCGAAGCAGGGTGTGAGACATACTTGGAATATATATTTAGTACAATGTTCACAAACCAGACTGTCCCAGGGCAGGTGGTTGTCCAGATGTCTCAGGACTACTTTTGTTCATGGCCAGTTTTGTAAAGGTCCATGGTGCTATGAACATATGCACAAAAAACCTATACCCTCAGATGTAAACTGTGCCAGCTTCCACTGAACACACTCACTGAACCACAACATCAGTGCAAAGCAACAGACATTCTTGGGCTTTCTGAGGGCAAGTAGAAGGCCAGAACTAGAGGTCTACAGGAAAAACTAACACAGATCATTGCCTGCTGTCAGACACTCACCCATTTGAGATGTCTGAATACTTAAAGGAAATTCCATAAATAAAGCTGCCTTATACTGTTTGTGACTCTGTGGAGCTCCAGCACCTTTTTTTTAACAAGTATCTGGCTGCATCCATGTTTTAAAGCTATAAATGTATTAAGTTACATATTAATCATGAACAGCACATCTAATCTATGGGCCACGTGTATCCTTGGCACAGCCATTTATTTCTACGTAGGCCAAAAGGATCTGTAAGATGAACCATGATCTGTCCTGTCCTTGTGTTACTGCATGATATAAGTGGTGAATTCTGCTGCTTTGGTAAAACATTTCAAACCTTGAAAAAACCTTGAAAAATAGCTCTTTTTAGCTGACACTTTACTGAAATATGAAACTTGTGTGCAATACCAAACTAAACACAAAATGCAAAAGGAAATAGAGCTAATGAAGAGTGGTCATACTAACAATATGTCTCAGAGTGTCCATAAATTGCTGTCTTTTAGTGTGTTTTTTTTTGGGAGGGGGGGGGGCTAAACTCTACACTGCTATGACCACCACTTCTAATTTGTCTTATGAAAAACATTCTATGGAGGAGACCGCAGCTGAACTGAATAATCTGAAAAAGCTGACACGTGAAATGAGCTTTTAAAATTTAGCCTACAGGTTGCTCACAGAGCTGGGTCCGATTTAAAGGGACTCTAAACACAATAGCTAAATTAAGGCAGCAAGCAGCTCATCTGATGCCTGCCCTATGTGCCCCTCCATTTCCTGCAGCAAAGGGTCCAACATTTGACAAGACAGTGTGGACCCACAGCTGTCTGACCACAGCAGAGCATGCTCAGGGCTCATAAAGCTGCACCATAACAGGACCTTCCCAGCTCAGCCATGGCCTAGAAAATGAAGCTAAGAAAGTGGCTTTACATAAAATACATAAGGCCATTTACATATAAAACAGATTAGAGATGTAATATGGCTAATTTTGCACTAATTCCAAAAGGAATATTTGGGCTGGGGGGGGGGGGGGGGATTGCATGTCTAGACAGGGACTTCAACAACCTGATTTAGCTCCAGTTACAGATCACCAGGAAGCCAAAATCTGGCATGAAGTCCTGTTGGATATGTACAGGAAAAAGTTGCGCCATGCATGAAAGCAGGTCTGATTGAGGGAGGGGTGGACAAGGTCTTGGGATTTGATCTTCTCTGGAAACCTCACAGAAGCCTAAATGCCAGTGCACTCCCACTAGGCTTCCAAACCTTGTTCATAAAGAGGCCTACTGTGAGACTTCAGGATATTTGAACATTGCAAGTGGTGGGAGACTAATACCAGTACCGGTTACTTATTCTGTACACTCAGCCTTCAATTTCTAGTTAACAGGCAAGTCTATATCTTTATAAGAGGTTGAAGCGGAACAAACCCACCAGCAGCCAGCCTGAAATCTGAAAGACTCCAGGGCCAGCAGCTTTCCCCAGGGAATCCTAAATCGAAGGTGCATCCCCGCATCCTCTGGCTGTGCGCACGGTCCCGCCATGGCTATTCAGATAGGCTGGGGCGTAAGCGCACGGCATGCGGCCATTCTCATTCCCCATTGAGTCTAATCACAACCACACGCCGAATTAAGTCACTTAAGCAGGAGGCTCTGATTGGACAGGGGCCCGTACAGGCTCCGACTGACTGAAAAGAGGCGAGTCTGAATGTGGCGATTGCTTTACACAGTGAGGGCTTCACAATGCGGGATGCCCAGGGGACATGGAACAAAACCCGGGAAAGTGAAAATCCCTGGTTTTGTTCCACTTTAAGTCACTTGTACTCAGTGGTGTAAAAAAAAAAAAATGTTAATCCGGTTTGTGTGTATTCATAAATTTAATTTTAAAAACACCCATTTGCACCTTTTCATATAATTTTATGACTTTTGAATGCTTTTCAATTCACTGCACTAGCAGGCAGGATCAGAGGATATTAAGCCAGCTACTTTTTACATAACACCATAAGGTCCCTGTGTATCCACCTGTAATAACTTCACAGGAGCAATTTGGTGGCTGCCAGGGCTAATCATCCTTTTAAATGATAGCCGTCCGGCCAAATACCAGTTCCACTCAGGTGTGCTGATAAAGAGAAATGGGGTTATTCAGCTTTTATTTGAAGCATAAATTGTTCCCTGTATGTCAAGCTCCAGAAGAAACACCGACTGCAAAGTTTGAAGACAGACAGCAGCTCTATTACTTTTTTTTAATACGGACTTAAAGCGGACCTTCATCATGATTTATTGAAAAGCCCAAACCCTTAAAAAACGATTCCCCAGCATCTAAAATTAATATATTTTAAGTTTTTAGTCACTTATTATTCTTTCCTCCACAGGGCTACAACACTGTTCAGGACTTTAGCATACGGGCGCCACCATCTGGACTCAGAAACATCACACTTACTGAAGACAGGAGATGGGGGGAAAGTACAGGGGGGTGGGTTATAGCTGTGCTTTGCTCAGACAGAGCAGAGCTGTGGTCAGGAAAAGGTCAGTAATCCCAGAATGCAGAGCAGCACAGTCAGAAGGCTGTGAAACTAGAGTAACACAATACAAGAATACTTATGTTAAATGGGTTGACCAGTAAAACTTTAAAATTAATCGCCAAGAAGCCTAACTCATGCAGTTTCCGTTCCATGTGGTCTTTTTGCACAGGTCAAGTGCCTGCCCTTGATCCTGACCACAAATCGAAGTCTGAGGCTTGTGTCAGGTTGACCCCTCTAGAATAAGCTAGAATGAAGCCCTTCACACAAGCCAAGCTCACTTTATAATATTTTTTTTAACTACTCCGGCAATATAGCTCTGTTTTCAAAATGAATTAAGTGCATCTGGACGATCACGTTAACCAGACAGGGACTTTTGAGTGCATCTAATGGCTTGTTAGCAAACGGTGATGGAATGTTGAATCAGATAGACTAATCAACTTTAAAGCAGTCCTAAAATTAAGCAAGTCAAAAAAAGGGAGGGCAAAGTCATCTGAAATGTAAAAATATTGATAAGCCAGCAAACTGCTGCATGCTTATCCATGAACACCGCCGTCATCTTCCTGCACCCGGGTAAGTGTATGGAGCCCATAAACGTCCAGGGTCTGTTCCACTGGCCAATTCCTTTTTATTCAGGTCAGTACATGGCAATGTGTAGTTTGAGAGATGTGGACTGGGGCAATGTGAACAATCCAGAACATTCCAATTTAGACCGGCTGGGGTAGGCATGCTCCTGTGGCCTGCAGCTTTTTCAGCTCCCGACTGCTGTGCCATTTGCGGAGCATTAATACACACGTTAATGGCTCAGATTAGACGAGAGCCAACGTATGCAACTTAGGACAGGGGAAAGGAGTTATTCTGGTGATCTGGGGGGCTTCACACAGTGTGGCATCGCAGATTGAGATGCCCCAGAGGCAAGGCGCATAACCTGGGACAGTCAAAAAATACAATTCTGTGAGTACTCACCTGTAGAATTGATTTATAGTATACAGCACGTCCTGTTCCAGTAATTCCTTACACTTGGTTATTCCGCCACAAGGTGGCGCAGTGGACTGCAGAAAGACTTGTGGCCACTCCCGGCCCCATAAATAGCCAGGTACCTCCCACCAATTTCCAGTGTTGACAAACGGTTATACAAAAAGCCGGGAGAATCAAAAAATGGATAACCTAAAATGAACTTTTGAGCAATCACCATACAGGTAACCAAGAAAAATGATAACAAGGGAGGGATGGAACAGGACGTGCTGTATACTATAAAATCAATTCTACAGATGAGTACTCACAGAATTGTATTTTTCCAAGTATACAGCACGTCCTGTTCCAGTAATTCCTTACACTTGGGACATCCAAAAGCAGTGTCCGTAAGGTAGGGTGGAATCCCCAAGAGCGCAGCCAGTTTAAACCACTGCCGCCTGAAGAACTTTGCGGCCAAAAACAGCATCAGCTGAGGCCCTAACATCAACCTTGTAAAACTTAGAAAAAGTATGAACAGAAGACCAAGTAGCGGCCTTACAAACAACAGAAGCCTGGTGCTGGAAGGCCCAGGAGGCACCAATAGCACGAGTGGAATGAGCAGTAAGGCGGAAGGGAGGATTCTTCCCCTTAGCAGAATAGGCTTGCACCACATCCTGACGGATCCACTTGCTGATCGTGGATTTAGCCGGAGGCAAACCCTTCCTAGGTCCAGAAGGGAGAACAAAAAGAGCATCAGTTTTCCTGAATGATTCAGTAGCAACCAAAAAACTTCAGAACCCTGACCACATCCAAGGAATGCAGAGTCCGCTCCTTGGAATTAGCAGGATTAGGACACAATGAAGGCAAAACAATGTCCTGATTGAGATGAAATGCAGACACAACCTTAGACAAGAAATCTGGCTTATACAGAAACACCACCTTGTCCTGGTGTCGCTCAAAGTAAGGAGGTTTAATGAAAAGCACCGCCAACTCAGAAACACTCCTAACAGAAGTGATAGCCACCAAAAAGGCTACCTTAAGAGTCAAAATAGGCAAAGCAGCCTCACGTAGAGGCTCAAAAGGAGGACCCTGCAAGGCAGATAAAACCAAATTCAAATCCCAGACTGGTAACATAGGCTTACGTGGCGGGCGCACGTGAGTAACCCCCTGGAAAAAAGTCTTAACCAAACGGTGGTTGGCAAAAGATCTTTGGAAGAAAATAGCCAAGGTTGAAACATGTCCCTTGAGAGTACTAAGTTGAAGGCTCAAATCCAAACCATGCTGCAAGAATTCCAGGATCCTGGGAATAGAAAACACCCGACAGGGAAGAGACTTGGACTCACACCAGGCAATGTAAGCATGCCATACCCTATAGTAGATAATGGACGAGGACTTCTTCCTAGCCCAAATCATGGTAGTAACAACAGAGGCAGGCAGCCCCTTTTACATCAAGATAGAGGTCTCAGCAGCCAGGCCGTTAAAGCCAGCGTTTGTAAATTGGGATGGCGTAGCTGCCCCTGAGTGAGCAGGTCTGGAACCTTGGGCAGGACGTATTGATCTACTGCCAACTGCACGATGTCTGCGAAACACACCCTTCTTGGCCAACAGGGGGCCACCAGGATGGTTGGCACCCCTTTCTGGGCTATCTTGCACAACACACTGCCCAGCAGAGGAAACGGAGGGAACACAGAGGTGCCGAAAGCTCTTCCAAGACATCGCTAGTGCATCCATGGCTAAGGCCAGGGGGTCCTGGAACAGAGATACAAAGACTGGAAGCTTGTGATTTTGACTGGACGCAAACAGATCCACATCCGGCTGACCCCAGCGGTGGCACAGGGAGCGAAAAACCCTGCTGCTGAGGGACCATTCTCCCAGACGAGAAGCCCCCTGCTCAGTGAGTCCGCCTCCAGATTTTCCACCTCCGGGAAGTACACTGCAGAGATGCAGGGAACATTCTCCTCTGCCCATGACAGTATCAGACACACTTCCTTGAGGGCCCTCTTGCTCCGTGTCCCTCCTTGATGATAGATGTAGGCAACCGTCTGGTTGTCCGAGCGGATCTGAACAGCCCGACCCCGAAGGTGTGAGCTCAATTGGGCGAGAACCAACCTTACCGCCCTCAGTTCCAGAATATTGATGGGAGTATGGGCCTCCTGGGGGCCCCACTGACCCTGGAATTTCAAGAACTTCCAGAAGCCCCCCCAACCTGTCAGACTGGCATCTGTGGTGACAGTCTCCCAGCAAGGGGACAGAAAGGCCCTGCCCACCAAGAGGTTCCTTGAGTCCAGCCACCACAAGAGGGACCGTCTGGCCAGGGGGGACAGAGCAAACACCTGATCCAGAGACACAGGGTCCTGATAAGAGGTGTAGCTACAGAGGTCTCATGTGATAGTGGGAATTGACTGCTCTCACTCACCTGGATAACCCAGAAATCTTCTGATAGGGAGTTTTGCAAAGAGCCTGTGACCAAAATGGGAAGTGCAGAATACAGCAGTCTACTGTTGTCTTTACGGTTGTCTTTACTGTTGTCTGGTGGCAGCAACATACAGGATAGACAGAGTAAACTTTATGGCAGAGTGGAAGTTTATGAGATTAAGATTGTTCTCTATACTGCACTATTCTGACAAAAAATGCTTGTGTCCATCATGTACTTTCCACTAAGATTACTAGTGTAACTTTCTCAGAGAAGGTTCAGAAATCGATTTTCTTCAGGTGGCATCACTACATTTTTCAAAACGCAGCAACTATGGACTTTTAGAGGAAGAAAGGCCCTGTATTTTTCTCCAATTCTGTTTTCCATTGCCATGCAAGATTCCCAAAACATGTTATTTACAAAGAACAGACTGCAGAGTGTATAGAGTTAAAACTGATGACAGGCCAGTATGCAAGGTTGTTAAAGATGGAGAAACCTGCTATTGATCTTGTTCTTCAATCAAGCAGCCAAAATCCCCAAAAAATACAGTTAACACTTGTTGCTACTGCAAAACCTAGCTAATGTACAGGCACAAATTGACTTTGGGGACTGTACTTCAAAGAATATCTTATTGATGCTGTAGATGAAGCAATTGATCTCAGAGCTTCAGGCACTTACATGGGATGAACACTTTCAAGATGAAAAGTCAAGGCAATATGTGAATGCACTATTAGGCATGGGGCTTGTCCAGCTATCTATGGATCTATGAACCTATTCTATACCATTAATACATACGGCCCCCAAAGCAAAAACTGTCCAAATGGGAAACAACAAAACAAAAAAGGTGTAGAAGCCATTTTACCTCCATATCAAATCATGAGTAATGGAGTGGCATTTTACAACCGACAGACATAAGGCACAGTTAACTTGAAGGCTTTACACACTTTTATTTCCCAATGACAACCCTCTACAAAGGACGCACTCGCAGCTCCAACCAAAATCGAATAGAAAAAGGAGAACAGGTTACTCAAATTAAAAGGTTTGGTTAGACCCCTACATTAAAAGCCAGATATTGCTGTTTAAACAGAAACACAGCCATTTTATACTTCATGTTATACTAAAGGCAAGTCCGATAGTTGCCACATTGACTTGGGATATACGTTGCACTGTCCTAAACTACAATTCATTTTTAAAAAGACCCTGCAGTTCCTTTGTTATCTTTAAAAAGATGAAAGCATTGGAGATAGAGAAAAAAATGGAGATAAACAGTCTGTGTGGCAACAGTGATGTAATGTAAGCACACAAGAGTGTGAGAGGAGAGCGTTGTTTCAGGGCTGCAGAGCCATGCAGCCAATCAGGAATTCTGGGCACGGAGTGGGGGCGTTTACCTTCTTGGTCCACTGAAGGTTGATTAATGGACCAAGTCAGCAAGGTGGGGACTCTGAATGAGAAAGTTATTTTCCCCACTAAGGAGACAGACAGAAGGCATCACAGCACTCCAGTCACTCAATGAAAGGTAAGCTACAGATAATTTTTTTTACTTTTGACTTTCCTAACACTTGTAACTAAGAGAGAAACTGACCAAAAAAATTTCACAAGACTAAAATATTCCTTATAGATTTTAATTCCTAAAGAAAGTTGGGTGATGTTCTGTAATTCTAATCCAAAAATTAAGTGAATATTAAGACAAAAAAATTAGAAAAGGAAATCAGGGGAACATTTTTTAAAGTGATCCTATAACCAGAAAAAAAAAAAAAAAGTTTATGTTGTCACCTTCTAGCCCCAGCCCAGTACCCCAAAACAGACTGTGTGCATTTACTAAAGCTATTGCCCAATATTCATTACAAACCAGATGCAGTCAGCCTCAACTGAGCAGGGAGACACCCCCTGATGGCACATTCGGTACAGTACAGAATGAATTTGCATATAGCTGCCATTCGGACATCATATTGCTTCATGCCAGTGTTTTTATTAATTCTGCAAAGGCTTAAGTAAAAAAAATAAAAAAATAAAAAAAGAAACCGACTGTTTTAAGACACTGGGCTCGCTAGGGATAGTGGTGACAGAATTTCCAGAATGCGTATAGGACCATTTTAACAATTGGCTGTAAATGTGACAAAAGGAGGTCAAGCATTTACGTAATCCCAGCTATTTAGTCCCTACTAACCAGGAAAAACAAAAAAGGCACAATACTCCTGAAGAGAAGTCATTGCAAATTAAACGACAAAGAAAGGTGACATTTTTCTCCATTATAGTAGATGAGTACATAATCAATTCTCATTAAATTACCCCATTACAGATAGTGTAAGCAACTGCCCCTGCCTCAAACAGAATACATAAGCTTGTTTTAAGATTTTGTAAAAAAATCAAAATTTGCCACGGAAAAAACTGCCACAGAAAAACAGCATACCATACAAGTTTTCCTTTACACGTATGACTTAAAAAAAAAAAAAAAAAAAAGTGTATGGTAACAGTTCACTAAAGAGGGCGTACAATAATGAGGATAAAGGTAAAACATGCAATGCACATCCAAATTACTTTAGAAATAAGTTAGGGAAATCTTTTGCAAGGTTGTAAAATAGCTTACAGTATGCATGCCAGTTCATCAAGCATGCCCACTCTATCCAATGTTGGGGGTGCCCTACAAATCTTTTGACGTACATGCACATCTGAAAGCAGGTTATATATGGCCAGCATTAAAACTGAACTCTGGCCAATTTTTACCACCAATTATGTAAAAGATTTAAAGAGCGATTGCATGACATGTCAGATAGACCTTGCAATCGCGTTTAATAGGTCACAAAAAAGAAATAATTCTTCCTTAAAAGAATTCATACATACCTTTGCAATCAGAATTATTCAGGCCCCCAGCGAAACAGAATAGCTCAGTAAAACTAATATTCAAAAGTTAGAGGAAATTGCCATGCATAGATCATCATTTAAAAAAAACAAAAACCAGCATAGCTTGCTAGGTAACTAAATGTTGGTTACACTTCCGGGGGAAGGCAGAAAGAGGAAGCTCGACCCTGCTGCCATCAAAATCCTAAGGGACGGGTGGTTAAAAAAAAAAAAAAAAAAAAAAAAATCTACATTGAGTTAATGCAAAAGGCTAGCAGCAAAATGTAGGTTCTTCATGCCAAAACTCCAAAATGAATGGCTTTAACCGACCTAAAGACCTTGGCAAAGCTAGATGAAAGATCCAGGGATGAGCCAGGGCATCCAATGCTAGGGTACCACCTTCCCTCATCCCTGAGTAAAAAATCTTGCATTGTGAATTGTTAGCACTGGCAAGGAAATCTATCTGGGGAAACCCGAAAGGGTTACAATCTGAAGGAAACCTCTGGTTTAGACACCACTCGTCTGCTGTACTTTGACCCAACTGCTGTACTCTGTCCCCGATAAATATCTCAGATTCCGTTCTGTTTTCTCTACAGAAACCAATCCTGTCAATATCGGCAGTTCATTTAAAGGGTACAATGACCTGGTCCCATACTGATGATTTAGGTATGCTACCGTGGAAACGTTGGATTGGATCTGGACATCTCTACCTAAGATTACTGGTAAAAAATGATCCAATGCCAGCCTGACCGCCTTTAGTTCCCTGAAATTGAAGGATCTCCTTGCTACGTATGGCAGCCATTTTCCCTGGACATTCAAATTGTCCAGGTGGGCTCCCCAACCCAAGCATCTGTCTTCCTGTCTGAGGTGCGCCATATGTTCCGCCAATATCTTTGTAAAGATCCGTGGGGCCGATAGGCTAAAATGTAAAGCCCTGTACTGGTATTGATAAAGCCCATGGGTTTGCACTGCAAATCTCAGAAATGTGTGATGTAAAGGCAGAATTGGAATATGCAGGTAAGCTTCCTGTAGGTCTAAATTAATCATAAGAGCCTGCTTCATGAGGATGTTAATTACTGAATAAATAGATTCCGTTCTGAACTTTCTGTATCTGATGAAAAGATTGAATCATTTCAGATTCAGAATCATCCCATAACTTGCCGATGGCTTTGGCACCTGGAAAACATGAGAATAGAGGCCCCTGTCCTTTGGAATGGAGCAGAACTACTTATATCACGTTCTTTTGGAATAGGTATTCTAAGAATAGCGGAAAAGCTTCCCTATTTCTGGTGTCCCTTGGTAGTTTGGTCTCTAGAAAGAAACATTGGGGGATGGATAAAAATACAATTCTGGTGATTACTCACCTGTAGAATTGGTATTATGAGTATAGAGTACGTCCTGCTCCAAATCTAATACTTACACTTGGGATATACTCCGCCAGATGGCGCTGGACTGCAGAGACATCGAAAATAGGCTCCTCCCGGCCCCTCAAATACCCAGGGACCTCCCACAAATCCCCAGCATTGAAAAGCAGTTAGGGAGAAGCCGGGAGAATTAAACAATCCAAACTATCAACTATAACAATGGTAACAATCACCATATAGGGGATCCAAGAAAATGCAAACCAAGGGTGGGTTGGAGCAGGACGTACTGTATACTCATAATACCAATTCTACAGGTGGGTAATCACAGAATTGTATTATTCTTAGTATACAGTACGTCCTGCTCCAAATCTAAAACTTACAGTTGGGACATCCAATAGCAGTGTCCATAAAGTAGGGTGGGATCCCGAAGAAAATCAGCAGCAGGCAGTTTAAACCACTGCCGGCTGCAGAACCTTTCGGCCAAATGCAGCATCAGCTGAGGCCCTAACAGCAACCTTGTAAAACTTTGAAAAAGGTATGAACAGAAGACCAAGTAGCGGCCTTGCAAACTGAAAAGCCCAAGAGGCACCAATAGCACGAGTGGAATGAGCAGTAAGGCGGAAGGGAGGATTCTTCCCCTTAGCAGAGTAGGCCTGAATCACAGCCTGACGAATCCCTTGCTGATAGTAGACTTGGCAGGAGCCAAACCCTTCCTAATACCAGAAGGGACCACAAAAATACCATTTTGTGAATACTCACCTGTAAAATGGGTATTATAAGTATGTCACACACACCGCTTCAAGACATTCATTACATGTGGGTATACTGACCTGTAGATGGCAATCTTGCAGAGATGTAAAAAAAAAAAAGGTAAGACCCTCCCGGCCCATAAATACCTGGGACCTCCCACTCATTCCCCAGTATAAAGATAGCAGTAAGGTAAAGGGACCAGGAAAGCCAATTAAAAACTAACAAAGGTTCACCATATAAAGGATCCAGAATACAAAAGGGCAGGGTGAAGCAGGGTGTGTGACATACTTAAATTACCCATTTTACAGGTGAGTATTCACAAAATGGTATTATTCTAAGTATGTCACACACCCCGCTTCAAGACATTCATTACACTTGGGAGATCCAATAGCAGTGTCCATAAAGGGCGGGGATCCAAAAACAAGGCACAAACTTAAACCACTGCCGCCTGCAGAACTTTGCGGCCAAAGACAGCATCCGCTGAGGCCCGAACATCAACCTTGTAAAACTTGGAAAAGGTATGAACAGAAGACCAAGTAGCAGCCTTACAAACCTGCTCAACAGAAGCCTGGTGCTGGAAGGCCCAGGACGCCCCAACAGCACGAGTAGAATGAGCAGTAACACGAAAAGGGGGAGTCTTCCCCTTAGCAGAATAGGCCCCGACAATGGCCTGGCAAATCCATTTACTAATGGAAGACTTGGCAGGAGCCAAATCCTTCCTAGGCCCAGAGGGCACCACAAAAAGAGCATCAGTCCTACAAAAAGGGGAAGTAGCCACCAAATAGTACTTCACACAGCGAACCACATCCAAAGAATGCAAAACCCTCTCCTTGTCATTGCTAG
The DNA here is from genome assembly GCA_027917425.1 of Gastrophryne carolinensis. Classification (NCBI taxonomy): domain Eukaryota; kingdom Metazoa; phylum Chordata; class Amphibia; order Anura; family Microhylidae; genus Gastrophryne; species Gastrophryne carolinensis. The sequence goes on from CM051238.1 coordinate 261,331,612, forward strand.
GCTTAGGACACAAGGAGGGTAGAACAATATCCTGATTAAGATGAAAAGCAGAGACCACCTTAGGAAGGAAATCTGGCTTGAAGCGGAAAACAACCTTGTCCTGATGCCTTTCAAAGTAAGGGGCCTTAATGGACAAGGCCGCCAACTCCGAAAAACACCGAACAGAAGTGATGGCAACCAGAAAAACAACCTAAGCGCAGAGAGCGCAATATCCTGCAAAGGTTCAAAAGGAGGACCCTGCAAGGCAGAAAGAACCAAGTTCAAATCCCAAACTGGGAGCAAAGGCTTCCTAGGAGGCCGCACATGCGTAACCCCCTGGAAAAAAAGTCTTAACCAGAGGAAGAAGAGCAAAAGACTTTTGAAAGAAAACCGCCAGGGCAGAAACATGCCCTTTCAGCGTACTAAGCTGCAAACCTAGGTCCAGACCATGTTGCAGAAATTCCAAGACCCTAGGGATAGAAAACGCCCTGCAAGGCAAGGCCTCCAAATCCTATAGTAGATGGCAGAGGAAGACTTCTTTCTAGCCCTAACCAGAGTCTGAATGACAACATCAGAAAGACCTTCCTCCTTCAAGATGGAGGTTTCAGCAGCCACGCCGTCAAAGCCAGCGTTGGTAATTTGGGGTAGAGCAGTAGACCCTGAGTGAGTAGAACCGGCAGAAGGGGCAGAACTAACTGATCCTCTGCCAACCATACCACGTCTGCGAACCAAACCTGTCTTGGCCACCTTGGAGCCACCAGGATTGCTGACGCGCCCTCTAGGGCCAGCTTGCGCACCACTTTGCCCACCATGGGAAACGAAGGGAACAGGTATAGAAACCCCAGATACCTCCAGTTCAGAGACATGGCATCCGCTGCCAGAGCATCCCGCGAGAGAGACACAAATGCCGGAAGCTTGTGACGAGAGGCAAAGAGGTCCACCTCCGGAGTCCCCCACCAGTGGCAAAGTGACCGAAACACCTTGGGGCAGAGCGATCATTCCCCCCGGCGAGATGACCCCCTGCTCAGGGAGTCCGTCTCCGTGTTTTCCACTCCCGGAATGTACACTGCCAAGATGCATGGGACATTGCCATCTGCCCAATCCAGGATCAAAGACACTTCCCTGAGGGCACGCCTGCTGCGAGTCCCTCCCTGGTGATTGATGTAGGCGACCGCCGTCCGATTGTCCGACCGAAATTGAACCGGCAGTCCCCGTAACTGATGAGTCAAGTGAGCCAGAACCAACCTGACAGCTCTCAGCTCCATAACATTGATGGGAACGTGAGCTTCCTGAGGCCCCCACAGTCCCTGAAACTGAAGATCCTTCCAAACCCCCCCCCAACCTGACAGGCTGGAATCCGTGGTGACCGTCTCCCAACGAGGGGTCAGAAAAGACCTGCCCCTCGTCAGATTGCTTGGTTTCAGCCACCACCGAAGGGAATGCCGCAACCGAGGGGACATCAGAAAGGACTGATCCAATGACAGCGGGGACCCGTCCCAGGCCGCCAAGAGATGGAGCTGGAGCGTCCTCGTGTGAAACTGGGCAAAGGGAACCGCCTCGAACGATGCCATCATCAATCCCACCAGGCGCATCCCTAGCCAGATGGACGGGCTCGGGATGGATAGGAGACACTGAATCAATTCCTTAATCAGAAGAACCTTGGCTCGGGGGAGGAACACCCTGGCCTGAGAAGTATCCAGCGACATTCCCAGGAACTCCACCACCCTGGAGGGAGTGAGGCAGGCACCCAACCGAAACTCTCCAGAGTGGACACCACGGTCCTGGTATCCAGCTGCGCCTGACTGAGGGAAGACACCATGATGGGAAGATCGTCCAGATAGGACACGATGCGGATACCCCTGGCTCTGAGGATGGCCATCACTCCTGCCAACACCTTGGTAAAAACACTTGGAGCCGAGGTAAGGCCAAACGGAAGAGCCACAAACTGAAAATGTCGATTTTCCACGACAAACCTGAGGAATCTCTGGTGTGCCGGAAATATTGGAATATGCAGGTAAGCATCCTTGATGTCTATGGACGTCATGAAGTCCCCGACGAAGTGAGTGGATGGCTGAGCGCAGAGTTTCCATACGGAACTTCCGGGGACGGACTAACCTGTTGAGCAACTTCAGATCCAGAATGGGGCGAACGGATCCGTCCTTCTTGGGCACCGTGAACAAATTGGAATAGAAGCCCAGGCCCCGGTCTGAGTGAGGCACTGGACAGATGACAGCCATGTCCAAGAGACTTGCTACTGCCGCCCACAGCCCCTGGGCGGCCAGAGGATCTGACAGCACCAGAGAACTGAAGAATCTGGGAGGGGGCCGGAACTCGAACTCCAGCTTGTAACCGGAAGACACCACTTCCTGAATCCACCTGTCCAAGACGTCTTGGACCCAGACCCGGGAGAAGAGTTGCAGCCGTCCCCCCACCCGCAAGGGTGAGGGCGCCCCCTCATTGCTGAGCCGGCTTGGCAGCGGCTCTAAGCTTGGAGCCCCAACTGTGTCCTGGACGGGCCCGACCACTGCCCCTAGTCCAGGAATCACCTCTGGACGAGGGGAAAGCCGAACCCCTGCCCCACGAAAGGACAGAGAAGGAAGCCGCCCCCCGAAAGGGGCGACGCTGCTTTTTATGCTGGAGGTAACTTACCTCCCTTTGCCACCGAATCCAATCTCTCTCCAAAGAGACGCAACCCCACAAAGGGAAGGCCCGTAAGCGACTTTTTGGACACAAAATCAGCCGCCCACTGGCGTAACCAAACCAACCGCCGTATAGCCACAAGCAAGGCCGAAGCTCTGCTACACATCACCAATGTGTCGTCCAGGGCGGACAGCACAAAGGACAAAAATAACTCACAGCACTTAAGGTCGGCAAACTCCTCACTAGCCGGGTCAAGCCCGGAAGAGGTCAACAGTCCTCTAACAACCGACCTGGCAGCTACCAATAAAAGCGCAGAAGCACAAGCACAAACCCAACACTGGCAATACCATGACAAGCCATCTGGTCAATGCGTTTATCCTCACCATCCTTGAGAGTAGTGCACTCCGGAGAATGCAGGAATGGGGAACTGGACAACCCCAAAACAGGAGCATCCACTTCGGGGGGGGGGGGGGGGGGACGACCAGTGCTTCACCGCGTCCGCAGGGAAGGTATATTTTTTGTCCCAACCCGGAGGGACACCCGGAAGCCTAGTCAGTCTCTTCCATTCCTTGAGAATGATACCATCAAAATGCTTTTGATAAGGAAACTAAGCGCGGCTTGGTCACCTCAAAGAACTCCCCCTTCAGCGGAGGAGCCACATCTCGGGGGGGAGAGATAGCCAGGACCTCAAACATATGAGCCAGGACCCTAGGGGTATCCAAGGAATCCCCCTGGCCCTGCTCGGTATCAGCGCCCACAAACTGCTGATCATCGGAGCCCTCAGACTCCTCATACAGCTCCCCTTCCACACGCGGGAACAATCAGACCAATCCAGAGAGTCAAACTCCTCCGTATCAAGGGCCTGCGTGGCTGTATACACGTTTTCGCTTTGCCGTGGCCTTTTTAGCAACGGCACTGGAAAACAATTTTTCAAGATTGGCCAATCTGGCACACACCTCAGATTGCGACTTCCCTCCAATGACCACATCAAATGGGGTACGTGTCAAGCGAGGGGGAGACGGAGAGGAGACTGGCGGAGCAGAACCAGACGCCTGAGATCCGGTCTGCCGCGTAATAGACCGTTGCGCACAGGGTACACAAATACATCATCCCCCAAAAAGGGATACCCCAAACACAGCCTGGATTGCCCCGAGGGGGGCACAAGCCCAGTATCCGGGGAAGCCTCCATATGGTGATTTTTTAATATATATATATAGCCCAGAGGGAATTACGCAGTAATGCAACCCGGGATGCCCCTTTAAGTCCTGAGTGGGAGGAATTTTAAGCCAACTAAATTTTAACCAGGGACCCTAGGACCGGGAGAATCCCCTTTTAATAGGATCAATGGTCCACCTGAAACACACAAACACGCAATCAGATGCTAGCAAATGACCAAAGAGTTAATAGCAGAGCATTGCCCAGCAACCCCAGGGAGGGGCATAATCAATAAGTAAAACTGATGGGCCACAGGCCACTCACCCGACCGGCACCCCTCTGGAGTCCTGCACGCCAGGCAATAGGGGATGGCAGGCGCGTAGTGTGCAGAGGAAGAGGGAGGGCGGGCCGGCGCGGTTCACGCCCCCGGCCAGAAGCCGGGACCTGAAAACGGCGCCCGCAGCACGGGAGCGGGCCATAGGCGTGAGCGCCCAGCCCCCCGCCCAGAGGGGAAGAAGCTCCGCTTGGGCGTCTACAGCCGCCATTTTTTTAAAAACGCCAGAGGCCGGAGACGCAGGACCGCCGGCACCAGCCTGTGTAGTAAACATGCACAACACATACAATATAATAAAAAGATGAATCCATACGGACCCGCCCCCCCCCTCTAAGGGTATCCGGGAAAGGGGGAATCAATGCTAGGGTAGGGGCCAAGGGACGGGGCATCCCAAACCGGGGTCACCAACCCGGTTAGCCGCCTACCCCTTGTTATGGGGTTTCACGGCTCCTGAGCACCTAGGGTGCCATCTACCGTTGCCCGGACCAGCAGCCTAGGCTGGGAGGCAAGTGATGTAAATAAAGGGATCCGGGCAGGAATAGAAGAATAGAGGGCCGGGAGTCATCCCGGCTACCTGCAAGGAGGAGACATCTTCTGACTTGCTCGCCTCTGCAGAGATGAAAGACTGGGGAATGAGTGGGAGGTCCAAGGTATTTATGGGCCGGGAGGGTCTTCCCTTTTTTTATTGACATCTCTGCAAGATCACCATCTACAGGTCAGTATACCTACATGTAATGAATGTCTTGAAGCGGGGTGTGTGACATGGTTGGTCTTCTGTTCATACCTTTTCAAAGTTTTACAAGGTTGATATCAGTTTTCCTGAAAGGTGCAGTAGCCACCAGATAGTACTTCAGACACCTAACCACATCCAAAGAGTGCAAAACCCTCTTCTTAGTATTGCTAGGATTAGGGCACAAAGAAGGAAGAACAATATCCCGATTCAAATGAAAAGCAGACACTACCTTAGGCAGAAAGTCAGGTTTGAAACGAAACACCACCTTGTCCTGGTGCCTCTCATAGTAGGGCGGCTGAATGGACAGCGCCGCCAACTCAGACACACGCCTGACAGAAGTGATAGCCACCAGAAACACAACCTTGAGCGTAAGAATGGCCAAGGCAGTATCCTGCACAGGTTCAAAGGGAGCACCCTGCAAGGCTGACAGAACCAAGTTCAAATCCCAAACAGGCACCATAGGCTTAGGTGGGGGGCTCACATGAGTGACCCCCTGGAAAAAAAGTCCTGATCAGAGGGTGCTGAGCAAAGTACTTCTGGAAGAAAATAGCCAGGGCAGAAACCTGACCCTTCAGAGTACTGAGTTGGAGCCCCATCTCCAACCCATGCTGCAGGAACTCCAGAATCCTGGGAATAGAGAACACACGACAGGGAAGAGACCTAGACTCACACCAGTCAATGTAGGCACGCCAAACCCTGTAATAAATGGAAGAGGAAGACTTCTTCCTAGCTTTAATCAAAGTATCCACAACTGAGGAAGACAGCCCCTTCTCCATCAAGATGGAGGTTTCAGCAGCCAAGCCGTCAAAGCCAGAGTTTGTAAATTGGGATGGCGTAGTGAGCCCTGAGTGAGCAGATATGGCACCAAGGGCAGAACTTACTGATCTACTGCCAGCTGTACCACGTCTGCGAACCACACTCTTCTTGGCCACCTGGGGGCCACCAGAATTGCTGGCACCCCTTCTAGAGCAATCTTGCGCAGAACCCTGAATTGGGGGGGGGGGGGGGGGGGGGGAGACATACAGGAACTGAAAGTCCTTCCATGACATAGCGCATCGAGGTCAGGGCCAGAGGATCCCTGGACAGAGAGACAAAAGGCGGAAGCTTGTGATTGTGGCGGGACGCAAACAGATCCACATCTAGTTGGCCCCAACGGTGACACAGAGATCAGGGACGCTTCCTGGAGGGCCCCCTTGCTCCCTCCCTGATGATTGATGTAGGCAACTGCCGTCTGGTTGTCCAAGCGCACCTGAACAGGCAGGCCCCGAAGATGAGTAGTCAAGAGAGCCAGAACTAACCTGATCCCTCGCAGCTCCAAGACATTGATAGGTGTGTGGGCGTCCTAAGGGCCCCACCTGCCCTGGAACCACAGGGACTTCCAGAAACCCCCCCCAACCTGACAGACTGGCATCCGTGGTGACCGTCTCCCAGGAAGGGGCAAGAAAGGATCTTCCCCCCCAACAGGTTCCCGGAGTCCATCCACCACAAGAGGAACCTTTTGACCAGGGGGGAGAGCACACAGACCCTGTCCAGGGACGCTGGGTCCTTGTTCCATACAGACAATAGGTGAAGTTGCAGAGGCCTCAAGTGGAACTGAGCATAAGGGACCTCTTCGAAGCATGCCACCATCAGGCCCACCAGCTGCATCCCCTGCCTGATGGAGGGATGGGGACAAGCTAGGAGGGACTGAGCCTGTGCAATCAGACTGTCCACCTTCTGCTGAGGAAGGAAGATCCTTGCCTGAACTGTATCCAGAATCATTCCTAGGAATGGAGTTACCAAGGAAGGGGACAGTGAGGACTTGGGGTGGTTGATCACCCATCCAAATGACTCCAGAGTGGACACCACCAGCTGAGTATCCAACTCTGCCTGATGTAGAGACTGGGAAGTGATGAGGATGTCGTCCAGATAGGGAAGCACGCGGACGCCCTGACATCTGAGTAGAGGCATCACGCCAGCCAGCACCTTGGTGAACACCCTGGGAGCTGAAGTGAGGCCGAAGGGCAAGGCCACAAACTGGTAGCGTTGATCCATCAAAGCAAACCTGAGGAACCTTTGATGACCTGGGAACACAGGAATATGAAGGTAAGCATCTTTGATGTCCACAGAAGTCATGAAATCCCCTTGGCGCAGGGAACTGATGGCAGAGCGCAGAGTTTCCATGCGAAAGCGCCTGCCCCTGACAAACTTGTTGAGAATCTAAGTCCAGGATGGGCCTGACAGAACCATCCTTTTTGGGTACTGTGAATAGGTTGGAATAAAAGCCCTTGCCTTTTTCTCTTAAAGGGACCTGGCAGATGACCCCCAGCTCCAGGAGGCCTTGCACTGCTTGCACTAGCTCCTGAGCTGACACAGGGTCCTGAGGAATCCAGGATCTGATGAATCTTGGAGGGGGGTTGGCAGCAAACTCCAACTTGTAACCAGAGGACACAACCTCCTGAATCCACCGGTCTGAGACATGAAGCCTCCAGACGTGAGCGAAGTGCTGCAGCCGTCCCCCCACCCAGATGGGTGAGGGCGCCCCATCATGCCTGAGGGGGCTTGGGAGAGGATTTAGTTTTGGGACCCCAGGAGGAGCCAGGACGCCCACGTCCTCTGCCTCTACCCCAGAAATCTCCCCGGGCCCCAGGGAAAGACACCCCCCTTCCCTGTCTTGCACCGCGGTAAGGGGAGGAGAAGGAACCCTGACCCCGAAAGGGCCGAGGTTGCCACCTGCGCTGGAGTAATCTGCCTCCCTTAGCAAAAAGGTCCAGGCGGTCTCCAAACAGACGCAGTCCTTTAAAGGGAAACCCAGTGAGGGCCTTCTTGGCAGCAGCCCACTGGTGCAGCCAAACCGAGCGGCGTATAGCCACCACGAGGGCAGAAGTTCTGGCACATTCTGATGGTGTCACCCAATGGTGATAGGACAAAATTTACAAAAACATCACAACTGGAGAGTGCATTAAACACCTCACAAGGCAAATCATCAGGGGCACTATCAAGCATATTTCTGATAAGGGTTCTAGTGGCCACAGCAGTAATGGCAGAGGCACCGACCGGGCGCAGCGCCGTCCCCGCACATGCAAAGGCGTGGGAGGCCAGCTGGTCAATGCGCCGTACCTCAGCATCCCGCAGGGTAGTAGAATCAGGGGAATGCATGACAGAGGTGTTAGATAGCCCTAGGATCGGGGCATCCACCTTGGGGGGGGGGGGTGACCAACATTTAACCACCTCAGCAGGAAAGGGATACTTCCTATCCCAACTCTTTGGAACCCCGGGAAATTTACTGGGGCGCTCCCATTCCTTGAGCACAAGGTTATGGAAATGTGCCTGCTCTGGAAATTTCAAACGTGATTTTGCTGTATGGAAAAGCTCCCCTCTTTGGCTGGGAGCCTCAACAGGGAGAGAGAGAGACAGAACCTCAAAAATCTGGGTCAATCTGTCAGTGTCATCCGGGGCCCAGGGATTAGAGCCAGAATCGTCATGACCCCTTGGTCTCGCATCAGATGCGCCTGAATCAGAAAAGAGCTCCCCTTCATCAGACGGGGTATAGCCACACAGATTCCAAAACTCCTCAGTTCCCATAGGGAAAACAGTAACATTAGGCGTCAAGTGCCGCTTCTTAGCAGGGGCCTTACGCGCTAAGGACTTAGCAATAATCTGTTCAACAGTAGCCAGTCTAGAAGACACATCAGGCTGAGAATCCCCACTAGTAAGCAACTCAGTAGGAGTGAGATTTAAGCTTGGGGGGAGTAGGTGAAGTGAAACGAGGTGCAGCCACTGGCAGGCCAGATTGCAATGCAAGCACCTGCTCGGCACAGGGTACACAGACCCGTGCTTTGTCAGTGTCAGCATGAGGCTGCCCACACGCTACACACAGCCAGTCTTGTCCCAAAGGGACCCCGGTAACATTATCTTGCGATGCCTCCATATGGTGATTATAGCGGCGCTATACGCCGATAGGGAATAACGCTATATAGCAACCCTGGATGCCCCAATAACCCGCTAGGGACCTGGAAGTATAATTTTTACAAGGCCTACCAGTAATATACTAAAAGCAGGGCCGGGAGAAGCCAAGAAGGGTTCATCCCGCCTGAAAGATACCTCGAGGGGCGGGCCAGTAACAGCGATGATCCAGAAGGCGCCAAAGACGGGCCCCGCCCCCCCCGAAGAGCGCAAAGCCAGAAGGCCAACAGCCAATGATGGCGCACCAGCGCCTGAGGTAATGCCGCCCCCAAGCGCGGAACCAAGTCAGCGCGCGGCGGCGGTAAATTTAAAAGCAATAAAGACAAGTCAGCGCGGCGGCTGACACAAGAATAAAGACATGTGAAAGGTGAAAGCACAGACTGCATAACCTACATATCTATACACGTACACCCCCCCCCTCTTTTCCCCCGAAGACTATAAGGAGGATGAGGGAGGACGGCAGCCACTTAATTAGGGCCCACCGATAGGCAGGGGCAATAGTGCGGGAGGGGCATCCCATAGAGGCTCACCATAAGCCTGAACCGCCTACCATTTGGTGGGGGATTGCGGTGGAGCAGCGCTCCTAAGCACCTGACAGCGGTGCTGCCTACCTTCACCCGACCAGTGCAGCCAAGGCTGGGAGGCATATTACAAGTGGAACGGGTGGGAATAGTCCTACAGGGCCGCAGGTTAATAACTCCGCTAACCTGCGAGTAGAGAGCTAATTTCTCGTCCTTCGCAGCCAGACGGCAGAGAAATTCTGGGGATTTGTGGGAGGTCCCTGGGTATTTGAGGGGCCGGGAGGAGCCTATTTTCGATGTCTCTGCAGTTCAGCACCATCTGGCGGAGTATATCCCAACTGTAAGTATTAGATTTGGAGCAGGACGTACTGTATACTAAGAATAATTCTAAGCGATCTATTCTATCCCCTTCCCAAAGTCTAACACAAATTGACTTTGGGAGATTGCTCTCCAGGTGCCTACAAACCAAGCAAGCCACCTCCCCCAACTGGGTAGTCTGCCAGTCTTTGTCTGGGGGTTTGCAGAGCAGACTACCCTTTTCCCTGCAGCCTCGTCTGTGTTAATCTTTTCTTCTGCTCATTTGTCTGCCCTGAAACGGCCTTATGGAAGTTTATCAGTGCGGTTTTGAAACTTTTCTTATTTGGGAATTTCTTACCTGCTTCACTAGAACGAGTCAGAGTAGTCCGTCTTCTCCAAACAGGAGATTACCAAGAAATGTAATGCCATACAACCAGGTCTCCTGAAGCCAAAGTGCCCTTCTAGGGCAGGCTAAAAGAGCAGTTTACTTAGCTGTGGCTTTGATGGTCTCGCCTGCATTGGCTAAGAAGAAAACTGCTCTGTAGTGAGTAGGTAAGGTCTCAAGAATACGCTTCTTAGGAGTGTCAGTCTTTAAATAACCCTTCAGATTATGGGGTCATGTTTCCATTCTTCTGATGACCCCAGCCCAACTTAATATCCTTAAATGCTGAAGAGACTGGGAAGGTTTTGGATTATTTTGCCAGAAACCTCTTATACATGGTATCTTTGATGGATAAGGGTTTATTCTCACTCTCGATTCACCATGTATCATAAATGTCATCTAATAAACCTGCCAAGTCTTCTGGCAAGGCTCCAGAAAAACCAGAGGCCCCCTTGCCCCTCTTATGCAACTGTATACACTGGTTGAGGCAAGAGTGTGCCAGCGGTGGATACCCCTGGGTGCAACCCAAAGGAACATCAAGGCCATTTAATTCCTCATGGCCAATATATCCCCCTGTACATAGCCGAAGTCTCCTCACCCACACTTAATAGGCATGTCTGTACACTTCAGGATTCACAGCGTCTAATGGGTTTAGGATCCCTGGGCTTCTCTTTTGGGGGCTCCTGGTCTCTATTCTTAGACAGCAAAATATAAAAATATAAAACAGGATTTTTACATTACCTGCTTTTCCTGTGGGATTTTGCAAAGTGTTAAGGCTAAGTGATGCACTGCCTGCACCTGGATTGCCCGAGACTGCTGACCTCTAGTGGGCTGAAATGGAGGCTTGATACTGCTGTGGGCTGCCAGTGAGTTGCCACTGTGCCGCTGCCAATGCTGGCTATACTTCCAGGTCAGCCATGTGTAGAGGGTGCGCCCGGAAGTGACGTCAGAGCGCCGTTGGGTGAGCAGGAGCAAGTCTCCTCCCCCTCCCTCGCCATGCATCCCTGGGGCTAGGAAAAAACTAAAATAAAAAAATTGGCTGTAACCCATCTGTCCAGTGGTTTCTTTAGGAAGGAAACACAAAGAACTGAGGTGGATAGGAAGGGGTGGAGTTTTAACCTCTTCAGTTTGAGTTTCCTCCCAGGAGGTGGGACCGTTCTATCATCATGAAGGACGAAGGGAGAAGAAATTAGACTCTTTAGGCATACAGCATACAACTTATCATCAGTATGCCAGTAAGAGAAAGACACCGACTGAAATAACATTGTGCCTGCAAGCATGGTGGTGTTGCGGTGACTGTCTGAACTGCTTTGCTTCCTCTGGTACAGGAAAGTCCACAAAGCTGGTTTCAGAAGCAGTCCTGAAAGACTGCTTAGCAACTGCCAGGCTTGCACCCTTGGATTTTACAAAGGGTTAAAGAACACAAACCAGGATTATTTGTCAAATACAGGGCTATTGACCATGAATGGTGGGACAATATGCCTTTAGAAGTTCTCTGCATTAGACTTCTAAGTACTATTGATGCTGATCATAAAAAGGTGGCAATAGTCAAAAATTGGAATTTTTCAGATTTTGACCAAATCAAATTATTTTAGCCTTGTTGAGCTATAAAGCTTTTACAACTGAAGATTTGAAAATCTTGCAAATAATGTATTGTTTACTTCCCACTTGAGGCAGTATTACTACTACAGGCAAGTAGTGATGTAGAAAAGGCTTTACAGTATGAGATCCAGAATGTCTTTCTGCTCCCCCGCCCCCCCCAAAAAAAAAAATGTGTGTTCACTGCAGTTCTACAAAACCAATCAATACAATTGTCACCTGTGACACAAAGGCAAAACTGCATTTAAGAAAGTGGTTTGGTACAGAATGCTTTGTATATTGGTTATGCTGTCATTTTCATCCATGAATTAATGCCCCTTATAAGAGCTTCCACAAATGAAAAGAAACTACTATACCCATGGCCTTGAACAGGTAATATGTATTGATTTTTTTATAGCTATATACAGTATAATCAGATGATGCATTGTATGAAGCGATTCACTCAACTCGATCAACAGCAATTAAATCTTATTTATAAGCCACCAATTTTTATTTAGAGTGGGACTAGAAAAACAAAATATATAATTGCCTCCCATCTAAGAAGTATGCATCTGCTTTTGTAAAGGCAGCTCTAGATGGTTACTGGTAGACAACAAGCATAGTGTGGCAGTGTTAAAACATATGAAACTCTACACACCCGTTAAAATGACCGGTTTTGGTGATGCATCAATTAGACCAAGAAAAATTGTATAACTTTTTTCACCTTCAGTGTGACCAATAAACTGTACAATTCAATTGAAAAAAAAAAAAAAAACACAGGGGGGAAATAAAACAAACATGAACTAATGCAGTTGCATAAATGTGAACACCTGCTCATAACGTTTGGGATGTGGGTGTGTTCAGAATTCGCCAATTGCAGGAAAACTCGTGTTGAATAGTACTCTGTACACAGGCAAAACCATGGTAACCCTAGAGCCTAAGATCCGAGGCTACTGGCAGGTTTCAGCTTGCCCCTGGGTGTATCATAATTTGAGATACCCAGCTGTGTGAAACCCCAGGGCTCGACGATAAACTTCCACGGGCACATCTCCGACTGCATCCCCGGAACTCCCTTCAGCTGATACACGCATCTCAAATGCAACAGGTGCTTGCAGCTAGCAGGAGGCACCTGGCAATTTTTTCAGAACTCATTGTTGGATGTGAAAATTCACAGCAGTCAGTTCTGTTTGGACAAGTATCCATGCATGCACCACTGATACATGGATTGAGACAAGTAGACAAACAATCCCAGAAGTTGACAAAACAAAATCGAGGCAATTCTACTTTTTGGGAAGCCCTGCTGTGTGAAATCCCACAAATTGCCTGTACAAAAAAAAATTCACCTTCCAACAATCCCACAGCACATGCACGTGGCACCGACCAATCAGAACTTGTGCTCCATTCATTCTGTGCTTATCTGACTTGACAGATTGGCTTGGAAAAGTGAACATGTGTCACAGGCCGCTCCCCTGGACCAGCAGTTTAGAAATACAAGGGTATGCACCTAAATGCCAACAGTACAGCAGGGATGCGGGCGAGGCACGCACACACCCTGTGGAATGACAGCCTACGGGTGTAGGACTCCAGGAAGCCCATTGTTCTGTAAAAACAATTACATGGGAAGCGTATCACTTTGTTTACTGCAGTTGTACACATGTATTATAGTGGCATTTATGGGTAGGAAAAGGCATTTACTATTTTTTTATCTTTTGGTCATTCTGGCCTTCTGGTACATGCAGCTTTCAATAAGCATATAACCTCTTATGATTTGTCACTCTGTGCTGCCACAAAGGGTTAATGGAAGCAGAGGGGGGGGGGGGGGAACACTAAATTATTCACAGGGTGCACTCTGATTAATAGAGATAACTGTTTGTAGACAGAAGTGACCTTTCCTAGCCCCTAGATGAAAGAAACTTGTCTGGTAAAAAGGAGAAGACAGTAAAAGTTATTGCCTCAACCGTTTTTTTTCCGCTGCTGAATTTTAATAGTCATGAATATATTCTGCTCAAGACAGTTCATGCCATTTCATGCCAAGCTAATTCGCTGAATGCAGCCTTAAATTACATATAAATTACATATAAAAATACCCAGGAAAAACGCAATTCTGTGAGGTACTCACCTGTAGAATTGTTTTTTTCTGGGAATCCATTCCATACACTCCTTACTCCTGGGTTTCCTCCTCCTTGCTGATGACGTGACTGCAAGAAAGAAAACAGGCGTGGCCCTCCCGGCCCATAAGTAGCAGCTGCCCCTAATCAGATCAGTTTACTTAAAAAGCAGTAAAATAATTTAGAGACAGGCCGGGAGGCCCTAAAAAGAGTCCATGTTACTACACATCAAACTCAACCAAAAAAATGCTCTCAAAGTTAAGTCCTATTACTTTTTTTTTGTTCAATACTATGAATTAATAATCAAAAAATGGATTAACACCTCAGAAAAAACATCGGAAGATACCATGACCCAGAACGGGTGGGCCAGAGTATATGGAATGGATTCCCAGAAAAAACAATTCTACAGGTGAGTACCTCACAGAATTGCGTTTTTTCTTTCAATCCATTCCATACACTTCTTACTCTTGGGATCTCCAAAAGCAGTGCCATCTATGGGCAGGATCCTCTAACGCAGAATGGCAGGAAGTTCACTTCACTACTGCCTGTAGAATCTTCCGACCCACAACAGCGTCAGCTGAGGCTCTAACATCTACCTTGTAAAACTTGGTGAATGTATGCACCGAAGACCAGGTGGCAGCTTTCCACCGAAGCCCGATGTTGAAAGCCTAAGAAGCACCAATGGCCCTAGTGGAATGGGCGGTGACCTGAAAAGGGGGTTCCTTCCCCTTGGCCGAATAAGCTCTAGCTACTGCTTGCCTAATCCACTTACTGACAGTGGCTTTAGCTGGCGGAAACCCCCCCCTTTTTTTTTTGGTCCTTCTGAAATGACAAAGAGAAAATCCATCTTGCGGAAGGCATCTGTAGCTGCCAAATAATACCTGATGGCTCTAACCACGTCTAGAGAATGAAGTGCCCTTTCCTTAGTATTAGCCGGAACTGGGCATAAGGAGGGTAGAATTACCTCCTGATTAAGGTGAAAGGGAGAGACAACCTTAGGTAAAAAAATCAGGCTTAAAACGAAAAACTACCTCAAAATGCGCATTGGAGCGTCAAACATAGGTTCAAAGGGAGCGCCCTGTAGAGCCGTTAACACCAAATTCAAGTCCCACACCGGTAATATAGACTTGCGCGGTGGACGGACATGAGTGACTCCCTGAAAAAAAGTTTTGAGTTTATTACAAGCGATAGACCTCTGGAAAAAAATAGATAAGGCCGATAGCTGCCCTTTTAGGGTACTTAATCGTAGGCCCATTTCTAAGCCATCCTGAAGAAATTCTAGAACTCTGGAAATTGAATACGTTCTGCATGAACATTTCCTAGCCCCACACCAGGATATGAATGACCGCCAGACCCTGTAATAAATAATGGAAGACGACTTCTTCCGGGCCTGGATCATGGTATGAATTACCTTAGCTGATAATCCTCTCTCTGCTAGGACCGCGGTCTCAATAGCCAAGCCGTCAAAGCCAGCATCTGTAAATTCGGGTGCCGAAGCGCCCTCTGAGTGAAGATCTGGCTCGACCAGTAGACGCCATTGGTCTACCGCCATCCTTGTTATGTCCGAGAACCAACTTCTTCTTGGCCAATGAGGAGCTACTAGAATGGCGGGTATTCCTTCCTGAATTATCCTTCTTAGCACTCGACTCAGAAGCGGAAACGGGGGAAAAATGTACAGAAGCTTGAACCTTGTCCAAGGGACTGAGAGGGCGTCCGTGGCTATGGCCAGAGGGTCCCTTGACAGGGACATGAATTTTGGCCGCTTGTGATTGTGTCTGGATGCAAAGAGATACACTTCCGGGCACCCCCAGCGCCGACAAAGGGCTTGGAAAATCTTCCGACTGAGGGACCATTCCCCCGGCGCAGGACCTTCCTGCTCAGAGCGTCGGCCTCCTGGTTTTCTATCCCCGGGATGTAAACTGCCGAGATGCAGGGAACACTTTCCTCTGCCCAGATCAGAATCCGGCTTACCTCCAGTAGAGCACCCTTGCTCCGGGTACCCCCGATGATTGATATAGGCTACCGCCGTCCGGTTGTCCGACTGGACCTGGACTGCCTGCCCCTTCAAGCAGGGGTCAGATACTGAAGCACTAACCCGATGGCTCTTATTTCCAATACGTTTATGGGAAGCGGATTCTCTTTCGGCCCCCACTGACCCTGGACTTTGAGATTGCCAAACGCCGCCCCATCCTGTGAGACTGGCATCCGTGGCAACGATCTGCCACTGTGGGGTCAAGAAGGATCTGCCTACAGACAGGTGAAGAGGGTCCATCCACCACAGAAGAGAATGTCTTGCCGAGGGCGTTAGTACAAAGACTTGATCCAGCGACTGTGGGGCTCGATCCCAGCTTGCCAACAGATTCCACTGAAGGGGCCTCATGTGAAACTGGGCAAAAGGTACCGCCTCGAAGCAGGCCTAACACCCTCATACCCAGACGAATGGTCGGCTGCCGGCAAACCAGGAAGCACTCTATCTGATCTTGGATTAGTCGCGCCTTCTGTCCTGGTAGATACACTTTGACTTGGACAGTGTCCAGAATCATACCTAAGAAGTTCCTTACTGGCGCCGGAGTGATACGAGACTTCGGGTAATTGATCACCCAGCCGAATTCCCCCAGAGTCGATCGGACCGTCTGCGTGTCCTTCAGGATCTGCTGCTGCGATCCGGCTGATATTAGAAGATCGTCCAAATAGGGGACAATACAAATCCCATGGCTCCTGAAAATTGCCATGAGACCTGCCAAAACCTTGGTGAACACTCTTGGAGCCGAGGATATCCCGAATGGGAGTGCCACAAACTGGAAATGCTTGTCTTCCAGGGCAAACCTCAGGAATCTGATGTCCCGAAAAAATTGGCACATGCAGATACACGTCCCTTATGTCTATGGTAGTCATAAGATCCCCGGGTCGAACTACTGTTAAGGCTGACCTCAACGTCTCCATGCGGAAATGCTTCACGTGGATATATCTGTTGAGATCCTTCAGATCTAAAATGGGACGAATCGACCCGTCCTTTTTGGGGATTGTAAAAAGGTTGGAATAAAACCCCTGACCTTCTTCCTGAAGGGGTACTCGACAAATCACTCCTTTTTGAAGGAGGTGCCGAACAGCGGACTTCGGGGCATCTGACTGGTTCCGGGATGCCCCTGACCGAAGGAACCTTGCGGGTGGTCTGGCTGCAAACTCAATTTTGTAACCCGAGGACACTACCTCTTGGATCCACAGATCCCTTACGCGGCGCCTCCAGATATGAGCAAAATGCAAAAGCCGTCCCCCCACCCGCTCGGGTGAGAGCGCCCCCTCATGCTGGAGAGGGCTTGGCTGGAGGATTAGGCCCACTTCTCCAGGCCCCTCCTGCCCTATTACGCGCTCTGCCTCTACCTCAAAAAAAACTCTACGGGAGCAAGGACGAAAGGCCCCTCTGCCAGTCTAAAAGAGTCGATATGGTGAAGTCCTCTGAAAAGGCAGAGTCGTCCTCTTCCTCTGAGGCAGTTTGCCATCCTTCACCATACCGTTCAGTTTTTCTCTGCTCCCTAAAAAAGGTAGACCTATAAGAGCTTTCTTAGTGGCGGCAACCGCCAACCATTGTCTTAGCCATAAGGAACGGCGCAAGGCCACAAGCAGAGCAGAAGTTCTAGCAGCTAGCCTGACTGCATCATCCATCGCAGTGATAGCAAACGAGTTAAAGTCCAAACAATCCTTAAAATCTTTGGACTCTTGAATAAGCCTGCGAGACTTGGCCCTGGCTAAACTTTTTCTTCATCTTCTTCCACGAAAAAAAAAAAAAAAAACAGGTGTGGCTTGAAGCCAGGGACACAATGGCCATGGCACAAACAGGAAGTAGAAAGGATCCTTTCATAGCAAAAGCATGACGGGCCAATTGATCCATTCGTCTCTTCGTGGGATCTCTTAAAGATCCCATAGTAGCAGACAGCATGATGGAAGTATTAGACAAGCCTGCTACTGGAGAATTCACCTCAGGTGGGTAAGAGCAAAGCTTAATCATGTCCGCCGGAAAGGGATACCTAGAGCCTAGTATCAGCCGGTAATTTGTTAGGATTTTCCCATTCCTTTAACGCCGTTTTAGAAAAGTGTGGCTGCTCCGGGAACACCTGCCTTTGCCTTACTGGCTTAAACAGATCATCCTTCCCTCTTCTTGCCACCTCAGGAGGGGTGATATTATTATTCATTTATATAGCGCCATCATCCTCCGTAGCCCTCCAACTACAGACAGGGTAGAACATACAGCACATACACTATTTCAAATGCAGTTTTACAGATTTGACAGTGGATATTCTGCGTACAAGATACAATATGGGAGAGAGTGATATTCAAAGTTTCAAAACTGAAAAGAGCAGACACTGTTTCGCCTGCGAGGAGGGAGAAGTTACTATCTTCCTCACCAGAGCGTAACTCGCCTTCTGAGAAATGCTCATCTATATACTCTCCTTCCTCCCACTCTCCAAAAGAGGCAAATAAATCTCTTTCCTCCGCAACAGGTTCCAATGCCTCCTCTTATAGGTGGCCTTCTTTGGAATAACCAAGGATAACTGTCTCTCCAGGTTATCCAACCTGTGCACCACATCTGACTGCGCCTTGCTGCCCTCCCCCTCTCCAGGGGGAAGGAAGGGATGGGTGAGCCGTTGCGTTCACACCAGTAATAACTGGTCTAAAGACCTGAGCCGCCGCTCTATTATGGTCTAACCAATTCTCATGGCGCAAGCGGAACAACCCGCGCTGAAACTACCCAGGGGATCCTGCTTACATAAGGGGCAGAGCCCGCCCCTCAAATGGGATGCCCGAATCACTATCCCCTGATGCCTCCCTCATGGTTTTTTTTTATTTATTTATTTTTTTAATTTGGCAATCAGACCTAAAAGGCCCTAAGCCTAAAACCAATCCCAAAAGGGACCGGGAAGAACCACAACCCTTTTCTATCCTTCTTCCAAATTCTAAAAAATAAAACAGGAGAAAAAAGCATTAATAATCTCCCTTTTTTTTTAACTGCTAAAAAGATAAAACTGACAATCATAATAAAATATATTCATACAGATAGTAAAATCTTAAAAAAAAAAAAAAAATTATATATATATATATATATATATATATATATTTTTTTTTTTTTATAATATATAAGAATATATAACAATATAATATAATTATTATAACTGAAATATGAAATTGATAATGCAATTAGTCAAAAAAATTGATATAAAAATTGATAATGGCGATGTCCACTCACCACTCTTCTCTTTACCGCTGTACAAGAGAAATGATCAAACACATAAAAAATATATATATATATATATATATATATATATATATATATTGTTTGATCATTTCTCTTGTATAGCGGTAAAGAGAAGAGCGGTGGTGTTGAGTGGACATCGCCAATATCAATTTTTATATAAATTTTTTTGATTAATTGCATTATCAATTTCATATTTCAGTTAGTTATAATAATAAATATATATATATATATATATATATATATATATATATATATATATATATATAATCGCTTAGTGCAAACAACGGCAAAATCAGCTTGCCCTGAGGCAGCAATATGAATAAACCAGCGGAACCCCCGATAGCCATCCTAATCACAAGGCATTTCTAGGCCAGCACCTTGGCCCAACTGGCCGCAGCCGCAAATATGTGAAAAAAAAATTTAAAGAAATTTTTTTTACAATTTGTAGTTTTTTTTGTAATAAAAAATGTAAGTTTGCCAATAAAATCATATTGCTTGTGAAATCCCAATTTCTCCCGGTTACAGCGATACCACATATGTATAGGTAGACACCCTTTCCTGTCCAGGAGACTCCCCCAAACTGAAATAGCGCTTTAGGGGAATTTCAGAAAAAATACAACTGTGATATGAGCTATGCGCACCTTGCAGTTTTACCAGAAAAACAACCCTTTACATTTGAAATACCCCCAACAAACTATATATTCTCTGGAAGTACACGCCTCAAGCTTTCTAGGTGTACCAGGCATGTTGATGTGCCCATAGTTTTCTGGAAGTAATTCCTCAATGTATTCTTTGGTTGCAAAGAGTTTCCCAAAAAAAAGGATAAAAAAGCAGAATCAAAGCCACATTTTCCTAAAAAAACTATATACAAACAAGAAAAAACAAGTATAATCTGAAAAAGCAACATTCCCCGAACAGAACACCCCCCAACATGCATAGGTCCTGTCAAGGGAAGAGTTGCCAAACACCCCAAAGTAAAGCATGTGCGCAACGGTAATTTTACTTGAAAATTTCAGTTCTGCAGACAAAGTGCGCACCTTGCGATTTTTCAACCAAAACAACCCTTTACATTTGGAATATCCCCCATAAACCATATATTCACTGAAAGTACACATGTTAAGCTTTCTAAGCGTACCCAGCTTGTTGTAGTGGGCTCATCTTTCTGGAATTAATTCCTCAAAGAATTCTTTGGTTGCGCAGGGTTTCCCTAAAAAATGTATAAAAAAGCTGAATAAAAAACACATTTTCCTAAAATATAAATATGCAAACCAGAAAAAACAAGCTAAGTCTGAAAGCGCAAGGTCCCCCGAACAGAACAATACCCAACATGCAGAGGTACTATTAACCCTTTTAATTGCCAGCCTACTTGAGATTTTGTCACCCTCTGTTGGTCATTTTTCCCCATTTTGCGCCATGTTTTGCGCCATTTTTGCTGTAATTTTCAGGAAAATTATATTTATTTTTTTTGCAGCAGAGTTTAGGCTTTAACATGAAATGTCTTGTTTGTAAATTTTATTTTGTTTTTTACAATATTATTAAATAAATAAAAACATTTTTAGAAAATTGACTCCTTTATTTAAAATAAAAAAATGTATTTTATTAAGGAAAAGCATATTGCATGTGAAAGCCCCATTTCTACCGATTAGAACGGTACCACATATTTATCGGTAGCCCCCCGTTCCTGCCCAGGAGACCCCCCTAACTGAAACAAGTAATCTATAACATTTACAAATAAAATACAACGTGTCCAAAGGCAGGCAACGAAAATGGTGGAAGGACTTAAACTGAAAACTTATCAGGAGAGACTTAATTGTACAGTCTGGAGGAAAGAAGGGAGAGGGGGGACATGATTGAGACCTTTAAATATGTGAAAGGATTGAATAAGGTTCAGGAGGGAAGTGTTTTTAAGAAGAAAATTAATGATAGAACAAGGGGGCACAACCTGAAGCTAGTCGGGGGGGAAGATCAGGAGCAATGTTAGAAAATATTATTTTACAGAAAGAGTAGTAGATGCTTGGAACAAACTTCCAGCAGAGGTAGTTGAAAAATCAACAGTCACTGAATTTAAACATGCCTGGGATAAGCACACACTTATCCTAGGATAAAGAGTACATACAGTATACACATAAGGGCAGACTAGATGGACCGTATGGTCTCCTTCTGCCGTCAACCTTCTATGTTTCTATGTTTCTACCATCCACACTACAAAGGGTTAAATTGAGAAAAAAAAATGACATGGGGGGAACCCCATTTTTTGGGGGGGATTTTTAAGGGTTAAAAACCCAAAGTAACCAGCCCGGGACCAGCTATGGGGGCTTGTAGGCACAGAGTGGGGGGGGCAGCTTTTGTGGCCCCCCCCACCCTGCAGCCTACGAGCCCACATAGCCTATGTGGGCCCGGGCTCTTCTGCCCCCCCCCTGGCCTTTGGGGAGGCAGGTAATGGGGGGCTGGGGGTTAATGGCAAGTCACCAGCTAGCCCGCAGGTGACTTGCCAGACCCAGAGCCTTGTGAGCTGGTACAGGGGTCTCATGGACCCCTTACCAGCTCACAAAGGGTTAACTGTTAAAAAAAAAAAAAAAAAAAAACACCACATGTTGTTAAAAAGTATTTTATTAAAAAAAAAAAAAAAATTACAGTACTTACCTCCGATTGAAAGCTCTTGTCCCTAGCCGCTCTGATGACAGATGCCGGTGATCGGCATCCAGAGAAGGGGGAGGCAGGAGATCAGAGGATCTCCTGTCACCTCCTTCCAGGGCACCGATCACCGGCATCTGAGAAGCTGAGAAGCTGAGAAGGCTGAAGCCGGTGATCGGGGCCGGGATGACGTCATAAGCCCCGCCCCCAAGCGGCAAGATGGCGGCCGCCATCGAGGATGAAAGGGGAGAGAGCCTCTCGGGCTCTTTCCTGAAGATCGGTAAGTCCTGGGGGGGGATCAGAGGCCCCCCAGGTGAAGAGGAGGGACAGCGGGAGCCAGCGCACACGCAGGTAAGTGAATGTCTTTTTTTTTTTACAGTTAGCAGCTTCTGCTGCCAAAGCGGGGGCGGCTATTCCGGGGACTCTCCTGGAGCCATCCGAGCCCCCACAAGGGATCGGATGGCACCAAATTAAAAAGGAGACCCGGCCGGATCCAACGAGGGGTCAGGTGAGTATTTTTTATTTTTATTTTTTAAACTAGGAGCGGGGGAAAGTCAAGTACTTAACACCTACAGGCTTGGCACTTAAGGCCCAGCCAAGCCAGCACGTAGGTGTTACGGGCTTGGCAACAAAAGGGTTAAAGGCATACATAATTTTTTTTTTTATGATAAAAAACCTACCTAACTGGAAGAAGGAAGGGTTGGGTAAAAAATAAACATTCCTCAGAAGGTACACCAGAGAAAAACCTGCGGCTGACTTACTTTCCAAAAAGCCTGCAGCCCAGAGCATATACACTCTGCGTCTCCTCCAGATGCCCCCTCCAACCCATAAGGCTGGCATCTGTGGTGACCAACTCCCAACAAGGGGTCAGAAATGATTTGCCGTCCCTGAGATTGCTAAAAATCAGCCACCACTGGGAGGGACTGCAGGACGAGGGGAGACAACAGACAAGTCTGATTCAAAGACATCGGGCGCTTGTCCCACTTCACCAGGAGAAAGAGCTGAAGCATCCTCATGTGGAACTGAGCAAAAGGAACCACTTCGAGCGTGGCCACCATCAACCCCACTAATCTCATCCCCAAGCGGATAGGCTGATGAGGACTGGACAGGAACAGATGAATTAAATCCTGAAATCAGAACAATCTTGGACTGAGGAAGAATACCCTGGCCTAAAGGGTATCCAGAATCAAGCACAGAAAGGGAATCTCCCTTACGGGGCAAAAAGGATTTGGCATGGTTTATCACCCAACCAAACCTCTCTAGTGTAGTCACCACTGTTCTGGTGTCCAGTTCCCTCCGATTGAAAGAGGACGCTGTGATGAGCAAGTCGTCCAGCACGATGCAAATGCCCTGGACCCTGAGAATAGCCATTACTCCTGCCAGGACCCTGGTAAACACTTTTGGGGATGGAGTGAGACCGAATGGAAGAGCCGCAAACTGAAAATGGTGGTCTTCTACTGTGAATCTGAGAAACCTTTGGTGAGCGGCAAAAATAGGAATGTGCAGATAAGCATCCTTGATGTCTATGGACGTCATAAAGTCCCCCTGGCGGAGAGCGTCGATCGTTGAACGACTCCATGCGGAACCTTCGGAAACGTATAAACTGATTGAGTCGTCTCAGATCTAGAATAGGCCGAACAGAGACGTCCATTTTTGGGAACCGTAAATAGGTTGGAGTAAAACCCCAGACCTCTTTCCGCTGGAGGAACCTGGCAGATAACATCCATGTTTAAAAAGTTCGCCACAGCTGCCCGGAGCCCCTGTGCGATCACCGGATCTGCGGGCATCCGAGACCTGAAAAATCTGGGAGGAGGCCGAACCTCGAATTCCAGCTTGTAACCGGAGGACACAACTTCCAGAATCCATCTGTCTGATAACTCTTGACCCAAGCATGGAAAAAAGAAATCGCAGCCGTCCCCCCACCCGTACGGGTGAGGGCGCCTCCTCATTGCTGGGCAGGTTTGGAAGTGGACTTGGGCTTAGATCCCCAACTCTGACCTGGACGGCCACGTCCTCTTCCTCAGTTCCATGCAGTCCGTTGCTTCTTACGCTGAGGCAAGACAGAATCCAACTTCTCACCAAAGAGGTGTAATCCCCCAAAGGGAAGTGCTGTAAGCGACTTCTTTGCCACCATGTCAGCCGCCCACTGGTGTAGCAAAATAGACCGCCGAATCGCAACAAGCAAGGCAGAAGTTCTGCTACACAAGACCATGGAGTCATCTAAAGCAGAAAGTACAAAAGACACAAATAAATCACATCGCTTGAGAGCGGAAAACTCATCAGAGGCTGGATCAAGCCCTGAGGTATTCAATAGGTCTCTAATAACAGACCTAATAGCGACTGCCATAAGTGCCGAGGCACCCACAGGCCGCAAGGCCGAGCCAACTCTAGCAAACGCATGGCAAGCAATTTGTTCAATACGTTTGTCCTCCCCATCCTTTAAGGGAAGTAGATTCCGGAGAATGCGAAACAGAGGAATTGGACAAACTGAGGACAGGTGCATCCACCACAGGGGGGGGATGACCAACGCTTAACAGTGTCTGAAGGAAAGGGATATTTTTTTTTTTATATCCCAGCCCAAAGGAATGCCAGGAAGCAGCGCAGGCTTTACCCATTCCTTAAGAATTATATCTTCAAAATGTTTCTGATCAGGAAATTCAAAACGAGGCTTGGAGGCTCCAAAGAACTCCCTTTTCTGAGGAGGGACCGCTTCTGGAAAATCGATAGCCAAGACCTCATAATTGAGCAAGAGCTTTAGGGGTGTCAAAATTCTCCCCTTCACCTTGTTCAGCGTCAATACCCACAATTGCTGAACATCTGAAACATCAGATTCTTCAAAGAATTCTCCTTCTTCAAACGGATATCAAAAATGCTCGCTACAATCAAGCTCATTTGCCTCAACGGCCAGAGCTAAATGTTTTCTTTTAGCAGAGCTAGACATTTATTTTTTCAATGTGAGCCAATCAGGCACATACATCAGAAAGTGACTCTCTACCCATGACTATCACTGGGGGTATGAACAAGACAAGGCAGTGTGGGGGGAAGAGGCAGGAGCCACCTACCCTGAGGCTTGGGCCCCTTACTGCTGCATTATAACCAATTGAACACAAGATACACAAAAAAGAAAAAATGCGTTATCCCCAACAAGGGATGCCCCATATCGCAAACACTGCCAAGTCTGTCCCGCAGGTACTGAAAAGCCAGTATCCTGAGATGCCTCCATATGGTGTTTATTAAAATACTTAATCTTTTTACTTTTTATAGTCGCTAAGTATATGAGATTTTTACAGCCGAAGCTACCCAGGATGCCCCTTAATAGTCCCTAGGTGGGAGGATTTTAAACAAGGACCAGGAGAAACCCCTATTAAGAGAGTTTCCCCCTGGAAGATCGAGAAAACACAATGAGTCTTATGCATATGCAAGAAATAAATGACAGTACCCTTTAGTTATACTAAAAGGGAAATCTTTTTTATTTACTGACAGTGACCACAACGGCCCAGCGACAGCCCTGCGACCAATCGATATAAGAAAAGCCCAGCAGCGGCACCAAAGCAGCAGCCAGGACCAGTGGAGGCCAGCACCAGAACAGGAACCAGCAAACCACATGTCGAACAGGAAGAGGAAGCAGAAATGCGATGCCGACTCGAAGCCCCGCCCACCACCTACCACTGCTCAGAGAGCAGAGGGCGGGTCAGCCAAATACAATAGCATGACATCATAGAACGGGGGCCGAATGGAAAAAAAGGGAGGGAAATTTAAAAAACCCAAAACAGGTATGTCACTTTATCTTTTCCTTTTTTTTTTTTTTTAAATAACAAATGCATAGGCCAAAAGATACTCCCTAAATAAAGATTCCCCCCCCCCCTTTTACCCCAGCAGGGTCCAGGAGGGCCAAAAGGGGGGGAAACAATAAGCACCCAATAGGCACAAGGAGATTTAAAGGGACGGGGCATCCCATGCCGGGGGACACCAACCCGGATTCCGCCTACCCCTTATTTGAGGTCTCACGGAGGGAGCAAGCTCCCATATACACCCAAGGGTGTATCTAGCTTTGCCCGAGCCCATCAGCCAAGGCTGGGAGGCATAACATACATATCACAATACAAAAATGTGGCTTCAGGCAGAAATAGAAAAAGGCCGAGCGTAACCCGGCTACCTGCAGGAAGGAGAGTCATCTTCTGAATGCTTCGCCGACTGCAGAGACGAAAAGACTGAGGAATAGTGGGAGGTCCCGGGTATTTATGGACCAGGAGGGGCTCCTTTTTCTCATGTCATCTCTGCAAGATCGCCCTCTACAGGCCGGTATCCCAAGTGTCATGAATGTTGGAAGCGGGGTGTGTGACATACTAGGAATAAATCTGTAGTTTAAAAAAGCAGCAACAATTCTTCAGACAAAAACTGGATAATTTCTTTAGAAGCACTCTCTGGCCCTGTTACTTAGCAGGGGATGCGGCAACCAGCACGCTCAGATCCGCTCACCTTACACGAAGGGGCGGGTGCAGATCTGAGAATGCTGATTGGAAAAGAGGCCACGCATGCGCCACATGACTGGGGCGAGGAGAGTTCTTTCAGGCGACCGGGAGGGATTGACAGCGGGGCATCCCCTAACAGGGTGCTCGGGGGAAAGGAAAGTCAAAATCCTGGGTTTTGGTCCACTTCAAGGACAAAGGAGATTGGGAGAGCTTTTTGGTGGGTGGTAGGGGCGCATACCCGAGGAGTCCAAATACAGCGGTATGGGATGGTTCTGGACCAGAGTTCTCTATAATGGTGGACATTTGTACAGATGCGCCAGGCTCTAAATATGTATTTAGCTTATGGCTAAGGTAAACTGTGGCACAGAATCCTTGGTAAGGTGCTGGACCAACTGACATTCATGTGAAACCCCAGCAGGGATTAGCTATGGATCAGACCTTTCGACTTTCAAGCAACAGGTGAGAAATGTGGCATGGATATTGTTTGATGCTGCAATCCCTGCAGCGCAGCGAGTATCAATTCCCTTAGAAGTTAGAATTCCTAGTGGGGTTTGCAAATGGCATGGCAAGTACTTTGCGGGGGCATATTAAAGTTCTCACATATGTCCCATATTGCTCACATTTCTGATCTCCGAACAAAGATCCACCCTAGTGCTGTGGTTGTCAACTTTTTAAGCCAAGTACGCTCACAAGAAGTTCCGAGGGGAGGAGTTATACATTTTACCAAAATAAGGTGGCCAAAGGTCTTGTAGAACCTTTAAAAGAATA
The DNA here is from genome assembly GCA_027917425.1 of Gastrophryne carolinensis. Lineage (NCBI taxonomy): Eukaryota > Metazoa > Chordata > Amphibia > Anura > Microhylidae > Gastrophryne > Gastrophryne carolinensis. The sequence continues at coordinate 261,358,409 of CM051238.1, forward strand.
TTGTTGTACTGTTAAAATAATAAACCGAAGCAATCAGAGTGCTGCAGTCGCCCCCCCTCCCCCCAAACCATCCCTGCAGGTTTAGAAACCATGGGGTAGCAGATTTTCCCATTCAAAACTTATTAGGCAGTTGCCAGAGAAGCACTTTTGTGGTTGTTATCACAGTCGAACAATAATTGATGAAGACTTTGTGAATGGCCTGGATTAACATTTCAGGAATTTTAAAGGTGGAACTCCAGTCAAAAATTCAAAGTTTAGTAACCTACTCCCCTAGAGCTCGCCTCTAGCATACCAGACCCTGTAGTAGATAAAGGACGAGGACTTCTTCTAATCATGGTAACAACAGAAGCCGGCAAACCCTTATCCATCAAGATGGAGGTTTCAGCAGCCAAGCCGTCTTGGGGCAAGACATACTGATCTACTGCCAACTGCACGACGTCTGCGAACCACACCCTCCTTGGCCAACAGGGGGCCACCAGAATGGCTGGTACCCCTTCCTGCGCTATCTTGCGCAGCACCCTGCCCAGCAGAGGAAAGAGGGAACACAGAGAAGCCGAAACTCCGTCCAAGACATTGGTAGCGCATCCGTGGCGAAGGCCAGAGGATCCTGTGACAGGGAGACAAACCTGGGAAGCTTGTGAATGTGGCGGGGCACAAACAGGTCCACATCCGGCTGACCCCATCGGTGAACACAGGAAGTGAAATACCTTGTTGCTGAGGGACCATTCCCCCAGCCGAGATGTCCCCCTGCTCAGGGAGTCTGCCTCCTGGTTCTCCACCCCCGGAATGTAAACCGCCGAGATGCAAGGGACATTCTTTTCCGCCCAAGACAGTATCAGGGACACTTCCTTGAGGGCTCGCTTGCTCCGAGTCCCTCCCTGATGATTGATGTAGGCAACCGCCGCCTGGTTGTCCGAGCGGATCTAAACCGTCCAACCCCGAAGGTGTGTGGTCAGCTGAGAAAGAACCAACCTGATCGCCCTCAGTTCCAGGACATTAATGGGAGCATGGGCCTCCTGGGGGCCCCAACGACCCTGGAACTTCAGAGACTTCCAAAAGCCCCCCCAACCGGTCAGACTGGCTTCTGTGGTGACAGTCTCCCAGCACGGAGGTAAAAAGGTCCTGCCCACTAGAAGGTTCCTTGAGTCTAGCAACCACGATAGGGACTGTCTGGCCAGGGGGGACAGAACAAATTCCTGATCCAGGGTCCCAATCCCAAACTGACAAGAGGTGCAACTGAAGAGGTCTCATGTGAAACTAAGCAAAGGGGACCGCCTCGAAGCAGGACACCATCAAGCCCACTAACTTCATCCCTTGCCGGATGGGGACACAAGAGCAGAGACCGTGCCTGCATCTGAAGGCCCTCCACTTTCTGCTGAGGCAGGAATACCTTGACCTGAGAGGTATCCAGAGTCATGCCCAGAAAGGGCCTCGCCAAAGACTGAGACCGTGAAGACTTGGGATAGTTGATCACCCAGCCAAAGGCCTTCTCGGCCTGATGAAGAGACTGAGCCACAATCAGAATGTCGCCCAGGTAAGGGAGGATGCGAACGCCCCGATTCCGCAGCAGAGCCATCACGCTCGCCAGCACCTTGGTGAACACCCGAGGCGTCGAGGTGATACCGAACGGTAAAGCCACAAACTGGTAATGCTGATCCTCTAGAGCGAACCTGAGAAATCTGATGACCTGGAAAAATTGGCACGTGAAGATAAGCATCCTTGATGTCCACGGAAGTCATGAAGTCGCCCAGGCAAAGGGTACTGACAGCCGAGCGTAGCGTCTCCATGCGGAAGTGCTTGAACCTGACAAACTTGTTGAGGCCCTTCAAGCCCAGGATGGGCCTCAAGGACCCATCTTTCTTGGGGACCGTGAAAAGATTGGAGTAGAACCCCTGACCCCTTTCCTGGGAAGGCACCAGGCAAATGACTCCTGCCTCCAACAGACGTTGAACTGCAAGGCGCAAACCCTGAGCTGACAGAGGGTTTTGAGACATCCGGGATCTGATGAATCTTGGGGGCGGCCAGGCTGCCAATTCTATCTTGTAACCGGAGGACACCATCTCCTGAATCGACCAGTCTGAGACGTGGAGCCTCCAGACGTGAGCAAAGAGCCAAAGCCGTCCCCCCAACCGGATGGGTGAGGGCGCCTCCTCATGCCTGATGGGGCTTGGGAGAAGGTTTGGGCTTGGGGCCCCATGAGAGACCGGGACGACCATGGGATCTGCCACGACCACAAGAATCTCTGCGACTACCCGAGAAGAGGGAGCCACGACCTCCTCTGGGGGCACGAAAGGAGGGGATGGAAGCAGAGGGCCCCGAAAGGGCCGAGGCTGCCTTCTACGCTGGGGCAGCCTACCATCCTTGGCTAGAACATCCAAAGAGCTGCGGCCCCGTAAAGGGGAGCCCAGTGAGAGCCTTCTTAGCAGCAGCGTCAGCCACCCACTGACACAACCAAACAGAGCGGCGCATAGCCACCAAAAGGGCAGAGGCCTTACCACTCAGCCGTACCGCATCATCCATGGCAGTAAGGACAAAGGCAACAAAAATACAATTCTGTGAAATACTCACCTGTAGAATTGGTATTATACGCATACAGCACGTCCTGCTCCATCTATAATTACACATGGGTGATCCTCTGCCAGAGGGCGCTGTGCACTGCAGACATGCAAAAACAGGCTCCTCCCGGCCCTACATATACCGAGGGACCTCCCACAAATCCCCAGCATTGAAAAGCAGTGAGAAAAAGAAGCAGGGAGAAACCAACCACCAACTGGTAATAATAACAATGATAACAATCACCATACAGGGGATACGCTGTATGCGTATAATACCAATTCTACAAGTGAGTATTTCACAGAATTGTATTATTCTAAGCGTACAGCACGTCCTGCTCCATCTATAATAATTACACATGGGACATCCAATAGCAGTGTCCATAAATAGGGTGGGATCCCCATTAAAAAAGGCACAGCAAACAGTAAAAGTGCTGTTACCCGCAACCTTGCTACCAAGAGCAACATGAGCAAATGCTCTATCATCAACCTTATGAAAACCTTTGCAAAGGATGAACGGAACACAAGCAGCGAACTAGCCAGCTTGCTCAACAGAACCTAGTGCTGAAAGGCCCAAGCCAAGCACAAGTAGAAAAACAAAAAGAGAAGATTCTTCCCCTAAAAGAATAGGCCAGAGTAACAACCTGAACATGCTACTTCAAAAAAGTAGCCATGGCAACCTTAGAACTCTCCCAATCGGGAAATATGAACCCTGGTCTCCGGCGAGACAGGCAGGAGTACTGAAAACACCACTAACCAGAATCAGCAAGAGCCGAAACGTTTACATTAGGATCAGAAGGACAAAACCAACCGAGTAAGACCAATCCAAAGGGCACCTACACCCATGGAAGCAGTCAAGATCCGGCACTTAAGGATAGACACCCCTGCAAACCCCAAAATGGCATAAGTCCCGCTCAGGGACAAGAGACAGACCAGGAAAATCAACACCTGCTGAGGGATGCAGAACCCCTTAGCTCAGAGTAATCAAGGCAATAGCCCAGAGGCAGAAAAGGTCTAGAATAAAGGAGCAGAAAACACCGCCTGGACCGTAACTCGGCGTAAGGCGGAACACCCCCACCTCACGGTGTACAGATATATAAATATATAAAAAAAATAATATATATATATATATATATATATATATATATATATATATATACACATACACATATACACATACACATACTAAACAGAGCCGTCCTCTACGGCACACTTCCGACTGGAGCAACAGCCCCAGAAGAGCGGCACGAGGGAAGGAACAGTTCAGACAAGAACCGGAATAAGACCAAAGGGAGCAATCAGAATAAGGTAACCCCCAAACGGGAGCATAGAATTCCCTGGGGAATGCACCTGAGCAACCCCTGAAGAATGCTCAACACGGAAGACTGAACCAGACTTCTACAGTAGGGCGAACAGGGCGAACCCTGAAAACCTTCAGAGAACTGAGTTGGGGAGCCAAGTCCAACCATGCTGTAATAACTCTAGGGAACCCTGGGAACAGAGAACTTCCAACAGGGGAGAGAGCTAGACCCAACCAAGCAATACAGGTACAACATACCCTAACATAGATGGCAGAAAAGGGAGAAGAGGAGGAAGCTAGGTCCTAGCCCTCCAATAGAAACAAGACACCCAGAGATACGCCATCTCCAACAGGGTGAAAAACAAAACCGTCCAAATAGAGCCTGAAGATAGGGGCGACATAGTAAAGAGCCTGAATAGGCAGAACAGCCCTCGTGAGAGCGTACAGGACCACAGTCCTCAGCAGAAACATCTGCGGACCACACCCCACTGGGCCACCCAGGGCCCCCAGCATAACGGTTCTCCATTTCTTCAGCAACCTTGCGCAGAACCCCGCCTAGCAGGGTGAATGAAGATAAAAACATATGGAATATAATGTCCAGACAGAAAAATTACTAAGCCCCCATGATCAAGGTCAGAAAATTCTGGGACAATAACCCAGGGCAGAGCTCCTGTGATAGTGACTGAGCCCAACAGAGCCACACCAGTAGGAACTCAGTGGGACACTAGGATAGAACCTCCTGCCACAGGAGGACAGCCATCGAAGCTAATACCATGAAGTACAAGGAATGTAATAACTTAGATCAGAATCAGAACCTTCCTGAAGAATCAACCTGTTCCGAGACTTTCACAGATAAAAAAAGGACAGGCCACTGTCCTCAGACAGACCGAGAGTCCCCAAATGGACAGGCCCTGAAGAGGAGTAGTCCAGCAAGATAGAGCCCACGAAGGCTCACTGTATCAACAAAAACAGTAGGTAAATGGACCCCTTAAGGGCCCCACCTAGGAACCAAGGGGGATTTCAGAAGAAACAAGCCCCCCTGTCAACCTGCAGGACTTGGTACCCATGGTGACCATCGACAGGAAGAAGCAAGAAGAAGTGAGGGGATGCCCCCTGACATATTCCTTGAATGTACAATCTCAAGAGGAACCCCCGTAACAAGGGGGAAGCGCACAGACCTAGTTCCAGGGGTGCTGGAACCCTGTTCAGGATAAGTAACATAAGGTGCCACATAGCCCAAGGGCCTCTGAGTATAAGGGACAGCAACTGGGCCGCCACCAACGGGCCCACCAGCTGCAATGGTGAAGGCAAGGTGACATCAAGGAGGGCGGAGCCCCCGTAAGCAGACGTCCACTTATTACCAAGGAAGAAGGCTCTAGACTGAGCCAAATCCAAATGCCACCCAGGAGCAAGATACCGAACCAGGGGACACTAAGTAAGAGAGGTGCCTGAGCACCGATCCAAAAGACTCCCAAAGGAACCACCAGTCAAATAGCCAACTCGGCCTGACGCAGAAATTGGAAGTAAAGACAGACAATCAAGAAGATCCTAGCACGGACGCCACACGGACACGTCCAAGATATCACTCCCGTACTCGCCTTGGCGAGCCGTCTGGGAGCAGAAGAAGGACCAAAAACAAGGCCCCAATCCGTAGAGTTGGTCCTTCAACACTGGCTAGTAATGACCTAGGTGTCCGGAAGGCACAGGGATACTAAAAAGGGATCTTAGATCCTCACAGGCGTCAAGAGTCCCACTGGACAAAGAGCGCCTGCGGCCCAACACATAGATACCATGTAGGAACTGCCTGTGAAAGTATAAATGCCAGGCCCAAAATGCCAGCCTGGGTCAGACCGCCTCATCCCAGAGGGAAAGGGTAATGTAGATGCAATCACCCGTTAAGGGCCAAACTGCAAGAGAGCCCAGACCTTGCATGCCGAACTCGGCCTGCATCAACTCCCAAAGAGAAACAGGGACTAGAAGAACCCTGACAACCTCCGAAAGGGACCGCCCAGCAAACTCTATCCTGCATCCAGGGGGACTACCTCCTGGAACCACCAGAAGGAAGCATGGCGCCCTGCGATAGGGGCCAAGTGCTGCGGCAGTCCCTTCATGCTTGGGCGGTTTCGGCAGATTTGGACTTAGCCCTGCCGGAGGGCCCAGGACGTTGCCTGCCCCCCCCCCCCCCCCCCCCCCCTGGGGCGGGCATCTACTCAGAAAAGTTGGAAGCACACCTCTGGTTCGTGCTTGACATTAACGTAGGGAGGAGGAGGGGTGTCCCTGCCCCTAGGAGGCCTAGACTGCCTGCTGCGCGAGGGTGCCTTACTCTTTTTTCCAAAAAGGTCCGAACGGGCCCCAAATAAGCGTCGTCCTCTGAAAGGAAGGCCAGTGAGAGCCTTTTTAGTATCATTGTCAGCTCCCCACTGTCGCAGCCAAGGCAGGCGGCGAATAGCTACCACAAGGACAGAGGTTCCAGCACACATCATAATAGTGTCATCCATCGCTGAGAGGATAAACCTCACAAAAACATCACAATTGGAAAGTGCATTAAAGACCTCCCAAGGGAGATCCTCCGGCTGGTGATCAAGTATCTTCCTAAGAAGGGTCCTGGCGGCCACCGCAGTGATGGCCGCGGCACAGACCGGGCGCAGCGCCGTCCCTGCACCCGAAAAGGCGTGGGAAGCCAGTCTGTCAATGCGCCGGTCCTCAGCATCCCGAAGGTTATGATAAGTAGGAGCTGTCATGAAGGGGGGGGGGTTAGCAACCCCTATAATCGGTGCATCCACCTCGGGAGGGGCTGACCAACAGTCAACCACCTCGGGGATATTTCCAATCCCAGACCCCTGGAACCCCTGTAAGTTTACAAGGTGATTCCCATTCTTTGGATATAAGAGCCTGGAAATGATCCTGCTCCAGAAATTCCAAGCGCGGCGTCGCTGTGTGGAAACTCTCCCTCTTGGGCTTGGGAGATTCTCCCGGAGGAGAGATGGACAGTGCTTCAAAGATCTTTATAAGTAATTCATCAGTGTCACACAGGCCCCAGAAACCAGGGCCGGAATTGTCACGGCTCCAGGGTATCTCGTCTGAGGAACTGGAACCCGGAGAACAGTTCACTTTCATCAGAAGGATCAAGGTCCTGCCTAGCAGCAGACTCTTCAATTTCAGTGGGAAACATAGAACCAGGAGGCGTCAGGGACCGCTTCTTTCCAGCGCCCAAGCGCTCCGCCAAACCAGACATCACCTGCCCAGCCGTAGGTAGCCCCCGCGGCACCACCTGCTGGTCATCCCCACTCGAATGCGAATCATCAGGAGTGAGATTTAAGCACGGGGAGACAGGAGTATTGAAGCGAGGTGCAGCCACTGGTAAACCTGATTGCAGGGCCAGTACTTGTTCAGCACACGGTCCGCAGACCCGTGCTCTGTCAGCATCAGCATGGGGCTGTCCACACGCTGTACACAGCCGGTCTTGTCCCCGCGGGACCCCGGACACATAATTCTGAGATGCCTCCATATGGCGATTTATCTAAGCAATATGCCAGCAGGGATTTATGCTATAAGCAACCCTGGATGCCCCAAGACCCGCTAGGAATGTGGGAGAATTTAAATTGTGAACCCGCTAAGATATATATCAGGCCGGGAGATGTCACCGGGATCTAGGCGTCTGAAAGACATAAGGAGAAGAATGGGTGTCAGAGCCATGCACGGCCGGAAAAACATATAAGGAGTCACCCGCGAGGGCACTTACAGACCAAGGGAGGAGGGGAACCGCCACCACGTGCGCGCGAAGATCAACAAAATGGCGCCTAGCGAACCTCGAAGGGCAGGCTCGATGGCCGTGACGTGGAGCGCGCCAAGTCAAGTCCCCGCCCACCCCAAAGAGCGCGAAGCTCTGAGGTATTAGTCAAAAAGGCAAGGATACAATCACAACGTATTATTATGTAAGGAAAAGACGCCTCAGCATCTAGACAACGCAGTAAACTATGTAGAAGAGACACATACGGCGGCAGCCAAAACAGAATAAAGAGCAAGCAGCGCGGCTCTGAGACCCAAATGTTAATGAAGGGCAGAAATAAGGCCATAAGCGTGACATAATAGTACACTGGGACCGGCACACACATACACCCCCCCCCCCCCCCCTTTCTTTTCCCCCTAGCTGGGGAAATGAGGGAGGATGCCGACCCTTTACACAGGGTCCACCGCTACACGGGGTACGGGGAAATAATGCGGGAGGGGCATCCACTAGAGGCTCACCATCAGCCTAACCGCCTACCCTATGGTGGGGGATTGTGGTGGAGCATGGCTCCATAAGCACACAAGGTGCTGCCTACCTTCACCCGACCAACGCAGCCCAGGCTGGGAGGCATATTCTTCACAAAGAGGACGGGTGGAAATAGTCCCACAGGGCCACGGGCTGAATAGCCCCGCTCGCCTGCGAGAGCGTGATACTTCATGTCTTCGCAGTCAGCACTGCAGAGAAATCTGGGGATTTGTGGGAGGTCCCTCGGTATATGTAGGGCCGGGAGGAGCCTGTTTTTGCATGTCTGCAGTGCACAGCACCCTCTGACGGAGGATTACCCATGTGTAAGTATTATAGATAGAGCAGGACGTGCTGTATGCTTAGAATATCAGAGCAAAGCAAGAGGGCCCTATAACCCTCCCCCCTCCTACCAGCCGTAGCGCCATCAAGGAGACGCTTGAGCTGTTTAAGGGCAATAGCTGTAATGGCAGCAGCACAGACCGGACGCAACACAGCCTCCACAAATGTAAAAGGTACCGCGGGCAATCTACTAGGACGTTCCCACTCCTTGAGCACCATAGTAGTGAAATGGCTCTGCTCAGGGAACTCCAGACGCTGTTTATCAGGACGAAAGAGCTCCCCCTGCTTCCTCTTAGCCACCTTAGGGGGGACAATGTGCAAGATTTCAAAAATGTGAGCCAACAGGTTATCAGGGAACCATGAGTCCTCCCCAGACGCAGACCCAGGGTCACTGTCGTAACCCTCCTGCTGGTCCCCAGAGGAGTCAGAGTCCTGGAAAAGCTCCCCCTCCTCTAGGGAGTAACGGCCACCAAAAGCATCAATTCTCTCATCCTCCTCAGGAAAGAGGGAGGGCACGGGAGCCAGGTGTCGCTTCTTGCCAGAGGCCTTACGAGCTGCCTTTCAATGCTGGCCACACGAAGTGCCAGATCAGATTGTGACCCCCTGCTAGAATCCCCCTCACTGGGGGCTAAATGCAAGCGTGGAGGGTTAGGCGATGCCGAAGGGGGCGCAGAGCTGGGAAACGAAGTGGGTAACCCAGCCTGGGCCGCAACGATACCCTTGGCGCACGGCACGCACACCGCGGCACTGTTACTCAAAGGGGATACCCTACACATGGCACACAGCCGGGATTGCCCCGAAGGACCCCTGAGCACGCTATCCCCAGAAGCCTCCATATGGTGATTAACACAGGCGCAATAGGCCAGCGCAGGGTAAGGGCTTATAAAAAAAAGCCTCCCGGGATGCCCCCAGACGGGAAGGGGGAGATGATGGGGGGGGTAAGGAGCAGAACCGGGAGAAACCACAACCCACAGGTGTCCAGCCTGAAAGACATACGCAACATGCACATAAGCATCCTGCAACACATGCCCCGAGGAAAATAAAACCCCCAAGGGGACTCACGGACCAAGGAGACCGAAGGACACCAAGCCACCAGGTCACAGGAGGAAGCGACACATTGAGATCACCGCCGCAGCTCAGGGAGGAAGAGGGACCCCGAACGCGCAGCAGAATTAAGATGGCGCCAGCAGAGGAACCTCGAGGGGAAGGCCGCGGGGGGACATCAACCCTCGCCCCCCCCCCCCCGAAGAGCGCGAAAACAGCGCTCACTTGAGCGCGCCATCACATGCAACAAACGCCTCAAAGTTATAGCGCCGCCCACTGCGATCGGAGTGCAAAGCGGCAACGGCGGCGAAAAAACAGTAGAAAACACTATAAGACAATAAAACAACACTCGCCGCTACCACAAGCCCGCCCCTCCCACGTCGGGGAGAGGAGAGCGAGCAGGCAGCGGCGAGAGCCAGGCCAGGGACGGGGGGGGGGTACCCCAGCCAGAGAAACAAGGCACACAGTCCACAAAACACTCCCCCCCCCCCCCCCCCCCCCTCAGAAGCTAGTACAGGAACTCTGCATCCCTCAGTAGGCTCACCATAAAGCCTATGGCCGGCTACCCTTTGTGGTACAGGGTCTGCGGCTTGGAGCAGCGCTCCTTGAGCACCTGACCATAGTGCTCCTCTACCTTCACCCGATCCGTCAGCCGAGGCTGGGAGGCACAGAGGGTCCGGAAACGGGTGGAAATAGACATGCAGGGCCGCAGGCTTGGTTGCCCCGCTCACCTGCGCAATACAAAGAGCCATCTTCTATCTTCGCAGAATCACTGCAGAGGAAACACTGGATTGGTCTATTGGTGATCCTGTTTTTATATGGTGCCGGGAGGAGCCACAACTCTTCTGCAGTACACTGCTCCACCTTGTGGCGGAATAACCCATACGTAAGGACTTTTTGAAGCAGGCCGTGCCATGCAATAGGAAAAAACCTCACCCTTTCAGAGTTTTTCTCCTGTCATCTCCCACTGGACATCACACTCCCCAACCATACCCCAACCATGTGACGGATATCACTAGAGTGGAGGGGCATGGAGGAGGACTTCTGTGCCCCATCTCACTACAAATGCCTGTGGAGTGGGCTCCAATTGCGGCTCCCCAGCATCACCTGACTGACGCTTGCCAGCCAGCACCTGGCAGACCTGAAGAGAGGATGCTGTCTGAGACGAAGGACACAAGGAAAATGCTGAGGGGGAGTTTTTTTATAATGAACTGGAGGGGGGTAAAGGGTCAAAGGGGCACCTATAGGTGCACACATTGTGGTGCCTAGCGTAACACTTGGTGCACTGCTGGGTGGCATGCCAGATGATTTGATGCCATTTTGCCGAAATACAGGACGGGTCGGGGACCGGTTTGACAAGAGGCCTTAAACTCATCACTACTGCTGAACTGCATGGAAGCTGCTATTTTGCTACATATCTGACCACCCAGATTCTGAAAAACCCAGTCCCATCTTTTATCTCTAGCCAGAAGTTGAAAGCCATCAGCTGTAATGACTCAGAGAACTCCTAGATACATGGTTTTAACAGCTCAAATAATCTGCACTGGCGATGCCATAAAGATACACAGAGCATTTTTTTGCTCCAGTACTCCAGTATAATTCAGTGTGCACGAACAGCGTGTCAGGGATGCGGCCTTGTTTTTCTGATATATATCTCTCTCCGTTTGATATGACACAGCTGGCACAGCCCCCCATGCTCATGTGCAAGCAGGGCTCTCAAGCATGTAGCAGGATAGCCACTGCCTTGCAGCATCTGCAAATATATTCAACATCTGCACAGTGTTAAAGCGGAATAATACAGGCGAGTGTCAGCCCTGGAGTCGCCGGCCACTTGGCTGTCCCCGGGGCTTCCAGAGTCAGGATGCCCGCTGTGCGGAAACCCCTGCGGTCAACCACATAAGTTTCCATTGCTTTTCGTTGCTGCAGCAGCATTCCTGGCATCCCTTTAGCTGGGATGCACTCCAGTGCCTCAGCTAATGGGAGAACAGAGATGCAGTCATGAAAATGCTGTGGGAGCTCTGGGAAAAGTGGGAGCACGGATGCATGCTTTAACATACACAAGCTTAAAACTGAATTTGCCAAGTAGCAAAAAAATTTAACACCACTGTATAGCTAATTTTGGATCCATCATTATAGTGTTTTATGCATATACAAATAACTATTAATCAAATCTTTCAGCTAATTTTAACTACTCGGACAATCCAGTGAAGGATGAGCTAGGATTAATGGAATAGTGTTTTTCTACTTCTGTATACTCTTAACACACAACAGTCAACTTTGATACTCAATGTATAAATTGAGGTCAACTTGAACTGTTAAATTAATGATCCATTGTATTTCTTCTAGCAGTTGTAGGCTGCATTAGATTGAATAAATCACTGCCTGCAGGAGGACAGCTCACTTTAAAGCTTTGTTTGCCATAAGGATAGGCAGCCACCTGGGACAGTGTAACTTCTATACATCATTGGCATTCAAAGGTGTTCCAACATTTCCCATTCTAAACACTATTTTAGACAGACATTCTGCAGACTTTGGTTGTCCCTGAAACAAGACAACACAAGGCAAGACCATGAATGGTCAGAATAGGAATTTCTTGGTGTATTTAAAAGCAGAACAAAAACCATGAATTTAACATTCCCACGATTTGTTCCATACCCCCGAGGAATCCCGAATTAGGATACCTAGCTGTGTGAAACTCCCCTGTTCGCCCATAACCTGTGCAGGCTCCAACAGCACATGCTCTCAAGCACAGAGCCATCTGCTGTGACTACGCCAATCAGCAGGTGGCTTTTATTGACTTGAATGCGGAGTATCCAACGTAAGGAAAGCGTTATCACCAGCTCCACCTTGTAAACAATGAGAGCGACTCATTGGGCGGAAATCCGCTGTTAGACTGTGGGAAGGTAGTTGCCCCGGGGAAAACCCAGTGGCTGGGTTTTAGATTGCAGGTTGGCCACTGCTGGGTTTTGTTCTGCTTTAAGAATAGATTTTGATCTGGATCTTAACTTTATCCTAAAGCATGCCCAAGGGGCCAATTGCCTATACAAGAAAATATTTAAACTGCTGGAATTAAGATTTGCTAAACGAAACAGTCCAAGTACCAGCCCAGATGTTATTGAAAACTGATTTCTAAATTTGCTATAAAATATTTGAAACACACAAACCTGCTTGCACATGCATCTGCTATGAAACACACACAGGAAATAAAAACGCTACACACCCCTGTTAAAGAGCCCCACCAAATTGTCATGGGTAAAAAAAAATTAAGGCAGAAAATTGTTTTTGAATAGCCTTAGGCCAGGCATGTGGCCCCAGCATGTGGCAGGGTGAGTGAAATCTATAGTAACCTACAGGCCTATTCACATTTGATCTCAACCATCCCACAAAAGTCCTTTAGCACGTAATTTTGTCGAGCTATTGCTTCCAACTGCACTCCAGTGAATGTATGTGCAATAGCAATCAGGCTAGTGTGAAGCTAGCCTGAAGGCTTTATGATGAAATGTAATAGTGGTTCATAATTTCCTCATCTTGACTAAAGCCCCAGTTCATTTGCCGATTTGATTTACGGGCAAAAAGCTAAACCTTGCTCTTAGACCATAACATGCTTTCCCAAATGCTTTGACATAGATGCCTTTCCTTGCCATCCACCCCCCTCAGCCCAGATGTGTGATGAGTAAAGGAGATTTTTTAAATGCAATACACAACCAGTACCTGCCAGAAATTTCTGCAACACTTTCTGCAACTCTCACTAGAACAGCTGACTTAAGGTGCACCTATACTCAAAGGAAGTTTACGTGGTCAACTTCCATCCACAGCCAGTGTTTTACCTCAGCCTTTGCCCAATATCAAAAAACACAAGGGAAACACAGGGTGTAGTATTATGGTGAATGGCAGCCAAATGGTAATAAATCCCGTTACAACCAAACTGTCACATAATGGCAATTAGGTTGAAGTGCTCCCCATTGCTGAGCTGTGTGTACTCATCAGTGGGGTTGGGGCTGCTCAGCCTGCAGTCATGTTATGCATATTGGGCAAAAGCTGAGGTAAAAAAAAAAAAAAAAAAACAAAAAAAAAAAAACAGGCTGCTTTGGGGCACTGGGCTGGGGGTAGAAGGTGACTACATATACTTATCTCCGAGTATAGGTGCAATTTGCTGCATGCTTAATAATCTACCAAGATTATGGATGGGAGGTGTATGCTGCCTTGGGAGGTGTATATATTCCATAATCCTCCCGGGTGCAGCCATAAAAGCCTGTCGTTCATTCATAAGTCGATGCAGCGCGAGTGTAGCAGCTGCGGACTGGGCAATGTTGGTCACCAGGTCCTACTCAATGTACACATGTGGGAGTAAAATTCCCGACCATTGAGACTTTCACTCTTCTTTAAATTGTATGTGTACAGACTACTAAAGCCAAGTGTGATTGCCTAATCACCTTACTTAGAAGTGTGTTCAGACATCTACAACCATGTTGTAGTTTTGTTTTTCTTACATAAATTGCAGTTTTCCAAAAGAATTGTACAGATCATGGGTTTTGAAGGTGGAAAAAATTCAAAAAGTTTTTTTTCATATACCACAGGAACATGTAGTAGTTTAAAATCCATTGTAAATATACCTTTTTTCCCATTAAAGTCACACATTCTACTTGGTAAACACCACTGTCAGCACACCCCCTCTGGAGAGCAGCCCCCTGCTGTATAGAGTGATCTGCTGGGACACCAATCAGAGCATTCTGGGAAAACCGAGTGTAACTGAATTCAGGAGTTTGTCCCTTAGGTAAACATTTGTTTAAAATGGATGATTCAGAGGCTTTCATTCATCCTAACATATAGAAATCACATTCAAAGATTTAGTGTAAATTCTTTCAACCAATGTAAACACTTGAAAACAAAAATTTTAAGAGCCACAAGTTTTAATGCTATCAGCAGATGCAAAACAAAATATAGTAGATGAAATGGAGCAGGCCAAACTAATAAGCAATTATGTTTTCAGGGCATTATAGAAGCAAATATACATTTAAAGCGCATCAAATCTTTGCAAAATCAAGTGTAAACCAGTTAGAGAAAAAAAAATAAACACTTTGCATACTGTTGCTACAGAATCATATTTAAGGGTTTAAAATGACACATTCTAGTGCCCCAAGCTCTGAGGGTCATGAATCTAAAAATTCTGTTAACCTTTACCAGCATGTAAAATAGAGATACAGAAATCAGTATTTAGATTACGATGATTGGACCTAAAGCCTTTTTTTTAAGGCTTTAACCCTTTAAATGCCAGCCACGTAAAATTTACGTGGTTGGCATTTACCCCTGCTAGTGGGCAACAAAAAAAAAAAAAATACTCACCTGACCCCTCGTTGGATCCGGCCGGGTCTCCTCTTTAATTTGGTGCCATCCGATCCCCCGTGGGGGATCGGATGGCTCCAGGAGAGCCCCCGGAATAGGCCGCCCCCCCCCCTGCTTCTGCAGCAGCAGCTGCTAACTGTAAAAAAATAAATAAAAATGACATTCACTTACCTGTGTGTGCGCTGGCTCCCGCTGTCCCTGCTCTTCACCTGGGGGGCCTCAGATCCCCCCCCCCCCAGGACTTACCAATCTTCAGGAGAGAGCCCGGGAGGCTCTCTCCTCTCTCCTCCTCGATGGCGGCCGCCATCTTGCCGCTAAGCCCCGCCCCCTTGGATCCTCTGATCTCCTGCTCCCCCTTCTCTGGATGCCGATCACCGGCATCTGTCAGCAGAGCGGCGCGGGACAAAGGAGCTTACATTCGGAAGTACAGTAAAAAAAAATGTTTTTTTTTTTTTTTAATAAAATACTTTTGTGTGGTGTTTTTTTCATTTAACCCTTTGTGAACTGGTAAGGGGTCCATGAGACCCCTTATACCAGTTCACAAGGCTCTGGGTCTGGCAAGTCACCTGCGGCTAGCGGGTGACTTGCCATTAACCCCCAGCCCCCCATTACCTGCCTCCCCAACGGCCAGGGGGGGGGCAGAAGGGCCCGGGCCACTTAGTGGCTATGTGGGCTAGTAGCCTGCAGGGCCAGGGGCCACCAACGCTGGCCCCTGCGCCCTGTTCTACAAGCCCCCATAGCTGGTCCGGGTCGGTAATGCTGGGTAGGGGGGACACTACGTCATTTTTTTTTTGAATTTTTAAGGGTTTTTAACCCTTAAAATTCCCCAAAAAAATGGGCCCCCCCCCCAAGAGGGGGGACCCTATGTCATTTTTTTTTTTTAATTAACCCTTTTGTTTTCTGTCATCCAGCAGCTATAAAAGGCTGAAAGAGTGCTCCACTATGGATGGGAGGTAAGTATTAAAAAAAAAATAATAAAATATTTTTTCTCTTTGTGTGTCTGTTTTTTTACATTTAACCCCTTGTGAACTGGTAAGGGGTCCATGAGACCCCTATACCAGTTCACAAGGCTGGGGGAGGTGGCAAGTCACCTGCGCTAGCCGGTGACTTGCCATTAACCCCCGGCACCCCCATTACCTGCCTCCCCAAAGCCCAGGGGGGGGAGGGCAGAAGAGCCCGGGCCCACTGGCTATGCGGGCTTGTAGCCTGCAGGGCCACAAAAGCTGGCCCCTGCGCCCTGTTCCTCCAAACCCTGCATAGCTGGTCTCGGGCTGGTTACTTTGGGTAAGGGGGGCCCATGTCATTTTTTTTTTTTATTTTTTAAGGATTTTTAACCCTTAAAAATCCCCCCAAAAAATGCCCCCCCCCCCCCCTCCCGGGAGGGGGGGCCCTATGTCATTTTTTTTTCTCGATTTAACCCTTTGTAGTGTGGATGGTACTTGTATTTTATTTGTAAATGTTAAAAATTACTTGTTTCAGTTAGAGGGGTCTCCTGGGCAGGAACAGGGGGCTACCGATAAATATGTGGTACCGTTCTAATCGGTAGAAATGGGGCTTTCACATTTATTTATTTTTTTTACTTAAAATTAATAATAAATAAAATTTACAAACAAGACATTTCATGTTAAAGCCTAAACTCTGCTGCAAAAAATATATATATAAATAATTTTCCTGAAAATTCCAGCAAAAATGACGCAAAACATGGCGCAAAATGGGGAAAAATGACCTGTCAGAGGGTGACAAAATCTCAAGTAAGCTGGCAATTAAAATAGTACCTCTGCATGTTGGGTATTGTTCTGTTCTGTTCTGTTGCGCTTTCAGACTTAGCTTGTTTTTTCTTGTTTGCATATTTATATTTTAGGAAAAGGTGTTTTTTATTCAGCTTTTTTATACATTTCTTAGGGAAACTCTGCGCAACCAAAGAGTTATTTGAGGGATTAATTCCAGAAAGATGAGCCCACTACAACAAGCGGGTACGCTTAGAAAGCTTAACATGTGTACTTTCAGGGAATATATGGTTTATGGGGGATATTCCAAATATAAAGGGTTGTTTTGGTTGAAAAATCGCAAGGTGCGCACTTTGTCTGCAGAGCTGAAATTTTCAAGAAAAATTACCGTTATGCTCATGCTTTACTTTGGGGTGTTTGGCAACTCTTCCCTTGACAGAACCTATGCATGTTGGGTATCGTTCTGTTCGGGGGATGTTGCTTTTTCAGATTATACTTGTTTTTTCTTGTTTGTATATGGTTTTTTTAGGAAAATGTGGCTTTGATTCTGCTTTTTTATCCTTTTTTTAGGGAAACTCTTTGCAACCAAAGAATACATTGAGGGATTACTTCTAGAAAACTGTGGCCACATCAACAAGCCTGGTACAAATAGAAAGCCTGGAGGTGTGTACTTCCAGAGAATATATAGTTTGTGGGGGGTATTTCAAATGTAAAGGGTTGTTTTTCTGGAAAAACTGCAAGGTGCGCATAGCCCATATCACAGTTGTATTTTTTCTGAAAATCCCCTAAAGCTCTGTTTCAGTTTGGGGGAGTCTCCTGGGCAGGAAAAGGTGTCTACCTATACATATGTGGTACCGCTGTAACTGTGAGAAATTGGGGTTTCACACGCAATAAGATTTTATTGACAAACTTACATTTTTTATTACAAAAAAACACTACAAATTGTAAAAAATAGATTTTTTTAATTTTTTTGCACATATTTCGCCAAAAAATATTAAGAATACACCTAAAAAATGACTAACAAGACATTTCATGTTAAAGCTCAGACTCTGCTGAAAAAAACAATATATCATTTTCCTGGAAAATCCCTGGAAATCCCTTCAAAAATCACATTTGAACATGGGGAGTGCAAGATGGTCTGGCAACAGAGTGTGACAAAAACTCCAGGTAGGCTGGCACTTAAAGGGTTAAAGTGGACCAACACTCGCTATAAGATTCCCAGGCCAATCCGATCCCTCCCTGCGGGGCACCCAAAATCTGGATGCCCTGCTGTGTGAAACCCCCCAGGACGCCCAGGAACCTTACCTTGATCCCGATCCAACGGCGCATGCGCAGGCCGCATCTCGCGCTTCTCTCTAGCAGGGCGCGTGCCCGCGCCAGCCATTTGTGAATGGCCAGGCCGCGCTCCGTTAGAGGGAAGCGCAAGATGCGGCCGCCAGCGTGTTAGGAGCCACTTTAAGGCCAGTATTAAAGTGGACCTACCATTGGTATCGAGGTTTACAGGTTCAGCCAATTACATTCTCTTTGATCCTGTCCCCCAATCAGCTCCAAGTCCGGTAATCAGAAACTAACCTGATCACTGGAACTGAGCATTTGCAGCCTGTGTAGTCTCGGGCCCCGAGATGGATAGTGGGTCTGGTTCGCAACTTGCCATCAGAGGTCCTGCAGCACCCTCTCCATTCATTGCAATGGAGAGAGTGTGCCTAGGCCTGACATGCCCCTCCATTATAGTGAATGGAGAGGATGTGGCCGCACCCCTGTGATTGAGGGAGGGGATGGGACCCGGCGGCGCAGGTTCGGATGGCTAGTTACTGATCGCTGGACTTGCTTGTGACAAAAGGTAAAAAATAAAGACAACATTTTACATCAATGTATGCAAGCTAAAAATGGAATTAAAACACACCCATATGTACTGTACTAAGGTGGCATAAAGACCAGGAATTGTGTAATTCCATGACAAATTACAGGGAGATATGGAAAGATCTCAATATTGCCCACCAGATTATGGGTGTTCTAGATCAATTTATGTGTTAAGTTGGGGCGGCCGCCGCTGAAGATAAGGTAAGGAGTTTGGGGTGTTTGGGGGGGTTTCATCGCGGGGAGGGAGGTGATCGGCCCGGGAATCTTATAGATTCCCGGGCCGATCACCTGTGGGTGTTGGTCCACTTTAAGATGGAGGTTTCAGCAGTCAAAGCCAGCGTTTGTAAATTGGGGTCACAAAGTTGACCTTGAGTGATCAGATCCGGAAACAGGGGCAACCTGTACTGATCTACTGCCAGCCGTACGACGTCTGCGAACCAAACCTGTCTTGGCCACCTTGGGGGCCACCAGAATTGCTGGCGCACCCTCTTGAGCCAGCTTGCGCACCACCTTGCCCACCATGGAGAACGGGGGAACAGGTACAGAAAACCCAGATCCCTCCAGGCAAGAGACAGGGCCAGAGGTTCCTGAGACAGACACACATGCAGGAAGCTTGTGATTGTGACGTGAGGCAAAGAGATCCACCTCCGGAATCCCCCACTTGTGACAAAGGGACCGGAACACCTTGTGGTTGAGCGACCATTCCCCTCGGCGAGAGGATCCCCTGCTCAGTGAGTCCGCCTCCACGTTTTCCACTCCCGGAATGTACACTGCTGAGATGCATGGGACATTGCTCTCCGCCCATGCAAGAATCAGAGAAACTTCCCTGAGGGCATTCCTGCTGCGAGTCCCTCCTTTGTGATTGATGTAAGCGACCGCAGTCAGATTGTCTGATCGAACCTGAACCGGTAGACCCTGGAGATGATGCGTCAAGCGTGACAGTACCAACCGAATAGCTCTCAGCTCCAAGACATTGATGGGGGTGTGGGCCTCCCTAGGACCCCACAACACCTGGAACTGATGCTCCTTCCAGAAACCCCCTCCCCCCCAGCCTGACAGGCTGGCATCCGTGGTGACCGTCTCCCAACAAGGGGTCAGAAAAGACCAGCCCCTCAGAAGATTCCTTGGTTCCAGCCACCACTGAAGAGACTGCCGAACCAGGGGAGACATCCGAAATGACTGATCCAATGACAGCGGACATCTGTCCCAGGCCAACAGCAGATGGATCTGGAGCGACCTCATGTGGAACTGAGCAAAAGGGACTGCCTCGAAGGAAGCCACCATCAACCCCACCAGTCTCATCCCTAGCCGGATAGACAGACGAGGGTTGGACAGAAGAAGACGTATCAGATCTTGAATCAATCTGCACCTTCGACTGAGGTAGGAACACCC
The DNA here is from genome assembly GCA_027917425.1 of Gastrophryne carolinensis. NCBI lineage: Eukaryota > Metazoa > Chordata > Amphibia > Anura > Microhylidae > Gastrophryne > Gastrophryne carolinensis. Next base: position 261,378,221 of record CM051238.1, read on the forward strand.
TGGTCCGAATGGTATCCAGATTCATGCCCAGAAATGCAATCTCCCTTGATGGGGAGAGAGAAGACTTGGGATGGTTGATCACCCAGCCGAACCTCTCCAGCGTTGACACCACCGTCCTGGTGTTTAGCTCCGCCTGCCTGAGAGAGGATGCCGTAATGAGAAGGTCGTCCAGATACGGCACAATGCGAATTCCCTGGGCTCTGAGAAGGGCCATTATACCCGCCAGCACCTTGGTGAACACTCTTGGTGCCGAGGTCGGCTCGAACGGGAGGGCCACAAAATGAAAATGCCGATCTCCCACCACAAACCTGAGAAATCTCTGGTGTGCTGGGAAGATCGGCACATGAAGGTAAGCATCCTTGACGTCTATGGACGTCATGAAGTCGCCCTGACGAAGAGAATGGATGGCTGAGCGCAAAGTCTCCATGCAGAACTTCTTGGCTCTGATGAACCTGTTGAGAAGCTTCAGATCCAGAATGGGTCTTATGGATCCATCCTTTTTGTGCACCGTGAAGAGGTTGGAATAATAGCCCCGGCCTCTCTGATAAAGGCACCGGGCATATGAGTTCCATGTCCAGAAGATTTTGCACTGCCAACAGGAGCCCCTGCGCAGCCTGGGGGTCCAAGGGGACCCGAGATCTGAGGAATCTGGGAGGAGACCGGTACTCGAACTCCAGCTTGTACTCGGAAGAGACCACTTCCAAGATCCACTTGTCTGTAACCTCCCGGGCCCAGACATGGAAGAAGTGCCGCAGCCGTCCCCCCACCCGCAAGGGTGAGGGCGCCCCCTCATTGCTGAGCTGGCTTGGCAGCGGGCTTGGAACCCCTGACAGGTCCTGGACGGGCCCGTCCTCTGCCTCTGCTCCAGGAATCACCTCTGAAGGTAGAGAAGGCAGCTCCTCTGCCTGCTCTGGCACAGCGAAAGGAAGGATTAAAGGAGCCTGCCCCCCGAAAGGAGCGACGCTGCTTCTTGCGTTGCGGTAGCTTTCCTCCTTTCGCTACTGAATCCAATTTATCTCCAGGAAGGGTAGCCCTGTAAGTAACTTCTTAGCCGCAATGTCAGCCACCCACTAGTGCAACCAGACTGATCAGCGTATAGCCACAAGCAACGCTGAGGTTCTGCTACACATGCATAGTGTGTCATCCAAGGCTGATAAAACAAAGGTCATGAACAATTCACACCGCGAAAGTGCTGCAAATTCATCACTGGCCGGGTCAAGCTGGGAACCACTCAATAGGCCCCTAACCACAGACCTGGTAGCCACAGCCGTGAGCGCCGAAGCACAAACAGGCCGCAAAGTCGAACCTATGCTGGCAAAGGCATGGCAAGCCATTTGATCAATACACCGGTCCTCACCATCCTTTAGCGTGGTGGCGTCTGGAGAGTGCACAACCGATGTGTTGGACAATCCCAGAACGGGTGCATCGACTTCGGGAGGGGACGACCAGCGCTTCACCGCGTCCACCGGAAAGGGATACTTCCTATCCCATCCCTGAGGAACACCGGGAAGCCGGCTAGGCCCTTCCCATTCTTTAAGAATCAGATTATCAAAATGCTTCTGATTTGGGAACTCCAAACGAGGCTTAGAGGTCCCAAAAAATTCCCCCTTCTGCGGAGGGGACTCCGCTGGAGGAGAAATAGCCAGCACCTCAAACAAATGGGCCAGAATCCTGGGGGTATCCACGGTATCCCCATGCTCCTGCCCAGCATCAGCATCCAAAAACTGCTGATCCTCAGAGCCATCAGACTCAAACAATTCCCCCTCCTCAAGTGGGGAATAATCAGACCAGTCAAGGATATCACAATCATCAAAATACAGAACCGGTGCGGCCGGTGATAAATGTCTCTTAGCTGGGGCCTTTCTGGCCGCAGAGCTAGAAATCAGTCTCTCGATGTTGGCCAATCTAGCACATACCTCAGATTGCGACTCCCCACTAATGACAGTGTCACTTGGGGTACGGATCAGGCGGGGCGGAGTAGGTGATGAGGCCGGGGGGCGCGGACCCAGACGCCTGGGACCCCGACTGCCGCGTTATGGCCTGCTAAGCACATGGTATGCAAATCAGTACATTATCCCCCGTAAGGGACACCCCACAACCCACACACTGCCAGGATTGCCCCGAAGGGAGCCCGAGCCCGGTATCCTGGGGAGCCTTCATATGGTGATTTTTATGGTAGTCGCAATGACCAAAGGGAATTACGCTAGAGAGCTACCCGGGATGCCCCTTAAGTCCATTAGTGGGAGGATTTGTAATGCCCCAATTTAGCCAAGGGACCCTAGGACCGGGAGAACCCCCTTTTTTAAAGAAGCAGGGAGTCCTCCTGAAAGACATAATAAAGGGGAACCCATAAGCAAGTAATACTACAAACAGAAGCAATAATACATAATATATACTATCATGTAATAGGCAACCATACACATCAGCAAACTATGTACGTGCAGTAAGCACAATGATGGTTAATGGCCGCCACCGCACTATATAAAATCGTGCTTAAGCATTTAGTGACCAACACAGCAAAACAGCAAAACAGCCCATAGGGCACTCACGGTACACGAAATGGCGCCTCTCCTAGTCAGAGGTGGAGACCGAAAAGGGAGAAGGGCGGGCCAGCGCGGATCGCGCGCCGCGCCTGGCCCTGCCCCCTCCCCATTACAACCAATCAACGCGGTTCCCAGCCATGTCTGGGGACCACAAATTTGCGCGAGAGAGAGGGGTGGGCCGCCACCAGCGCCCGGCCACCAGCTCCCAGCTCAACAACCACTTCAACTGATTGGCTGTGTGTGGTTGCGCACAGGCAAAGGATGCGAGCGATGCTGCCGATGTGTGTGGCTGGTATTCCATTCGGCTTCTCCAGCCGCGCCGTGGGCTTGAGTAGAGGTAAAAAAGATGAGTGAACAGTGGGGTTTCACACATCAGAGCATGCCAAATCAGGATGCCTCAGAAGGACAGACTAAAACCTAGGACAGTGAAAATCCTTGGTTTTGGTCCACTTTCACTGCACCTACTCTGCTTATGACATCTGTGAGCACTAAGTATTTTTACACCGCTGTAACTTATTTAAATAATGAAAAATCTAAATGCACAAAAGAATATATTCACTGTATAAAAGAAGCTTGCATTTAAATAACCTTTAGTTGCAGCTCTGAATAGTATGGCAAGATTGATAAGAGAATGGTTAAGCATTAGACAACATAGCAGTAATAAAATCAATTAGAATCATGTCTGCATTAAGAAAGCTCAGCATCCGCTAGTCACAGCTGAGGGGATTTTAACACAAAGTCACTTACACCAGACTTCTTACAATCTTGGCAGTGGAAGGAGTGTTTAATGTGTGTGCCTGAAAGGCCTTTCTGCGTTAGCTGTGCAGTATCCCAAAGCTCCACAATAGCAGCAACAGCTATAAAGGTCTGTGTAATATTACATTTGTCTTAGCTACTGGGCCAACTTTCACATTATTGTGTCATCAGATTACTGGTGTTTCTAAAGCTTTAAATTAGTTTAGTGCACATTTCCAGTACCGTTTACCCCAGACACTGAAAAAGCTGCATCAAGTAAAAAAAATAGTAGTTTTGCTTGTTGCAGACTAGCCTGCACATATTCACTTATGTATAGAAGGCCAGCTCTGCAGGGTTCCCATGTCGTCTGAAAGAAGGAACCAGCCTTCCTGAACTTTCTGATCCGGGCGCAATAAAAATTTAATTGACCCAACTATACCAAGCAAGTGCAAAGCCTCAGGATAAGAAGGGTTAGGACAATCTGATGGAAAGCCCAAAATGAGTGAATAATGTAGCCTAAGGCAGAGGCAACAGATAGCAGGATGGGGTATCAGATAGCAGGATGCCCATCCTTGTAAAACCCTTGGGGGCCAGCCGGTATACTCACCTTTACCGGCGGCTCCAATGCGGCAATCGCAGGCCGCCACGTGCCCGTTTCCCTGTAGCTCTGCACTCTCCCGTGTCCAGCCTGTCAGTGGGAGGGGGCATGTCCAGCGTGAAAGCTAGGAATGCTGCTAGCCGGCGTTTCACATCTCCCAGTACCTCTGAGTCATCTGGCACCTTAGCCAATCGCGATCTCAAAAAGGTGTGGTTGGGTGTGGCCTCAGCAGTGGAAAACCTTTTGATAAAGCATCATCCAGCTGCTTGGGGGGGGGGGGGGTGGACTAATGAATCAGTGGGTGTTGCTTTGTTTTAATGGAAAAAAGGTCTACAGGACAAAGCAAGAACTACTACTGAGCAAGGTGAAAGTGATGACAAATGTAACCCTCAAGGCTGTTGAGGGAAACCCACATTGAAACTATAAGCAGAGACCAATTCAGATCCTTCCTTAGTCAACAGGTAAGGAGATTTATTATTTTAAACACCCTGCTCCTTGCAGACAAGACTCATTTTGGCTCTGGCATGCTGGCAATACATGCCCAGTCCTTGCCTAAAGTAGTCAACCTATTAAGAAATCATCCCTTGGTTCACAACAGTGCTCGAGCAGCCGTTCATTGACTATGCACAGCCACTGTAGCATGTGTTCACAGGGAAAAACAGAGCCTGGTAACACACCGCCTTTAAAAATGTATACCAGCCAAATGAGTGCACATTGAAAGCAAAGGTATACTTCCAACAGTAGGACATGGACTTTCAGAAAGCACTTACATCATTGAAGGCAAAGCAGCATATGTGCAATGCGTAAATCACTTTTTTCTTTGCTCTGCAGCGCCAAACAGATGCAACACACTAAGACCAAATCTGTCTTGGTAGGAACCAAGCAAGCAAACTGCTGAAGCTACCTCTAACCCAGGAGAAAGTCAAGAAATCTCTAGTACCATAAGAATCAATAACCATGGAGTGTTCTTGACAGAAGGGAAAGTGCTCATGCAACTCAAACATAGCCCAGTCCCCACAGACTACATGTGAATTACTGAGGGGTCTACTAGCAATTATGTGAACAGGAAAAACACAAGAGTGGCGGGAAACATACTCATCTTCTAGCTGGCAGGTCTGCATGACCTATCTATACACTTGAGGGGATCATCTCTGGTAAAGAGGGCAATCCGCAAAGGCCAGAGTTCCACAGTCATCAGCTGGATTGCCTGAGTTGATCACAAGGAACACAAATATAACTTTATAAAACATGCAGCAACAGAGTATGGACACCAGGGCTGTGGAGATGAAACATTTCTGTTCAGACTCCATCCAAAAGGAAATGACTGCAGCATAAAAAATAAAATCATATTAATGTTTTATAATTAATGTAACTTTTATAGGAAGTTTAGAAACAATTCTAAAACATATTTATGTTTTCATACTCTAAAGGCCCTTATTAATAAATTGTGATAAGTGGCAGCAGGGGGCTTTAGAGGTGATAGCAACTACCATGAGAAAATTAGCGAGGTGGCATTTCAGCTTTGAGTGGACGCAGGAGCAAATGTCAGTGCCAGCAAGGATTCAGTATCATGCATTCAGATAGGGGCAAGTGAGTTTTGGGGTGTCTGGTTTAAGTCTACACAGTACTCTCACTATTAAACATACTTATTTCTATCATTTTGCTACAATTTGATTTAACCGTAGGTTTAAGTGGTCGCCACACGCGACCACTGATCCACAGTCCTTTCACTTTTTAATATTGTGTTTGACAGTTCTTAACCTGATTTTTTTTAGCTTCAGCTATCTCCTTAGAAGTTTTAGCTGCTTGATGCAGACCAAGAACCCCCCTGAACCCCACTTGAAACAGATTGACATTTTCTCATGACCACATGATAGGGCTGATTCAGCACCATGAAAGAAGGAACTTGCGCCTGTCGTTACCACTATTGGTTCTGCCTGGTGCCAAGGCTTCCTGCAGGTCACATTCTCTGACAAGGCCCATCATACCAGACTTTCCCTTACCTGGTCCGTTAAGGCTTGATTCCTTGTCCCATGCGTCCAAAAAAGCCCTGCAAGGGACGAGAATGAAGCTGGGCCCAGGGAACTGCTGGCATGGAGGAGGTCATTCGACCGATTATGGCCAGAATCTGCCTCAGAGATATTGACTGGCGGGAGAGAACTTGTTTCACATATTCCGCCAGCCTTTCCATTTTGGCCCTGGGTAGAAGGATATGATGGGTCAGGGTATCTCTCTTGTATCCAAGGTACATGCTACATGCCATACTTACCCTGACACTGCTGCAAACCAGGTAACCGAACCACAGCAGCGGCCATTGTACAAAGTCTACCACCCTGCAACCTGCCAGGCAACACCATACCTTTGAGCTCTTATGTAGGGAGCCTGGCACCCGGCCAGGAACTACAATGAATATGGGGGGCGCAGGAAAAAGATAGTGCCCACAATGTTCCACCCCACCCTCTCCAAATAGGGTTACAGAAAAAAAACCTGACTTAGACTAGGCTCTGTACTAATAAAATAGGGGGAACACATGGGCTCTCCAGAGGGATCTGGACCAGCCATCAACCCTCAATCCACGAACATACTCCATCACGTTTCCTGGAGGGAAAAAAACACTGAGGGCCGAGAGGAACGGGCGAGGCTTTAATACTCCATCAGTTTATGTTTGCAGCTTAGGGAGAGGAAGCGATTGGCTAGCTGTCCTGGGGGACACCTGGGGAAGAGAGATTCTCAGTGCTAAATCAGCCTCGATGTTTCTTTTGACATGAAGAAGCTGTTCACTGCATCAGTTAGGGTTAAGTAACTTGTTGCCAATTGAAATCTAAACTACCCATGCAGTAATTATCCAATAGGAGGCTCTCACCTATTTACCTAGTTAAATCCAGTTGGTGGTTTTCCTGGAGTGGCACTGTAAATTTTTATGTAAACAAATCATATATTAAAAAAGGAAGATGTCGGGATGTAGGAAAACATAACATAAGAATTTGGGCCTTCCAAAAATTCAGTCTGCAGGAAAAAAGTACCATATGACTATCACTTAGAAATTCAAATATTGTCAGCTTCTATTTTATTATTGCAACCAATTTAATAATTGTTTACTAAGACAGACTCCTCCAAAAAGGGCTAAATCATTTCTTACCGCCAGTCCTAATAAAGGCAAGAAAGTGGGAAGAAAGTCAGAACAGACTGGCGCAACATGGCAGCTAACAGAATCCTTACTTCACTGCTTTTACCATTAGCATACTTATACTAACCAGCTCAGCAGCGGCAATCATGCAAAATCCAGATCTACTAATCCCCTAATCTGGAATAAACCCAATGCCTAATGGATTTGAAGGAAAAAAATCCATTTAGAAAATAATCAGCAGCGCTTAGCAAAAGAACTGGTGTGAAAAAAATGGACAAACCAGAGCCAATACTGTTTTTTGGGACCAACAAGTTATGTGGACTATTGTTAAAGCAGGCCAAAACCAATTCCAAAGAATATAGGATTACAGCTTGCCCGTAAGACATCCCGATTCTGCTGTGTGAATCCTGCCAGTTCACCTAACACTCCCCTTGACCCAGCGAAAATAAGGCGCATTCATGGGTCCTCGTCATCTCCTGCACCCCTCCATCCGCTACAATACAACACCAGAAGGATATCAGAATGTCTGGGTGCAAGCTGCCTCAGGGAAGGGCCAGCAAACATAATTCAGCATTAATCACCACACAATAGTATGTAATGCAATGTATGCGCTGTGGTAGTAAAGATCAGGGAAAGTTACTGAGCAAACCAGGAGCCTTCACACAGTAGCATCCTAAAGTGGGCCAACCAAACCAAATCACAGGAGGGGAAAATTAAGTCCACATTAATGTGGCCTCATGAGGTTATTGGATATGTGTTCCAACCAACAAAAGGACTGGACCCAGTCAAATACTATGGAACAAAACAAATCTTGATTTTCAGGCCATCCAATCATCAGTATAGGGGTTATGTGCTCTCATGCCCGAAGGATATGCCCTTTTTGAAACATTTGTTAAGTGAAGAAAATTTTTTGTTTAATTATGCTCCTTGCTAGAGTATTGGGGGATGCGGCCGCCAGCGTGCTCGGATCCACTCGCCTTAGACGAGCTATTATACAAAGGGACGGAGACGATCCGAGCGTGCAGATTGGATGAGAGGTCTGTCGTAAAACAGAGGAAAGGTGAGTGAGATCGGGCGACCTGGGGTGTTTCACAGCGGGGTACCCCCGATTGGGGTGCCACGGGGGCAAAAATCAAAACCCAGGATCGTCAAAATCCTGGGTTTTGGTCTACTTTAAACTGATCAAACTTGAACTGGTTACAATAGGATTTCTCTGGGGGTATAATCAGTCACAACTGGATAATTCTGACTGTAAACAATTTATAGTATAGTCTGTAGTAAAGATCTAGAAAAGTACATACATGAACTATACACTGTAGCAAAGATGCTTGCTTTGAGTTTTTTCCCTAAGTATATTGTATACTAAAGGCTTTCACTTGTCAGACCTTTCAGTACATGCACTCATGTAAAGACATGCTCAGATGCAAGTTCCTCTCAAAGTTAGAGACAGGTGTAAATATTTCTGAATTGGAAATTGCTGGCTGATATGTATGTATGAACTTGATTTTGACTATCCTGGGTCTTGGTCCACCTCCCCCCTGATCGGGGAGCCCCGCTATGTGAAACCAACCCCCCCGATTGCTCGTTAAAAAAATCGCCTCACCCCGCTCCTACGGCGCATGCATGGCCGCTCGTCCAATCAGCACGCTCGGAGCCACTGTGGTATGCGCGTCCAACCACAGCTGGAGGCCGCATCTTGTGCATCCCTCTAACAGGGAGCGCGCCCGTGCCGGCCATTCACAAATTGCCGTCGCGGGCACACGCCCTGCTAGAGAGAAACGCGAGATGCGGCCTGCGCATGCGCCGTTGGATCTGGATCAAGGTAAGGTTCCTCGGCGTCCTGGGGGGTTTCGCACAGCGGGGCATTCCGATTTTGGATGGCCCGCAGGGAGGGACCGATTGGCCTGGGAATCTATAAGATCCGGGAGGGTGTTGGTCCACTTTAAAAAGGGAAAATCAACTTTCGAGAACTTTCAGATCCTCAGATCAGGGGTGCCCTCTGACACAAGACACCACTTACCTTCCACCCACTCTCCCTCATCCACAATTCCACTATGAGAAGCTGGAGCAGTGGGTGGGGGTTTTGCAAATGTCCAAACGTCCAAAAACTTAAAAACGCTGTCTTACACATGATCTCGAAAGGCATGGACGTAGCCTAAAGGTTCACCATTAGGCAAGTGTAGCTTAACCTTGGTGAAGTCATTAAACCTCTAACTGTAGCAAAAGGTTAAAGCTCGCCTTCTGCTCTCCCATTGCTTGCCGTCAGTCTGCTTTAGAATTCTGAATAAACCTTAGTGAAATGTATCCCTTGCGCAGGACCTCAGCAGTAGCAGGACACATCCATGCATATCTCACGTGACATTTAGAAGTGGATTCATTGTGGCGAATTAGAGGAGTTAGCAGAATTGAGCAAGTATCAGGAAAGTGCTGGTGAATAAGATGCAGACCCTGACAGCAAGCAATAAGCAGGTTAATTTAATTTTGCCTGGAACACAGTCTAATAATGGGACCTATTGTTGGATGTTTACCGCCAGGGAAAATGAATTAAGAGGGTAGGACTAAGTTTAGTAACCATAAGGCAACAGAGGATCCTTATAAACTGAGGATTATAAAACGCTATAGTGGACCAAAACCCAACCTGGAGTATGAGACTCCAGGACAGACATTTCCCCCCCCAGGTCTCTCCGTAAACTCTGTGCCCCTGCCTGCTATATCTTTAGAAGGGCGCACAACCGCGGCAGGCATTTGTGAACGCCCGGAACGGGACCACTCCCAGTTAGAGGGTAGCGGCCGACGGCACACTCTGGTCCATTCGTCAGGACTCTTTTGGATGATCCTTAGGATGTGTGAGTGGGAGCGGATCCGAGCGCGCTGATTGGACCGGAGGCCGCGCATGCGTCGTAGGTCCACTTTAATAAATGCTACATAATCCAAATATTCTATCGTTCTAGTCCACACATGAGCAAATTGACTTTTTAAACAATTTTACACAAATGCACTAATCACTCCAATAAGCGCCAAGGGTACAAAACTTGCATAATTATCCTTAATATTCTCAAAATAGTGGAGTTTTATTTTACTGCAGAGCCGATGAAATGTAGGTTTGGTATGCCATCTACCATCATCACGCTGCACTGAAAACAATACCTGTTCCGATTATTAAAATACACCATACTTAAACCGGACCTTCACCATGATTTAATGAAAAGCCCAAACTCTTAAAAAACGATTCCCCAGCATCTAAAATTAATATATTTAACATTTTTAGTCACTATCTTATTATTCTTTCCCCCACTGGGCTGCAACTCTGTTCAGGAATTTAGGATACGGGCGCCGCCATCTTGACTCAGAAGCATCACACTTACTGAGGAGAGGAGAGTGGGATAAGGTACAGGGGGCAGGTTATAGCTGTGCTTTGCTCAGACAGAGCAGAGCTGGGGTCAGGGAAAGGTCAGCAGTCCCAGAATGCAGAGCAGCACAGTCACTTCCTGTTTGCAGGCACTTCCTGTTTGCAGGCTGCCTGATAAAATGGCGGCTTCCATAAGCCGCCATCTTGGATGTTTAAAGGCTCATAACATGCAGTAGATGCAGGTAGGATGATTTTTAATGTGAGCAATCTGTATGTACAGTGTGGGGGAAACATATAAGATAGACTCTTATTCAGAGTGAAGGTCCGCTTTAAGGAAAAAAAAAAAAAAACACTACTCAAATTCAGTTCTCAGGGGGCTCCATTTATGAAGTTAAAGTATTCCCTTGATTATGTCACATATGGTTACAAAGAAAGGCTACAATTGTCTGTCAGGAGTAAGATTCATATGTACTTCTGAAGAACTGCCTTCCAACACAGCTAAGCACCTTCCATCTTACACTTGCTTCTCACACATTTTTTTCTCCACCCTCCAACAGTAAAATGGCTTTGCTTTCCATCACATGCAAAATGACTGTTGAATGCATAAGGCGAGCAAGCATTCAATGGCTGGATGCAGGAATTGCTCACTGCCCAGCTATTAAATGCCAAAAATCTAAGCTGCCTGACCTAGATCACCTGCATTGGAAATGGGGTGTGCTTTCAACAGCGCTATTTGCTATGAGAGAATATGAATATATGCATCATACCCATTATGCAACATACACGAGTCTTCCTTATGTACAATTTATTGTTTAATGCATGAACTAGGATGATAAGGGTAGCGTCAATCAAAAAATCTAAATTTATAATAAAATCAAACCTAAATGCAGTTTAAAATGGTTCACACTACGATCCACTGAATACTGACTGCGTAAACACTTATCACCATTGTAACAAAACATGGAACACAGTGTTATTTTAAAGTGCAGGTCCCTCTGGTGGAGAAAGCGTTAAGACTAATTAAGCAGGACTGCAATGAATGCAGGACACAAACTTCATGAAATTTAACACTGCACCGTTTTTATCAAACCTCAGCATAACAGACTACAAAAACCAACTGCAGCATCAGCATTTAAACAGAGATGAGGCCAATCGCCTACAATTAAAGGGATTTCAGGAAAAAAAAAAAGGCACATTTTGTATGTGTAATTGTAAGTCTTAAGAAATAATTATATGCTTAATATTGTACTGTAACTCATAGCAACTAATCTTCCACCTATAAAACTTAAGTTCATTACAGCTGTCATGAGGTACGTGTCACTTTTCACAATGCCAACGTGGTCCTAAACAAAAAAAAAATGGTAATCGCGCAGATAAAGTAAATATGTTACGTTTACCACATCTTGAAAAATATAATTTTTTTTTACAGGAAAATGTTTGGAGTAATGCACACTTTAACCAGACCTTAACTACTACAAAGAGGTTTCTAATTTCATGTACTCAAACAAAACCCGTGACACAAAACTATGCATGATTAAGAATCAAGGACAAAAAAATAATAAAAATGCAGGAAAGTCCTAAACCCTGCCCCTGTTTAAAAAAAATAAAAACACATGAACACAGTATTGCTTCGGATTACCACACTGTTTAAAACTAAATCAAAGCAATATCACCTCACCTTACGTGCTTGAAGTTGAGTAAGGAGCAAGCATGACAAGACCATCAAAAAGCCAGCAAGTGAACAGGGATGAGATTTTTGCTTCCTGCAATGAATTCACCTCCACCTGCCGAAAGCAAGGGAACCAAGCAGACATTTCCTTTCAAGTGCACATGGGGGAGATTGGATATGCGCAGGGATGCAGCTTCTCAAGGCATGCTCCAAAGCAATCTGCTAGTGTGATTCACAGGTTGGTTTAATGAGAGCCTGCAGAGGAGCGGGTCACGAAGTAGAAACCCAGCCTCCTGTGCTGTTATTCTGTGTCCGTTCCAGTAATTCCACTGGTGCAGTCAGGCTGTTGTGCAGGGGTTAAACAGCGAAACAGACAGAACATGGCACAAGCTCTGCCAGGCATTAACGGTTCCCTTTTTTACTTCTAAATACTGCCCCCCTCCCCTTCCAACACAACAATTCCATTGGATAGGTTTTTGCTTCTGAGGCTTTCTTGGAACTTACAGTACGGGTGTGAGTAGAGTGAGGCGATACAGGGGTAGAAGGGTGGGAACTGGATCGGGGTGCAGATTAACCCTGCTGTCAAAAGGGAAGCAAAGTCAGCAATTGGTATTGATGACGCTGCTATGGTAAATGAGCCAATCACATCCCTCCTGCCTCTGGCAGCTGAAACCTCATTTTTGCATTTATCCTAATGCAGGCTACGCCAAGGATGGACCGAGAGGAGTGAGAAGAAAAGCAGAGAAAAAAAAAGCACAGCACTTGATGGGCATTTAGCTACGTTCAATGAAAGGAGACCAGAGGATGATCAATCTTGCAAGCTGCGGACTCTTAAAACTCACACTGCCTGTTCTGTTTAACTCCTCTCCCAGAAAAAACACACAGGGGGAAGGGAATGTGAAGCAGCCAATGCAACTTAGCTGGAAGCTTTGAGCATTAACCCCTAGAGGGAAAAGAGAGGAGGAGTGGGAGGAGAGCTGTGTGAATACATAGGACCACTGCATCACGCTAATGTTCAGCTCAGAACAGTATGCGTCAGCAGTACATCCACGTTCTGACTGAAGGACGAAAGGATGAGAGAGCAGCCTGGCTGGTTGGCTGTTGCTGCTTTCAACACCAAGTAAACGGGGAAAAAGGACTATTAACAGAGGAAAATGCAACGGAGCTATGATATTGCCATTTCTGCTGCCTGCTCATATGCTGCTACAACTGGACTAGAAATTAAAGCTAAAACATGGAGAAGCCCTGAACTCACTACCTCGCAACAAAAGGAGCTACAGTGGGATTTCCACAATACAGAACGAAGGCAGTGAATCCTGTCTCTTTTGCAGACCGATTTCAAATTAAGGGCTTCAGTACGGAGGTGTGTGGGGTTTACTCTCCAGTGTACTTTCTACCATCCCCTCCTTTTTCTCAGCACTGACCCCCCCCATTACTTTCTCTCCTTTGAGATATTCATGGATTATTGCTAAGTGTGCAAGAGGAACGCTGCAGCTGCTGTATCCATAGCTTGGAAAGCAAAGCTAGCTGAAAAAAGCCAGCAAGAGGAAGAAACAAAAACAGCAGTCAATGCCTGCAATGTGCTGCCTTTCCCTTTGTAGAAATCAGAATCCTGCAGACAACCCAACTATTGCAGGAATACCCATGGAATATTAGGAGACTAAAGAACACAGCTCTCTTACAAAAGGAATTAAGCTCAAACTAATCGGTATTATGTACCTTCATTTGCAATTTTCACAATTCTATTGAAAGCTCCTTTTTGGCATTTTTCAGAAATGGATAATCTTCGGTCTTCTGATGGAGACAGCAGCGGAATCCAAGGACGAATAGCTCTACTGCAAAAGGCACCAGTCCCGGGGGAGCAGCAGAATGATGCACCTGCATAGCCAAGTGGGCCTCATTCCCTCAGTCCATTTTTTTTTACATTTTCTTTGGGATTTACTAAAGGAGCCATTTTGCCTTCTAGCACCATCTTACCTATTGCATTCTTTGATTTTTTGAGTAATTAAACTGACGAACATATGGAAAGATTGATAAACACAAACCTCTGTTACTGTTATGCTGTACAAAGGCACTGGCACGAGGAATATGAAATGCTCTTTCCCTAGGTAACTATTACAACCTTTTACTTTACCTATATTTAGAATGCATCTTTATTTGCCATTTGTCTCTTAATACGCTGATTGTGTCACTATTAAATATCCCCCTTCTGACCTCTGATATTTTATAGATGGAAAAGGGAATTTGCAGCCTCCTAAAGCCTGGGTAGGGCCAAGTTCTCGTTTCCATGCAGAGTCCCAGACGATGGTAAATTATGAACGTGCCACATCATGAATTTCTTGTGGCTGGCAACTGCGCACCATACCTGGAAGCCCATATTGTTTTCTGTAATCTACCTCATGGTGCAAGTGTGGATCCCTTGTGAAGCATTTTTAGGGCAGCAAAACTGCCCTTCTGTTTGCTCTTGCAGTAATCAGTTCAGTAAAGTGGTCTGTACGCGCCGTGGCCTCACAGAAGTACCACAAGGCATCCCCTCTAACACAAGGTACCTCAATCTCATGGAAAATAATATCCACATGATCCAAGCGGACACTTTTCGGCATCTTCACCATCTGGAAGTGCTACAACTTGGCAGAAACGCTATTCGTCAGATAGAGGTTGGGGCTTTTAATGGTTTGGCCAGCCTCAATACACTGGAGTTGTTTGACAACAGACTGACCGTAATCCCCAGTGGAGCTTTTGAATATCTTTCAAAATTGAGAGAACTGTGGCTCAGGAATAACCCAATTGAGAGTATTCCATCCTATGCTTTTAACAGGGTTCCATCTTTGATGCGCCTGGATTTAGGGGAACTTAAAAAGCTGGAATACATTTCAGAGGGAGCATTTGAAGGATTGTACAATCTAAAATACCTTAACCTTGGAATGTGTAATATCAGAGACATGCCAAATCTTACACCCTTAATTGGGCTGGAGGAACTAGAGATATCTGGAAATAATTTTCCTGCAATCAAACCTGGATCATTTCAAGGGTTGAGAGCACTAAAAAAGCTATGGATTATGAACTCACAGATTAACACCATAGAACGCAATGCTTTTGATGACCTGACATCGCTAGTTGAACTTAATTTGGCCCACAATAACTTGTCCTCTCTTCCACATGACCTCTTCGCGCACTTGAGGTACTTAGTGGAGTTGCATTTGCACCACAACCCTTGGGACTGCGATTGTGATGTCCTTTGGCTCTCCTCATGGCTTCGCGAATATATACCAACAAATTCCACTTGCTGTGGTCGTTGTCACTCCCCACCACACATGAAAGGGAAATATGTGGTTGAGGTGGACCACTCCTCATTTCAGTGCTCAGCCCCTTTTATTATGGACGCTCCTAGGGATTTAAACATCTCAGAAGGAAGGGTGGCAGAACTCAAGTGTAGAACTTCAGCCATGTCATCTGTAAGGTGGCTATTACCCAACGGTACAGTGCTAAGCCACGCTTCCAATCATCCACGAATCACCATTCTCAACGATGGGACGTTAAATTTTTCTCACGTACTGATAACGGACACTGGTGTCTATACGTGCATGGTAACCAATGTGGCGGGAAACTCTAATGCTTCGGCCTATCTCAATGTCAGTACTGCAGAACTAAACACTTCCAACTACAGCTTCTTTACTACGGTCACTGTGGAGACTACGGATATGGCTCCTGAGGAAATCTCTATGATAATCAAACCAGTGCCAACCACTTCCACAGGGTACCAGCCGGCATACACTACCACCACCACAGTGCTTGTCCAGACCACCAAAATACCCAAACTAGTGGCTGTACCAACCATGGATGCTGGAGATAAAATGCAAACTAGCCTGGATGAGGTCATGAAGACCACAAAGATTATTATTGGTTGTTTTGTGGCAGTCACACTGTTGGCAGCTGCCATGCTTATAGTGTTTTACAAACTACGAAAGCGACATCAACAGCGAAGCACTGTGGCAGCTGCACGGACTGTCGAGATAATTCAAGTTGATGAGGACATCCCAAGTGGGAGTCCCACAGGAGTATCAGGTGAGGGGGCGGTTGTCTTACCAACCATTCACGACCATATGAACTTTAACACCTACAAGCCAGCACATCATGGGGCCCACTGGACAGCTAACAGTATTGGTAATTCTCTACACTCCACAATAACAACCATCTCTGAACCTTATATAATTCAGACCCACACAAAAGAGAAGGTACAGGAAACTCAAATATGACTTTTTACAAATTAAAATGCAATAGAATGCACAAAAAAGACAGCAACTTTTGTACAGAAAGACATTTTTTGTTTTCTTGTAAATGCTTATATATTAATTCTATGGGCTGATGACAAACAGATTATATTAAAATTTAAAACTATTTTCTAACTTGTAAGCTCTATTTAAAAAGGTTATAAATGAAAGGCAGGAAATTACTTAGAATGTGCTGAAAATGTGCCATAAGGACTAGAATCCAAGGCTTAGATCTGTTTTAATAAGAAAGCAAAAAATAAGTCCTTGAATGTAGTCTGATGTTTTACAAAAGACCAAGCTGCTCAGATATAAGAGCAAAACCAAATTTATAAAAGAAATCTTTATGTTAAGTTCCCAAGCAAATTTTGCAGATTTTCACTAATTTAACAAAAAGCAACCACCACAAATTTGTACTGTGCCAAACATTAAAGATTAAATGCAATAAAGGTTTTTTTTTGAGACGTTGAGGGAATAATTTGTAATAGTTTATTAAATCTAATAGTTTAAAACAATTTTCTCAATCACCTTATGAGGCTTATTGCTTTGCATTGCCACGAGTCACATCACTATACCGGGCTATAGATACAAACATGTAGGAAGCAATAACATGTTTGCTGATCTACAAATCTATAGCAAAGGCACTATGCAGGATGTTAAATAGCTGGCGTATCTTTCCACTCTGCACCAAACTCCTGCAGATCTAATTAACCCTTCATCAAGCTACTGATGTTTCTGCACGAAAGAACATTTGCTGCATCAATAGCTAGAATGGTTAGGTTTTAGATGGAAATTAAGAGGCTATTTTCTGATTTTGTATCTGAAAAGGTTTACAACGCACAATAAGCAAAACCAAGGTTAAAGAGATGAGAAATTATCCCAGGTATAGGATGGTAGGTATTTATGGTATATGGATGTGCAAGAGATATATATTTTATTGTGTGTGTGTATATATATATATATATATATATATATATATATATATATATTTTATTTAGATTATGACAAAACTGGTTGTATACACGCAATGGGTGTACGTTAATATTGTCACAAGTCTTGGTTTAACCGAAACCAAATGGATAGAACATCTTGTATAATGAATATTATATTATAAATATATATATATATATATATATATATATATATATATATATATATATATATATATATAATTATTTTAATATTCATTATACAAGATGTTCTATCCATTTGGTTTCGGTTAAACCAAGACTTGTGACAATATTAACGTACACCCACTGCGTGTATACAACCAGTTTTGTCATAATCTAAATAAAAAAATATATGTATATATGTACATACACAAACAGTGGTTTCCTCTCCCTATGGAAAAAGTGCAGTAATTCACAGTGTTGTAGTGTCCTGCAGGCCTTTCATTGTGCTAAGGGGGGGTAAACACGATGCAGATAAAAATCCTAGCAACCGGAAATGGGTACAACAGACGCTGCCCTCCTGCATTCACCCAAAATAAATAAAACTATCGATTTAATGTAAAGAAAACATTTCCTCAATTATGCTAAAATGCAATATAATTGCATTTCCCACTTATCCTGGCAGTATAAAAATAGTAAATTAAGTATTTTAGTGGTGTGTAAGGCATTGGCTCACCAAAACTAAAAAACAACTGTGCTGGGGGAATACCGTGTTATCCATTAAAGTGTAAAGGCATACAAGGTCACCTGGAGTTCCAGTCAAAAACTGAATCATTCTCCAGTTCTCTGCATATTGACAGATGTGCCCTTCCAGCAAATCTCCATCCCCATTACTAGTCTGCAGTAAATTCTTGGTATGGTGTTCAGTGCTGCTGTGTGAAAGACTGTATATGCCATTTTCTTGTGCCAGGCTGTGTACAATTATTCTTGTGGATGTGCAATGGGCTCCAATAGGTGTAGTTCATTGACTAGCCATTTGTGCTTGGTGAAGCAGGGCAGCTTCCTATAAAAAAATGCTTAAAAAAACATCTTTTTTTGGTCTCATAATAGAGATTGTTTGGATATACTGTATGGTAAGCGAAACAAAAGTGGTTATGATAAAGCTATACGTGTTTAGTCTAAGGGATTGTAGAAGGGTTTATGTACTCTATCTAGGCCTGCACCATACTAGCTAAATTGTAGAGCAACTAAAATAATTTTTGTTGCACAAAGACTCCAGTGCCAGCCTGCCCCAGGGCATCCTAAGTCGGGGTGCCCCAATGTGAAGCCCCCAGGTTGGCCAGTAAACTCACCCTTGCCAGAGGCTAACGTGGCACCGTGTTCAGCCGCCACTTTCCTGTAGTGATGCACACTCACGCTCAGCCATTCAGGTAGTCTAGGCGTGGGAGTGCAAGCACCAAGCAAGAAAGCCGGGGATGCGGCCATCCAGCACCCGGCACTATTGAGATCAGTCAATCGACAACATCAAAAGTGCCACAAAAGGGGCAATACCAACCCAGAAGCATTGATCAAGGTTGGGGAGGGGTTGTCATAGCGTCCACCACCGAAAAAGCCTGTAATCAATTCCCCCTCCCCGGTTCAACGGCACATGCGCAGGCTCTCATCCAATGAGAGCTGTCTGCCATAACTATGTCATTCGGCAAAGGAGTGGTTTTGTTCCACTTTAAGCACAGTTGCTTCACTGGCTGCAATATGACCGTATGTTAACACATTAGGCTTATACATTTGTCAACCTTCAAAATTACAGTTTATTACTTGATCTATTTAAAAGGCAAAATCTCAGCATCATGGCAGTGACCTCTCCCTCAATAGAGGAGTTCACTGCTGCATTAGGCTGGCTTCTATCATCAAGCACATTCATTCCTTACAAAATATCCCCCTCAATTAACATGCTTTCACGTTGATTGTGTTGCTTCAGTCAAGGGACTAGGGGGACTATTCTGTCAGTTTGCATCAGAACACTTGCTTCTACTGTCATTACAAAATGTCTGAAAGCACCAATTCCTAGCAACTTACATCAGGTTACTGTAAAGCCAGAACAATGGGATCAGTGCTGGCAACATAACATGCATCTGTAGCGACTATAACTAGATCCTTGTTACATAAAGTAGGTCAGATAACTTGGTTGGGTTATGGTTACAAAATTCTAAATAGGACGCCTAAACCAGATTTTCAGCATTATTTAATGAAAAGCCCAAACCCTTAAAAGTGGACCAACACCCAGGATTTTCACTATCCTGAGTTTGGAGTAAGCTGGCACTGGAGTCTGACTCCAGGACTGGATATTTCCCAGCATCTAAAATCAATTTTTTTTATGCTGCACGTCGCTTACTTTTTCCCCCACTGGGCTGCAACATGCTGTTCAGGACTCCAGAATATGGCAAATGCCATCTTGCCTCATAAGCTTCACATGCTGAGGAGAGGGGGGGGGGCAGGCTACAGCTATGCTCTGCACAGTGCAGAGCTGGGGACACAGTAATAACAGAATGCAGAGCGGCATAGTCGGGAGACCATTCTGCAGGAAGACCGAGACTCCATGGGCCATCTTGGATGTTTAAAGTGGACTGAAACCCAGTAGGATCGGCCCGGGAATCTATCAGATTCCCAGGTCGATCCATTCCCTCCCCGCGGGCCACCCAAAATCGGATTGCTCCGTTGTGTGAAACCCCCCAGGTCGGCCGCTACACTTACCTAAATAGCGGTCCAACGGCGCATGCGCGGGCCACGGCCGCATCCCCGCCATCCCTCTAGCAGGGCACGTGTCAGGTTAGACGTCCATAGCTCAACGGCTCTGAGCGCGCGCTGATTGGACGAGTGGCTGGGAAATCTGTATGTGCAGAGTGGGGGAAACCTGTAAGATAGGCTCAGGTCCAGTTTAACAGACATGTTAAAGAGAAATACCACCACACAGGAATTTAACTTTCACGTGTGTTGCGGCGGCTTCCTAAATTGGGATGCCCCGCTGTGTGTATGCCCCAGGTCACCCCATGCACTCACCTTCCTTCCTCTACTACGGGGCAAGAGCGAATGTGCCGATTGGCTGAGCGTGCTCGATGTCACGCTGTTCCCTTCGGAGCCACCGACTGCTAAGCCACCTGGACGGCTGAGCTCCCGAGCAGCACCAAAGGGGGGCGGGGGCACCACCAGCCACATCCCCCGCTCACCTTGCAGCCGTGGGGGAATCCCAATTCCGGAAGCCCTAAGGACAGGAACTCTGATGACCCAGGAGTCTTAAGACTCGAGGGCCTCCAAAGTTCCTCTTTAATTCTCGTTCAAACATACAGGAAGTGTCAAATCTGAGGTGCAAGCCTAAAAAAAAAAAAAAAAAAAAAACTTGCTGCCTGGGAGGCTCCCAAGCCATAACTGTTCCCGCCACACAAAAAGTGGTGCCAAAACAAAATGTAAATACAAGTGGACTCTCCACAGGTAACTAAAGCCCCACTGCACAGGCATTCTGGTTAAAGAGCCATTTAAAAATGTACAGAATTTCCAACAGTGGTATAAATGAGAATTTAGAAACAAGATTCTTTCCAAGACAAGCAACACATGTCTGTTAGGCCAAAGCATTAGAGGCGGGTACACCCAATTGCATAAGTGCATATTTTTTCAAAATGGTGAAAAATGCACTGAAACTCAAGCAGCATGAATAGTCTTACATAGACTAAAAAGTCTATAGGGGCACCACCACATAAAACTCCATCCATAGAATGTTTTTATAAATCCCTGGCTGGTCGGTATCTGTGCGGTTACACTCTGTGTGTGCATTCGCCAAGCATAGAAACAAGCATGCTTGTTGAGTGGACCCCAATGGCTGATCACGATCACATGGGATGCAAAATCAGCATGGAGGCGTGGATACTTGCACGCGATTTCATCCTTTTCTATCAGACAGATCATAATTGGGCATTCCCATTTGAGAATCTTATCAGGTAGAGGGAAGCAGCATTCAGTGGGAACAGACTGTAGGTACACTATAATTGTACGAGTGTATACAGCACGTCCTGTTCCAGAAGATATTCCTTACTTTTGGGTAATACATCCAGTAGATGGCACTGGACTGCAGAGACAGAAAAGTGTCTCCTCCCGGACCTATATACCAGGGACCTCCCACAAATTCCCCAGTATTGAAAAGCAATTAAAATTAAACCGGTAGAACTATAACCATTATAAAAAATTGAACAATCACCATAAAGAGGTAACTAAGAATAATGATAAGGGTGGGGTGGAACAGGACGTGCTGTATACATATAATACCAATTTTACAGGCGAGTAATCACAGAATTGTATTACTCAAAGTATACAACACGTCCTGTTCCAGAAGATATTCCTTACTCTTGGGACATCCAATAGCAGTGTCCGTAAGGTAGGGTGGGATCCCCAAAAGTAACAGCAGACAGTTTAAACCACTGTCGCCTGCAGAACTTTGCGGCCAAAAGCAGCATCAGCTGAGGCCTTAACATCAACCTTGTAGAACTTAGAAAAAGTATGAACAGAAAACCAAGTGGCAGCCTTGCAAACTTGTTCAACAGAAGCTTGGTGCTGAAAAGCCCAAGAGGCACCAATAGCACGATTAGAATGAGCAGTAAGGTGGAAGGGAGGCTCCTTCCCCTTAGCAGAGTAGGCCTGTATCACAGCCTGACGGATCCACTTGCTGATAGTGGACCCTTCTTAGGTCCAGACGGGAGCACAAAAAGAGCATCAGTCTTCCTAAATGATTCAGTAGCCACCAAATAGAACTTCAGGGTCCTGACCACATCCAGAGAGTGTAAAACCCTCTCCTTAGAATTACTAGGATTAGGACACAGAGAAGGCAAAACAATGTCCTGATTGAGATGAAAGGCAGAAACAACCTTAGGCAGAAAATCTGGCTTAAAACGAAACATCACCTTGTCCTGGTGTCTCTCAAAATAAGGAGGTTTGATGGAAAGCGCCGCCAACTCAGAAACACGCCTAACAGAAGTGATAGCCACCAAAAAGACCACCTTAAGCGTGAGAATGGACAAAGGAGCTCCTTGCAAGGGCTCAAAGGGAGACCCCTGCAGGGCAGATAAGACCAAGTTCAAGTCCCAGACTGGTAACATAGGCTTACGTGGGGGTCGCACGTGAGTAACCCCCTGGAATAAAGGTCCTGACCAGGGAATGCTGAAAAGAAATGGCCAAGGCAGAAACATGACCTTTCAGACTACTGAGCTGAAGATCCAGATTCAAACCATGCTGCAGAAACTCCAGAATCCTGGGAATAGAAAACACGACAGGGAAGCGAGTTAGACTCGCACCAGTCAATGTAAGTACGCCAAACCCTGTAGTAGATGGAAGAGGAGTACCTTTTCCTAGCCCTGATCATGGTATTAACCGAGGCAGGCAGCCCCTTTTCCATCAAGATGGAGGTTTCAGCAGCCAGGCCGTCAAAGCCAGAATTTGTAAATTGGAGTAGCGTAGGTGCCCGAGTGAGCAGATCTGGAACCCGGGGCAGGGCGTAATGATCTACTGCCAGCTGCACGATGTCTGCGAACCACACTCTTCTTGGCCAACAGGGGGCCACCATTATGGCTGGCACCCTTTCCTGAGCTATCTTGCGCTGCACCCTGCCCAGCAGGGGAAAAGGGGGAAACACATACAGAAGCTGAAAACTCGTCCAAGACATTGCCAAGGCATCCATGGCCAAGGCCAGAGGATGCTGGGACAGAGAGACAAAGACTGGAAGCTTGTGATTGTGGCGGGACGCAAACAGATCCACATCCGGCTGACCCCAGCGGTGGCACAGGGAGCGAAACCCTGCTGCCGAGGTACCATTCTCCCAGACGAGAGGTTCCCCTGCTCAGAGAGTCTGCCTCCAGATTCTCCACCCCCGGAATGTACAAAGCTGAGATGCAGGGAACATTCTCCTCCGCCCAGGACAGTATCAGG
Source organism: Gastrophryne carolinensis (assembly GCA_027917425.1). NCBI lineage: Eukaryota > Metazoa > Chordata > Amphibia > Anura > Microhylidae > Gastrophryne > Gastrophryne carolinensis. Next base: position 261,401,367 of record CM051238.1, read on the forward strand.
GACACTTCCTCGAGGGCCCTCTTGCTCCGGGTCCCTCCCTGATGACTGATGTAGGCAACCACAGTCTGGTGGTCCACAACAGCCCGACCCCGCATGTGTGGGGTTAAGTGGGCGAGAAACAACCTGATCGCCCTCAACTCCAGAATGTTGATAGGGGTATGGGCCTCCTGAGGGCCCCACTGACCCTGGAATTTCAGGGACTTCCAAAAGCACCCCCCAACCTGTCAGACTGGCATCCGTGGTGACAGCCTCCCAGCAAGGGGCCAGAAAGGATCTGCCCCCCAGCAGGTTCCTTGAGTCCAGCCACCACGATAGAGACCGCCTGACCAGAGGGGTCAGGACAAACACCTGATCCAAGGACACAGGGTCCCGATCCCATACTGACAAAAGGTGAAGCTGAAGAGGCCTCATGTGAAACTGAGCATATGGAACTGCCTCGAAGCAGGACACCATCAGGCCCACCAGCTGCATTCCCTGCCTGATGGACGGATGAGGACAAGACAGAAGGGTCTGAGCTGTCTCGAAGTCTCTCCACCTTCTGCTGAGGAAGAAAGATCTTGACCTGAGATGAATCCAGAATCATGCTCAGAAAGGACTTCACCACGGAAGAAGGAGACAGGGAAGGTTTGGGGTGGTTGATCACCCAGCCGAATGACTCCAGTGTGGACACCACCCGCTGAGTATCCAGCTCTGCCTGTTGGAAGGACTGAGAAGCGATGAGCATGTCGTCCAAGTAGGGAAGAATGCGAATGCCCTGAGATCTCAGCAGAGGCATCACTCCTGCCAGCACCTTGGTGAAAACCCTGGGAGCCGAGGTGAGACCGAAGGGCAAGGCCACAAATTGGTAGTGCTGATCCTCCAGAGCAAACCTGAGGAATCTCTGATGACCTGGAAAAATAGGTATGTGAAGGTAAGCATCCTTGATGTCTACAAAGGTCATGAAGTCCCCTGGGCGTAGGGAATTCACAGCGGAGCGCAGAGTCTCCATGCGAAAGTGTCTGAATCTGACAAATTTGTTGAGGAGCTTTAAATCCAGGATGGGTCTGATGGACCGATCCTTTTTGGGAACAATGAAAAGATTGGAATAATAGCCTTTGCTCCTTTCCCTCAAGGGCACCCGGCAGATGACTCCCAATTCCAGAAGGCCTTGGACAGCAAGGGACAGACCCTGAGCTGACAGGGGGGTTTTGAGCTAACTGGGATTTGATGAATCTTGGGGGCGGCCAGGCTGCAAACTTTATCTTGTAACTGGAGGACACTACCTCCTGAATCCACCGGTCTGAGACATGACGCCTCCAGACATGAGCCAAGAGCCGAAGCCGTCCCCCCCCACCCGGATGGGTGAGGGTGCCTCTTCATGCCCGAGGGGGCTTGGGGGAGGACTTAGGCTTGGGAACCCAGGAGGGGCCAGGGCGGCCACATCCTCTGCCCCTGCCCCAAAAATCTCTGCGGGCTCCAGCAAAGGAAGCTCCTGGTCCAATTCTGGAGCCACAGAAGGAAGGAAGAAAGGCACCTGAACCCCAAAAGGACCGGGGCTGCCTTCTACGCTGAGGTAACTTGCCTCCCTTAGCAAACAAGTCCAGACGTTCACCAAAGAGGCGCAGCCCCTTGAAGGGAATACCAGTGAGAGCCTTCTTAGCAGCATTTTCAGCTGCCCACTGGCGCAGCCAGACCGAGCAGCGTATTGCCACCAACAAGGCAGATGCCCTGCCACACATTCTAATGGTATCATCCAAGGCAGAGAGAACATATGCAACAAATTCCTCACAACGCAGAAGAGCTCTATAATCTTCACTACTTGCATCATCAGGGGCCCCATCTAAGAGACCCCTGAGCAGGCTTTAAATAGCAACAGCCGTAATGGCAGAGGCACAGACCGGACGCAGCACGGTCCCCACACAGGCAAAGGCATGGCAAGCCTGCTGATCTATGCGCCTGTCCTCCGCATCCCATAGTGTAGTAGAGTCAGGGGGATGCATGACGGATGTGTTGGACAACCCCAGAACTGGTGCATCCACCTTGGGAGGACAGGACCACCGTTTGACCATCTCAGCGGGAAAGGGATACCTCTTATCCCAACTCTTTGGCACCCCGGGAAGCCGGCTAGGCCGTTCACACTCTTTGAGCACCAGATTATTAAAGTGCGTTTGTTCAGGATACTCCAAGCGTGGTTTAACAGAAGAAAACAGCGGAGCCACGGGAGGAGAGAGACAGAGTACTTCAAAAATGTGAGCTAAAAGCCTGTCAATATCATCTGAAGCCCAGGGGTCAGACCCAGAATCTGCACCATAAACGTTAGGCTGATCCTCAGATGATTCTTTATCAGAAAATACCGTATTTGCCGGCGTATAAGACGACCCCCCAACATTTCCACTCAAAATATAGAGTTTGTTATATACTCGCTGTATAAGACTACTCCCTCTTCCGCACACCTTCCACACACCAAATAAAACGTGAAAGAACATCAGATTTGCTTTAGTTTACATTTTTAATGGGGCTTCTGGGAGGGGGGTTTACACAGCGGGGCATCCCAGTTCAGGATACCCCGCTGTGTATAACCCCCCAGAAAGTCCAGTAAACACTTACCTTACCTGGCTTCAATGGTGCATGCGCGGGCTCTGGTCCAATGAAAGCCGCTCACCGTCACTGCGTAATTCAACAGGCTGGGATCCCCATTAGTTCTAATGAGAGCCACCTGCCCAATTACACAGGGACAGTGGTCGCTCTCATTGGACCAGAGCCTGCGCATGCACCGTTGGACCTGGAAGAGGTGAGTGTCTTTGGGTATTGTGGGGGCTGGCCTCCGATCTTCCCCTTGGACATTCCATATCGGGATGCCCCTGGGTAAGCCGGCCAGATTTAATTGTTGGTCGCGGGGCAAGTGCGCCCACACAGGCATGCACGCGGGAGCCCCACGGCCGAACTGGACAAAAAATGTTTTCATGGTTTATGAACACACACACTCATGACAAAATCATCATCTATTATGCATTTTTTTTTTAATATATAACAAAATATATTTATATTCCCTCCTTACCTTTTCCTCCGTGGTCCTCAGGTCTCTGCTGCAGTCACGAGTCTGAATCAGCAGGTGGGTGTAGCCTAATTGCCCCTCTCTAGTCCCGCGCTGGCATTGCTTCCTGGAGTGGGTGGGCACCGAAGCAGCTGATTGGAGGGGAGGCGGTAAGGGCGGGCGGCTTCCGAGATCAGCATGGAGACCCCGGGCACGCACATGAAAGCCCCTTGACAGGTGATCGGGGGAGGTGATGGGCGGCGATCGGGGGAGGTGATGGGCGGCAGGGTGCCGATCGGCGCGCCGGGGGGCACGCGCGCGTGTGCCCGTAACTTAATTATAGATGATTGGGGGGGCAGCGAGCGAGCGGTGCTGCTGGTGGAGGAGTCCCAAATTTCGGCAAATACAGCCCTGGTCACCCGTGCACCTGGCGTATAAGACGACCCCCCCCCCCCCCACTTGGAAGCATGTTTTTCAGGGGCAGAAAGTTGTCTTATACGCCGGCAAATACGGTAATTCCCCCTCTTCCAGGGAGGTATAACCGGTAATGTAAAAAAAATTCCTCAGCCTCCATAGGCAAGAGGGAAACACCAGGTGAAAAATGCAGCTTCTTAGCAGAAGCCTTACGCAGGCCAGAGCCAGCAATATGTCTCTCAATGCTGGCCACCCGTGCAGCCAAATCAGGTTGAGACGCCCCACTGGTATGCACTTCACTAGGAGTCAGATGTAAGCGTGGGGGGGTAGGCCAAGCCCGAGGGGGCACAGGCCCAGCCACCGGTAACCCAGACTGCAGCGCAAGCGTCTGCTTTGCGCAGTGTATACACACTGACATCATCACTTATAGGGGGATACCTCACACGCCACACACAGCCGGGCTTGTTCCGAAGGAACCCCAAGCACATCCTGAGAAGCCTTCATATGGCGATTATTGTGGCACAATAGGCCAATCGGGATTGACGCCAATAAGACTACCAGGGATGCCCCAATAGCCCGCTAGGGAAGTGGGAGATATACAAATACAATAGCCGGCCAATAAGGAGTTAACACTAAAAGGGGATAGGACCGGGAGAAACCACAAAAAAGTTTCACCCGCCTGTAAGACATAAAGCAAAGAAACCGTAAGCATAATACAATGAATACAAAAAAAGCTAGCCCGCAGGGGCACTTACGGACCACGATAGGGAGACGCCAGACACGCAGCACAGGAGCACCAAAATGGCGCCCGCATATACCTCGAGGGCCCCCTCCCCAAGAGCGCGAAAAGGCGCGCCCCCGTGACAAGGCCAGCCAATGACGGCGCAACTGCGCCTGAGGCGATGTTGCCGTCATCCGCGGAGCAGAGTACAAGCGCACGGCGGCCATAATCAAAACCAGTGCAAAAGGCAAAACATGACACACATAGTAAATACATACACCACCCCCAACCCCCCCCCCCCCCCCGAGATCTGAGGGGGCAGGGGCACACGGCCACGGGAGGGGCATCCCATAAGGCTCACCACGGGCCTGTGCCGCCTACCCTTTGGTGGGGGACTGCGGTAGTAGCAGCGCTCCTTAGCACCTGGCAGCGGTGCTGCCTACCATCACCCGACCAGCGCAGCCTAAGCTGGGAGGCAGAGAAAAGAAACGGGTGGGAATAGTCCTACAGGGCCGCAGGCTAATAAGCCCCGCTCACCTGCGAGTAGAGAGAGCCATCTTCTAGTCATCGCAGCCCAGACTGCAGAGAAGAACTGGAGAATTTATGGGAGGTCCCTGGTATATATGGGGCCGGGAGGAGACAGTTTTCTGTCTTTGCAGTCCAGAGCCATCTACTGGATGTATTACCCAAGAGTAAGGAATATCTTCTGGAACAGGACGTGCTGTATACTTAGAATATAAAAGATTTAAAAATAGTCTGGCAATAACTAGGCTTAATGTCATCTGAATAATATGGCATCGATTCAATAAGGGCTGAAAAACTCATGGTTTAAAAAAAAAAAAAAAGAATTTCACTGTTACTGAATCACTTGATATACTAATGTGGGGGAATGCCACACTGCCTATAAAAATGGTATGGGGAGAATGCCACCCTGTCTATTGAAATGGAATGAAAGAATGCAACAATGCATATGAGGATAGGGGGTATGCCACACTGTAATGGGGTGTTTTAGCACAACACTTGGTTTAGATTTTTTTTGGTTATTCTCCTCTGCCAAATTCTAGGTGCGTTGTATAAGGCAAAAAATACTGTATTTATTTAGTAGCAAAGATTAAACAAAAAGGTTTACATCTGGGTCTCCCCTCAATAGGGGGGACTAGTAGCCACAGTACACTGCCAGAACCTCTTCCAGTAGGAGAGTAGGTGCCAATGGGGAAGCCTGATTGTGAATAGGCTTTCCCTTGGTCGTCATTAAGGAAAGTAGGTCTGCTTTAAAGCAACAAGGACAGTTTTAAAATTGGCAAACCACACTAAAATATTTTAAATGGGGATCAGTTTTGTAATTTGTAATTTCCAGTGGGTGTCCTAGTCATTTACTGCATAACTTGCTGTCACAAAAAATAATTTTACAGAGCTTGCAGTGTAAAGCACATAGGTACAAACATAATCTCCTCCGGAATTCCACAGAACTTCATTTTGAAAGACTACTGAAATTACTTACAGGAAATAGTGGATGAAATCCCTGCAATTACGTAACTATCCATTTGGAAAGTGCTGCAGGCTGACAACAAACAGCATTTCAAAAGACATGCGAGCCATGAGGTGCAATGTTAAACCTTATAGTAATGTAACTGCCAAAATATTAGCAGGATATACAACTCCCCTTTATAAAAAGTTGTCAAACTGACATCTGTTCTGTAATCTCAAGGTGCGTTATTCAGCACCAGCTCATACCACAGGTATGAGATCCCACAGCACTACAGCTCCTCTAAATATGCACCGTGGAGTGCCTAAACTCCAATAGATGCTGTACAGTACCTCAACGCAGTGGTCACTGGCAGTTTATATAATGGCACTGTGATCACAAAAGGGGCATCTTGATATATTAATTCCCTTGGTATTTTTAGAAACCTAGAAGGTTGACAGCAGGAGACCATATGGTCCATCTAGTCTGCCCTTGTGTGTATACTGTATGTATATACGGTATGTACTCTTGTTCTTAGGACAGATACGTGCTTATCCCAGGCATGTTTAAATTCACTGTTGATTTTTCAACTACCTCTGCTGGAAGTTTGTTCCAAGCATATACTATTCTTTCTGTAAAATAATATTTTCTAACATTGGTGCCGATCTTCCCTCCAACTAGCTTCAGGATGTGCCCCCTTGTTTTATCATTAAGTTTCTTCTTAAAAAACACTTCCCTCCTATTAAAGATCTCAATCATGTCCCCTCTACCAGGCTTTCCTCTAGGCTGTACAAATTAAGTTTCTTTAAGTATCCCCTGAGTTTTAAGCCCTTTTACCATTTTTGTTGCCGGCCTTTGGACCTATTCTATTTGAATAATGTCTTTTTGCAGGTAAGGTCTCCAGAACTGCACTTTTAGTAATCAGTATCCCTAAATCTCTTTCCTCCGAGGTCCTGACTAACAGTACTGCCCACATGGTACTCCGAGCAGGGATTCCTTATACACGAGTGCATGATTTTACATTTCGAGACATTAAACACCAGTTTCCACAGTTTTGACCATTTATCCAGTGAGGCTAAATAATTTTCCATATTGCAGACACCTCCAGGATGGTCCACTATTACTAAACTTTGTATCATTCTTTGTATCAACAGGCAAACTCTTCCTACTAAGCATTCTAGGTCACTTACAAACATTAAAAATAATGGGGCCCAGGACAGAGAAAGTTTTGTGGCACACCACTTAACTAGCCTTTGTTCAGATTGCACACCATTAACACTCTGATACCGATCCTCCAGCCAGCTGGAAATCCAATGAACTATCCAGGGATTGAGTCCTAACTTATCTATGATCTCTATGTGGTACAGGGTCAAAGGCTTTGCTAAAATCCAGATAGGCGATATCCACAGCACTGCCTTCATACAACACTTTAGTGACATGGTCTAAAAAAATCAAGATTGTCCAACATGATCCGCTCTCAGTAAAGCTGTGCAGTTTTGGATTCAATAGGTTAATGTTTAGATGGGAAATGATCTGTTTCCATTAGTTTGACCACTATAGATGTTAAACTAACTGGTCTGCAATTACTGGCTTCTGCTCTACCTCCTTCTTACGGAATGGTACAACATTGGCCATTGTCCAATAATCTGGAACCTCACCAGTTGAGACTTAGAACTCTGGGGTGGATTTCATCTGGACTTACTTTCCTTTAGATGTGCCAGCTCGACTAAGCAACCTCCAAAAACTCCAGAGCTGGGCCCTCCTAGCTGGATGCTATGGCCATACCTGCTATGGGTTTGAAAGCCACTATCTGAGAATACTGAACAAAAGTAGCTATTCAGATGGTCCGCCACATGGCCTCCAATCAATCATTAATTTCCCCCCTATTTCTAATTTTTGAGACTATTGTTTTTCTTCTGTCGCTAATATATCAGAAAAAGGTTTCATCTCCCCTCTTCACAGATTTGGCCATTTCTTCCTCCATTTGCCCTTTAATAGCATTTATAATCAGGTTTGCTTCCCTCTAAATTTTATACGCCTCTGTCAGCTACACTTTAACTTGCTTTATAGAAGGCAGACTTCTTTTATTTTAGGATAGTGCTGACTTCCCTGGTAAACCATAGCGGTTTCTTCCTTTAATTCTTGCTAAATTGTTTCACTTATTGCTTAGTTGCCTTTAAGATGGACATTTTTAATAGTGACCACAAGGCACTCACTTCTGCTACTCTGTTCCACTCACCTAATTCCCCTTCTACATACTCCATCATTTCCTTAAAGTTTGTTTTCCTAAAGTCTAGAGCTTTGGTTCTAGTGTGGGATGGCACAACGTCTGTTTTTATCCTGAACCATAAGCATAGATGGTCACTGGACCGCAGATTTTCTTCAACCTTGACCTCAGACTCCAGGTCCCCACTGGTCAAAACTAAGTCCAGGGTGTTATCTCCTCCAGATGGTGATGTCACAAGTTGTTTTAGAGATGCTCCATTAAGGGCCTCTAACATATTCCTGCTCTTGCATGTCGATGCACTTGGTATATTCCAGTCAGGCATGTAGAAGTAACCCATAATTACAACATCCCCCTTTACTGCTCTTGTTTTTTGCTTACTACTTTTAAAGAGGCCTTGAAGTTTAAAAGATTTAATGGCCATCTGCGTCACACTCTTTGATGCATCCTGAATCGTGATGCCCAGCTGTGTGAAACCCCCCTGGATCCCTAATTTCACTTACCTGTTCCCAGAGCCCTTGACATCTCTAGGCGCCTCCTCAGACACACAACAGCTAAAGACTGAGCAGGGTATGTGGCTGACAGCGCTATCACCCCCGCTCAGTTTCCTTCCACTGCTTAGCCGCTCAGCTCAGCAGCTAGTAGAGCAGAAGAGAGCCGAGCAAACTAGAGCGCACCAATTGGCTAAGCAGGCCAGGTTTCACACAGTAGAGCATCCCGGCAACAGTGGATTTTGTTCCTTTTTAACTATTACATATAAACTATTACATATAAACTGTTTAAAGGTCCTGTCAGAGCAAAGTATTACATTTCTGCTTACTTTTTATCTCAGGATTGTGTCGGGGCTGTGTTTCTAAATAATTGCTTAAAGTTTTCTTTTAATCAGAAGGTTTCTGCTTCCAGTACAAACAGCGTCGCTTACTGAATCCCCTGAAGACAAGGCAATTCAGTTAAAATAATGATCTAAAGCACCCAATCCACCTGACTTGCAAGGCCTGTCTTCTTGAAAGTGTCAAACAAACAGACTGTCTACCATCAGCAAACAGGGCTTGTGAGATAGGTGTGTGTATGTCTGCTAGAAGAATCCAATTAGACAGTGCTCACATGGGCCAGTTCAGTGACACTGATAATTGCTCCATTTTGGATTCTTCCATAGATGCTTAAAGCAGCTGGGCATCCGGAAGTAGGGGTGGTTGCAGTGTCTCAATGACTGCTGTGATTCTTTAGGAGTATAGGACTGCTTAAACACAAAGCATTAAGAGCTTCATTCACATTCTATTCATACATTGCTGAACCTTGTCAGCAGCAATAGGTTGCAGTGCAAGGATGCTTGCTTGCAGGGGGTTGATAAATGAATGCTGGTACTGATAAAATGCTAAGCAGCTTGCCCTACAATGAAACCACCATTTATAGTAAAGAACTCAGTCTCATTATAGTAGATTGCATGTCAAAGAACAGGATAGGATCAGTGGCTATCAATCATGGTCCAAACTGGGCATTTCCTACCACTATTTGCTATGTGTAAATACTTTTCTATAGGCTATACCCCCCTCCCCCCCAAGATAACACCTGTATAAAATAAAGATGTAAAGTACACAGACTGTTCACATAGGTGTAAATCTAACATGACAATTCAGCAACTGGTGACAATTTAGGAAATGGATTTCCAGACTGCCATTGTGTGAACAATGTGCAAATATAGTAGTTTCCCAAGCTGAATGAAAAAAAATGCTAAGAAACATCTATATGTAGGATGACATGCTTCCACTCAGTTTTTCGGAAGCTCAAGTGTACCAAAAGCCAGGATAATAAAAATAATACAATTCTTTGATTACTCACCTGTAGAACTGGTATTATGAGTATACAGTACGGCCTGCTCCAAATCTAATACTTACAGTTGGGATTTACTCCGCCAGATGGCGCTGGACTGCAGAGACATCGAAAATAGGCTCCTCCCGGCCCCTCAAATATCCAGGGACCTCCCACAAATCCCCAGCATTGAAAAGCAGTTAAGGAGAAGCCGGGAGAATTAAACAATCCAAACTATCAACTATAACAATGATAATCACCATACAGGGGATCCCAGAAAAGGTAAACCAAGGGTGGGTTGGAGCAGTATGTACTGTATACTCATAATAACAATTCAATCACAGAATTGTATTATTCTTAGTATACAGTACGTCCTGCTCCAAATCTAATATTTACAGTTGGGACATCCAATAGCAGTGTCCATAAAGTAGGGTGGGATCCCCAGGAAAAATCAGCAGCAGGCAGTTTAAACCACTGCCGCCTGCAGAACCTTGCGGCCAAAAGCAGCTGAGGCCCTAACATCAACCTTGTAAAACTTTGAAAAGGTATGAACAGAAGACCAAGTAGCGGCCTTGCAAACTTGTTCAACAGAAGCCTGGTGCTGAAAAAGCCCAAGAGGCACCAATAGCACGAGTGGAATGAGCAGTAAGGCGGAAGGGAGGATTCTTCCCCTTAGCAGAGTAGGCCTGAATCACAGCCTGACGAATCCACTTGCTGATAGTAGACTTGGTAGGAGTCAAACCCTTCCTAGGACCAGAGGGGACCACAAAAAGAGCATCCGTTTTCAAGAAAGGTGCAGTAGCCACAGATAGTACTTCAGACACCTAACCCCATCCAAAGAGTGCAAAACTCTCTCCTTAGCATTGCTAGGATTAGGGCACAACGAAGGAAGAACAATATCCTGATTCAGATGAAAAGCAGACACTACCTTAGGCAGAAAATCAGGTTTGAAACGAAACACCACCTTGTCCTGGTGCCTCTCATAGTAGGGGGGCTGAATGGACAGCGCCGCCAACTCAGACACACACCTGACAGAAGTGATAGCCACCAGAAACACAACCTTGAGCTTAAGAATGGCCAAGGCAGCATCCTGCACAGGTTCAAAGGGAGCACCCAGCAAGGCTGACAGAACAAAGTTCAAATCCCAAACAGGCACCATAGGTTTACATGGGGGACGCACATGAGTGACCCCCTGGAAAAAAGTCCTGATCAGAGGGTGCTGAGCAAAGAACTTCTGGAAGAAAATAGCCAGGGCAGAAACCTGACCCTTCAGAGTACTGAGTTGGAGCCCCATCTGCAACCCATGCTGCAGGAACTCCAGAATCCTGGGAATAGAGAACACACGACAGGGAGAGAGACCTAGGCTCACACCAGTCAATGTAGGTACGCCAAACCCTGTAATAAATGGAAGAGGAAGACTTCTTCCTAGCTTTAATCAAAGTATCCACAACTGAGGAAGACAGCCCCTTCTCCATCAAGATGGAGGTTTCAGCAGCCAAGCCGTCAAAGCCAGAGTTTGTAATTTGGGATGGCGTAGTGAGCCTGAGTGATCAGATCTGGCTCCAAGGGTACAGCGTATTGATCTACTGCCAGCTGTACCACGTCTGCGAACCACACTCTTCTTGGCCACCTGGGGGCCACCAGAATTGCTGGCACCCCTTCCAGAGCAATCTTGCGCAGAACCCTGCCCAGAAGGGGAATTGGGGGGAAGACATACAGGAACTGAAAGTTCTTCCATGACATTGCTAGCGCATCCGAGGTTAGGGCCAGAGTATACCTGGACAGAGACAAAAGCTGGAAGCTTGTGATTGTGGCGGGACGCAAACAGATCCACATCTGGTTGAAACACCCTGCTGCATAGGGACCATTCTCCCTGGCGAGAGGTTCCCCTGCTCAGAGAGTCCACCAGGTGATTTTCCACCCCCGGGATGTACACAGCTGATATGCAGGGGACATTGGCCTCTGCCCAAGTCAGGATCAGAGTTGCTTCCTGGAGGGCCCCCTTGCTCCGGGTCCCTCCCTGATGATTGATGTAGGCAACTGCCGTCTGGTTGTCCGAGCGCACCTATACAGGCAGGCCCTGAAGATGAGTAGTCAAGCAAGCCAGAACTAACCTGATCGCTCGCAGCTCCAAGACATTGATAGGTGTGTGGGCCTCCTGAGGGCCCCACCTCCCCTGGAACCGCAAGGACTTCCAGAAACCCCCCCAACCTGACAGATTGGCATCCGTGGTGACCGTCTCCAAGTTAGGGCAAGAAAGGATCTGCCCCCCAACAGGTTCCTTGAGTCCATCCACCACAAGACGGACCTCCTGACCAGGGGGGAGAGCACACAAACCCTGTCCAGGGATGCTGGGTCCTTGTCCCATACAGACAATAGGTGAAGTTGCAGAGGCCTCAAGTGGAACAGAGCATAAGGGACCACTTCGAAGCATGCCACCATCAGGCCCACCAGCTGCATCCCCTGCCTGATGGAGGGATGGGGACAAGCTAGGAGGTACTGAGCCAGTGCAATCAAACTGTCCACCTTCTGCTGAGGAAGGAAGATCCTTGCCCGAACTGTATCCAGATTCATTCTTAGGAATGGAGTTTCCAAGGAAGGGGACAGTGAGGACTTGGGGTGGTTGATCACCCATCCAAATGACTCCAGAGTGGACACCACCAGCTAATTATCCAACTCTGCCTGATGTAGAGACTGGGAAGTGATGAGGATGTCGTCCAGATAGGGAAGCACGCAGATGCCCCGACATCTGAGTAGAGGCATCATGCCAGCCAGCACCTTGGTGAACACCCTGGGAGCTGAAGTGAGGCCGAAGGGCAAGGCCACAAATTGGTAGTGTTAATCCATCAGAGCGAACCTGAGGAACCTTCGATGACCTGGGAACACAGGAATATGAAGGTAAGCATCTTTGATGTCCACAGAAGTCATGAAATCCCCTTCGTGCAGGGAACTGATGGCAGAGCGCAGAGTCTCCATGCGAAAGCGCCTGCCCCTGACAAACTTGTTGAGAATCTAAGTCCAGGATGGGCCTGACAGAACCATCCTTTTTGGGTAATGTGAATAGGTTGGAATAAAAGCCCTTGCCTTTCTCTCTTAAGGGGACCTGGCAGAGGACCCCCAGGTCCAGGAGGCCTTGCACTGCTTGCACTAGCTCCTGAGCTGACACAGGGTCCTGAGGAATCCAGGATCTGATGAATCATGGAGGGGGATTGGCAGCAAACTCCAACTTGTAACCGGAGGACACTACCTCCTGAATCCACCGATCTGAGACATGAAGCCTCCAGACGTGAGCAAAGTGCTGCAGCCGTCCCCCCACCCGGATGGGTGAGGGCGCCCCATCATGCCTGAGGGGGCTTGGGAGAGGATTTAGCTTTGGGACCCCAGGAGGAGCCAGGACGTCCACGTCCTCTGCCTCTACCCCCAAAATCTCCCCGGGCCCCAGGGAAAGACACCCCCCTTCCCTGTCTTGCACCACGGTAAGGGGAGGAGAAGGAACCCTGACCCCGAAAGGGCCGAGGTTGCCACCTGCGCTGGGGTAACCTGCCTCCCTTAGCAAAAAGGTCCAGGCGGTCTCCAAACAGACGCAGTCCTTTAAAGGGAAAACAAGTGAGAAATTCTTGGCAGCGTTGTCAGCAGCCCACTGGCGCAGCCAAACCGAGCGGCGTATAGCCACCACGAGGGCAGAAGTTCTGGCACACATTCTGATGGTGTCATCCAATGCTGTGAGGACAAAATTTACAAAAACATCACAACTGGAGAGTGCATTAAACACCTCACAAGGCAAATCATCAGGGGCACTATCGAGCATATTTCTGATAAGGGTTCTAGTGGCCACAGCAGTAATGGCAGAGGCACAGACCGGGCGCAGCGCCGTCCCCGCACATGCAAAGGCGTGGGATGCCAGCTGATCATAACGCCGGTCTTCGGCATCAACGCAGGGTAGTAGAATCAGGGGAATGCATGACAGAGGTGTTAGATAGCCCTAGGATCGGGGCATCCACCTCGGGAGGGGGGGGGGGGGGGATGACCAACATTTAACCACCGCAGCAGGAAAGGGATACTTCCTATCCCAACTCTTTGGAACCCCGGGAAGTTTACTGGGGCGCTCCCATTCCTTGAGCACAAGGTTATGGAAATGTGCCTGCTCTGGAAATTCCAAACGTGATCTTGCTGTATGGAAAAACTCCCCTCTTTGCCTGGGAGCCTCAACAGGGAGAGAGATAGACAGAACCTCAAAAATCTGGGTCAATAATCTGTCAGTGTCATCCGGGGCACAGGGGTCAGAGCCAGAATCGTCATGACCCCTTAGTCTCTCATCAGATGCGCCTGAATCAGAAAAGAGCTCCCCTTCATCAGACGGGGTATAGCCACACAGATTCCAAAACTCCTCAGTTCCCATAGGGAAAACAGTAACATTAGGCGTCAAGTGCCGCTTCTTAGCAGGGGCCTTACGCGTTAAAGACTTCGCAATAATCTGTTCAACAGTAGCCAGTCTAGAAGACACATCAGGCTGAGAATCCCCACTAGTATGCAACTCAGCAGGAGCGAGATTTAAGCTTGGGGGAGTAGGTGAAGTGAAACAAGGTGCAGCCACTGGCAGGCCAGATTGCAATGCAAGCACCTGCTCAGCACAGGGTACACAGACCCGCGCCTTGTCAGCGTCCGCATGAGGCTGCCCACACGCTACACACAGCCGGTCTTGTCCCAAAGGGACCCCGGTAACATAATCACCATATGGAGGCATCCCAGGATAATAGCGGCGCTATACGCCGACAGGGAATAACGCTATATAGCAACCCTGGATGCCCCAATAACCCGCTAGGGACGTGGGAGTATAATTTTTACAAGGCCTACAAGTAATATACTAAAAACAGGGCCGGGAGAAGCCAAGAAGGGTTCGTCCCGCCTGAAAGACATAAGCAGACAAGACCTTAAGTACATCGTAACAAAAGTGAAGCAGATAAAGCCGCCCGCGAGGGCACTTACGGACCACGGTAGGTAGCAGTCCGTCGTGCATAGGCCAACCAAGTCAGAAAAGATGGCGTCGGAATACCTTGAGGGGCGGGTCAGTAATAGTGATGACGTGGAACGTGCCAAAGACGCCCCCCGCCCCCCCCCCCCCCCGAAGAGCGCGAAGCCAGAAAGGCCAACAGCCAATGATGGCGCACCAGCGCCTGAGGTAATGCTGCCGCCAAGCGCGGAACCAAGTCAGCGCGCGGCGGCGGCAAATTTAAAAGCAATAAATACAAGTCAGCGCGGCGGCTGACACAAGAATAAAGACGTGAAAAGTGAAAGCACAGACTGCATAACGTACATATCTATACACATACACCCCCCCCTCTTTTCCCCCGAAGACTACAAGGAGGATGAGGGAGGACGGCAGCCACTTAAATAGGGCCCACCGATAGGCTGGGGCAAAGGGCAATAGTGGGGGGGAATCCCATAGAGGCTCACCATAAGCCTAAACCGCCTACCCTTTAGTGGGGGACTGCGGTGGAGCAGCGCTCCTAAGCACCAACGGCGGTGCTGCCTACCTTCACCCGACCAGCGCAGCCAAGGCTGGGAGGCATAGTCCTACAGGGCCGCAGGTTAATAGCCCCGCTCACCTGCGAGTAGAGAGCCAATTTCTCTTCCTTCGCAGCCAGACTGCAGAGAAATTCTGGGGATTTGTGGGAGGTCCCTGGGTATTTGAGGGGCGGGAGGAGCCTATTTTCAATGTCCCTGCAGTCCAGCGCCATCTGGCGGAGTATATCCCAAGTATTGGATTTGGAGCAGGACGTACTGTATACTAAGAATATTGGGTTTTCATTCACATTAAAGCAGAACAAAACCCAGGAATTTGACTTTTCAGATTCCGGGGCATTCCGATTCAAAGCCCTCAAGTTTGCATTAAAACTCATCTTTCCAAGGCTCTAAAAATGCATGCCTGGGCTCTCATCCAATGAAAGCCGCCTGTTGTGACGACGTCATTCGGCAGACTGCTCTTATTGACTTGAATGGGGAGCTGCCGCATCCCTGGCTGTGCACTGGAGGCCAGCAATGTATAATGCAGGATTTACACATGTACTCTACCCACCTCCTCAAGGGCCACCATCAAAAGAGGTTTTGCAGATTTCTACACTGATTCACATGTGTAGTAATTCATGCTCATGGTGATGCGGTTTACATGCATTTGTTTCTGCGTTATTCATTATAAAAAATAAATAAATTAAAATTATAAAAAACATGGGTCCCCCAGCTCCCACCTCAACATAGGAGCTGGGGTCTTCTGTCATGCCAGGTCACCTGCCCCTAGGCCCTTCCACATCCCCCCCGACAATCTGGTGAGGGTATCAGCAACCATGTTGGCAGGTAACTTGCTGGTCCTTCTACTCTTTAAACTTGTATAGCATGGGAGCTGGACAGAAGGACTATACTAATTAAGATCTATAAAAAATAATTAACGATTTTTTTCTAATTTGACGTCTTCAAAAGGTAAAGGGTAAAAAAAATACAATTCTGTGAGATACTCACCTGTAGAATTGGTATTATACGCATACAGCACGTCCTGCTCCATCTATAATACTTACACATGGGTAATCCTCCGCCAGAGGGTGCTGTTCACAGCAGACATGCAAAAACAGGCTCCTCCCGGCCCTTCATATACCCAGGGACCCCCCACAAATTCCCAGTATTGAACAGCAGTGAGAAAAGAAGAAACCAACCACCAACTGGTAACAAAAGTAATGATAATCACCATACAGGGGATCCAGAAAAATGTAAAACCAGGGTGGGGTGGAGCAGGACGTGCTGTATGCGTATAATACCAATTCTACAGGTGAGTATCTCACAGAATTGTATTATTCTAAGCATACAGCACGTCCTGCTCCATCTGTAATACTTACACATGGGACATCCAATAGCAGTGTCCATAAAGTAGGGTGGGATCCCCAAAAACAAGGCACAGCAGACAGTAAAGG